>JBBMKD010000022.1:12692849-12708203 GCA_037834095.1 Argya squamiceps | reverse complement strand
GGCGAGCCCCGCGGCGGGCCGGGGCCGGGCCAGACCCCCCGTCCCGTAGCCGGGCGCAGGTGCTTGTTGAGCCTCCCCACGGCTGCCGGCCCCGATGGGGAGCAGCATCGCATCGATTATACGTAGCGGCAGCCGGCAATTAGTGCCGCGGTGCTGCGGCGAGCGCCGGGCTGAGCGCACGGGCTGCCCGCGGCGAGAGAGGCTCGGCTCCCGGCAGGGCAGAGCCCTGAGGGCGCCTGTTTTGGGGATGAGTGCCTTCCAACGGGTGCGTGGCCAGAGGGGCCGCGAGCTGCCTCCAGGAGGGTAACTCAGCCAGCCAGAGGGGTCGGGATACTCCAGGAGGAGAGGAGAGGTGCGTGGCACCAGGATTGTGCCCGCTGCCGGTGCCGCCTGTAGGGAGCCCCGGCTCCTGCCGGTGCTACAGCTGGGTTCTGGCGTGTGCGATCTGCCTTTTACACAGCCAGGAATGATGATGATGATGATGAGATTGAGACAAAATCGTCTGGAAATACACAGGGCAGGTATGCTTCAGTGCCTGGCTTTGCCTGTACCGGCATTAAACCACCACTCCCGCTTAGTCTCAGGCACTCTCCACCTGTCTGTGGAGCCGAAGGGTCCGCATAAGCTCCACATAAGGGACAAGTTAGTTTCCAGGGAGTTCTAAGGTGACTGACGCTCAGGAGCTGTTGCTGAAGTGATGGTGATTTGCACCTAAAGACTACAGGCTTCGTGGGGAGTTTTTCCCGAGGACCGACCAGGACCCAGCACGGCCGCGTGTCGGGTGCTTCCATGATCAAATCGATAAATGTCGATTCGCGTTTCAGACATAAATCTACCTGGATTTATCATACACGGACAGAGAAGTGACCGACGCTGACAGACTCTCTTTGGAAACGCAACTGACTTGAGCCGTTTTGCCTAAGAAGAAGTCAGTTTTATGATGCTGAAAGATTAATTTATAGGAACAATTTATTAGCCGAGCGGTAGTTTTCATTTTTTCCCCCCATTTTAGGGCGATAGGAAGCCTCAGTGGTGACATTTCCGTACAGCCCAAATGGCAAAGAAAGCGCCATGGATGGCGGCTGTTCCGCAGGTGTGCGGGCAGCACCGCGGGCTCTGCGGGGAGCGGAGCGCGGCCCCGGCGTGTGCGGGCGCCGGCTGGTGCAGCCAGAAATTCTGCTGCCTCAGATAGAGCAAAGCATTGGATCGGATGGCACGGGGGGATTCTTGTTAACGTTTGGGTGCAGAAGCCACTGAAGTGAGCCCGGGTTCAGGTTTTGGAATTTTTTAGCGTGCAGAATTCTGCACTCGTTACATGCATTACAAACCCGTCGATAAGTACTGAGCCACAGGCAGGAGAGTTTCTCGCAACCCCTTTTCCCCCATTTCCCCCCGCACGGGCAGGCTGCCAAACGGCTTCCTTAATGTCCCCCACAGCCGGAGGAACTTCTTTATGTCATCACTGACTCATTTCTCCTTTATTTGAAACATATCTCGTTATTCTGAATATATTTGAATTGACGGAGGACTTAATAATTGGAGCGGGGGAAGCGGAGGCCGGCGGGCCGGTCTTTACGAGCGGAACCAGAGGAACGAGCCGGGTTTTTCAGTGAATCTGGCGATCCTCAATGTTGCAGTGAAGGTTCTGCAACGGATTGTGTCGCTTCCACCGCTCAGAAACCCAATTTTCGGCTGTAGCAAAGTCGTCTCTGACTGGGGATGCGGGAGGGGGAGGAATGACCGCGCCTGACGCCAGAGTCAGCGCCCGAACGCCTCGGGGGGATTCGCTCCCACAACTCGGAGCCGCCGTCAGCGGGCTGGGACTGATGGAGCCCGTGTGGCCCCGCAGCCGGGTCTGTCCCGCGGAGCCTCACGGGCGGGAAACGGGCGGGGCGGGGCTGGCGTGGCGGGAGGCGCGGAGGGTGTGAGGCGGCACGGCAGGTGCGCGGCGGGCGGTGCAGAGTGGGCCGGGTCGAGGAGGCGGGGCGCGGCGCGTAAGCGGAGCAGAGCGCAGGGCGCGCGGGCGGTGTTTTCCAGCCTGCGCTATGCGGGGTGCAGCGGAACGGAGCGGCTGGTGCTCCCTAGCGGGGTGCTGCGGCTTGGTGCGGTGCGGAGCGGCAACGCGGGTGAGGAGCCCATAGAGCGGTGCGGAGAGCATGGCGTGATGTGGTGCGGTGCCTTAGGGTACCCGCGGTGCGGTGGGATGCCGTGCGGTCCCCGCGGTGCGGTGGGATGGGGTGGGTGATGTGGGGTGCGGTGCGGTCCCCGCTGTGTGATGGGATGCGGTGGGATGTGGTGCGGTCCCCGCGGTAGGATGTGGTGGGGTCCCCGCGGTGTGATGCGGTGCGGAACCCCGGATGCGGTGCGGAACCCCGGATGCGGTGCTGAGCCCCGGGATGAGGAGCCCCGGGATGAGGAGCCACGGGATGAGGAGCCCCGGGATGAGGAGCCCCGGGATGAGGAGCCCCGGGATGCGGTGCGGTCCCCGCGGTGCGGTGCGGAGCCCCGGGCTCGCTGCGCGCCCCTCCCGCAGGGAGCGGGCTCCACCCCGCGGCCGGGACCCGCCGGTACCGCTGCGGCGTGGGGCGGGGGGGGCCCGGACCTGGCTGGCGCGATTAAAATATTGATGTAGTCGCAAAAAATCGTTCATTAAGGCAATTTAATCTTTGCTATTAAATGTCCTTTCAATTCATTTGAGGTAATTAAGATGCAGTTTAAGTGATTAAATTCTAATTACTTATGCTAGGCAAAGAAATATTTGTCACAGTAATATGGTTAACTAAAGACCTAGCGAAAGAATTTTAACATTTACTTTAAATGATATCGCAGGGAAATCAGGTGCTTTCCCCTGATTGATCTACTTAGCAACATATTCTGTAACGGTGGTGTCAGCTCGCTGAAGTGGTTACAGATCCATCAACACTAAGTTTGTGTAAACCCCTGCATCCTGAACTGCTGAGTCAGTGCTCCTCGGGCAGATTCACTTCATTATTCCAGGGGCAGCAAATTAAGGTCACTCATTTTAATACAGTGCCCAGGAGTGGGATGTTTACCGTTCTGGCTCAGCTGGGATCTGTATGTTGGCAGGCTGATGTCATCCTGTGAGCTTCCTGTATACAAATGTATTTTCATCTCTTTTGATGTTATGAAACAGCAAAAGAGTATCCCCTGATTTGATGGCAAAGAAATGAGACACAGATCAAAAGATCTCTGGGTATATGGAAACACCTACACCCTGAATAAGGGTAAATACAAATCACTAGAGAAACAAGTGCCAAATGCTGAATAATGCCAGGATTAAAAAGAAATAATTTAGTGTGGGCTTGGACATTTCAGAGTAGAAAATACTCTTTTCAGTTGAAAGGAGAAAGCTTTGGGGAGCAACCAATGGCCTGTGCCACCCGTGTGGGCTTTCATCACTGAAAAACTGTGAAGGGCTTTACCCCACAGTGGGCTGAAGCTGAAGGGAATGCTCTTTCAAGCATCAGCGCTATCTGCTACCTGCCGCAGCAGGAGCTCATGGCCACCACGAGTGGAGCCTGTCTCACACAGCACCTTTCCAGAGGGATTCCATTTCCCAAGCACCTTTGAAGACCCTGGGGCAGTGTTAAGAAGGATGGGGCAGTGCAGGGCACCACTAAACAGTGATGTATCAGAGTGAAGGTCACCCAGCAGTTGTGGTTATTATTCAGGTCCAACAGATTTGCTTGGGTTTAGTTCATGTGGTGGCATCTAACCCTCAGGTAGCCTGTGTCCCATATGCCCTTTTATTTTGTTTTCATATTCCCCCAAATATGAAGTTTTTGAGAATAGGGAAAGATCTGTTCATGTGTCTGTCTGCATGCCCCAGAGGTGTAATTCACATGATAAGGATGTAACTTATCACACTTTATTATGTGTTATTGACACCATGAATTTACCGTGAGCTTTTGGCTACCTGTTTCCACTGAGCTGTTGTAGCCAGTGTGATTAGAACCATCTATGATGGCCAAAGTCCTCCAGCAGTTTCAGCCTCCTGCAGAAATACTGCTGCTTTGTCCACCAGAAGGTAGAGCCTCCTACAGAAGAATATCCCTCAGGATATTCTCCAGTTAATTCCAGTGAAGAGTTTTCACTCTCCAAATGTGTTATTGGACACTGTGTGATGTTTCAAATCTAGAAGCAGATGGTTTGGAAAGGGATTCCTAGGTGGACACAGTTCAGACTGTTGCTGAATTTTCTCGACCTGACACAACAGAGATTAGAAAATACATGTAAAGAGAGACTTCTAAAAGGGCTTTTTATGTCTTTAAGACATAAAAACATGTAAACTTATACATGTAACATGTATAAGACATGTCCTGTACACATGAAGTTGGGATAACTAAAAGGCTTTTGCAAGAGGAGAGGTAAAAGACCACCACATCATCTGATACAAGGCACTTGGTGACCATCAAGTAATAATGGCTTGTGGTCAGCAGTGACCCAGGCCAGAGCTGGAAATGTGACCTGTCACCTCGGAGTGAAAGGTCTCATATCCCATCGTTGGTGACCTGCACACAGTCTCCTCTCCGTGTCCACAGGCTCTGAATTCAGCATGGCTGGGGAGACACTGTGTGTGTCCCTCTGGTCTGGATCCACTCTGGGTGCAAACAGAGGAGAAAAGATCTCCCTGTAAGCAGAGATCTCCTTTGTGCACTGGCTTTCTCCTCAGCAGGGTGAGGAGACTCATGCCCAGGCACTGCTGGGCTGTACCCTTCCCTCCCAAGAGCAGCTTTATTGCCATGCTGCTGGTGTTCCCCTCTGCTGCTCCGTGTCCCTGCTGCCCCTCCAGCCACTTTGTACAGGCAAAAATCTGGTTGTGGCCATTATGTGCCCCTGTGCTGGAGCTTGGGGAAGTGCTGCAGGCAGCTGGTGAGCAGTGTGGCCCTCAGAGTGCACAGCTGCTGCCTCAGCCTGGCTGTGCTTGTAAGGGCACAGCACTCCCAGTGCCAGGCCCGAGACCCCCCAAATCCACCTCAGTGTCTGCACTTTTCCATCCCCTGTGAGTGGGCCAGCAGCTGGGCAATGCCTCTCTCAGGGAGAGTTGCCCTCTGACATCCAAAGTAGCCACAGGGCTTGGGGCAGAGTTTGCCCAACTAAAATTTTCCATTGTTGTTCCCTCTGCTTCAGTGAGAGTTTCCCAGAAAAGCAGCCAGCAGAATTTGTGGTGATATTTTATTATATTCACAGACCAGACCAGAAACCATCAGAAATTAGGTTTATTGAGAGCATTATCAGTTTCATTCTTTGCTTCTGTTTTTTAGAAAGGAAAACTGGAGTTTGCCAGAAATGGCTAGGTACATGTGTACACACCAAATGCTCCTGAAAATTGATGTATAGTAATCAGGGTTTTTTCCTTGAATTTTAAAAAGAAATCCACCCTCTAGGGATGAAACACTAGGCCAAGCATCAGGGTTAACACCTGAGCTTACCATAATCTTGACTTTTAGACTGACTAAATAATGGTGTTCATATCACAGATAAGCAAAACATCCTCTCCACTGTCTCAACCTAAAGATGCAATCAGTGCATTTTCACAGGGGACATGATCCTGTTCACACCCCTGGCAGTGCAGAACTAATCCCACCGTGCTGCACCCAGCTGGGGGCTGCAGAAGAACCTCAGCAGACAGTAGAGCTGCAGAGGTGAGAGCCCACCTCTGCACCATGCACAGGCAGCTGGGCCTCAGTGGGATGTGCAGGCCTTACAAGGTCTGGCAAGTTTACTTGACCAAATCCCTTAGGTGACTTAGAAGGAACAAAGGGAGACAAAAATAGATTGATGGTTTGTGTCAGGAGAATTGCAAGTGTCAAAAATATCTGTTGCTCAGGGCAGAGGAAGATGGAAGTGACTGGGAGAGGCCAGAGTTCAGGACTGGATTTATAAGGCTCCTCCTGGCACTGATAGTATTACATTGTCATATCTCCACGTGTGTTGCCAGAGTCGGGGTGACTCTTTTTTTATCCTCTTTCTTCTTAACAAGATTTTCTTAAAGGCTTTTTCAAAAGGCATCACATGGAGCATCACTCAGCCAGGGCAGCCTGGAGACAAAGAACAGGGCTGGCTGCAGCAGGGAGTCAGGGCAGGGTGGGAGCAGGTGTGTCCTGGGAGAGGTGCACACCTCTAGGGAGCACAGCACCCTGCAAAGCACCTAAATTCAGTGTCTGTGCTGTGGGAGAGGGTCCTCTCACAGTGCTCAAGGGCAGGGGCACAAAAAGGACATGAGTGCAAATTACTGTTATTATCTTCTGCTATGTAAGATAAAAGAGAGATGGAGTATGTGATAAATTGTTGTGCAGACAGGCTCTGGTATTTTTCCAAAAAAGCCATTTCAGTTGATGTCTCTGGGGCCTGATCTGAGCAGACATGAGGGGAGAACCTGGCATTAGGGTAGGACCTGGCCAGAGCAGGCACAGCCACTCTGCCTGGGCATGACCTGGCTCAGTCTGCTGTCAGAGCCCCACCTTGCCAGCCCTGAGCTGGCCAATCTCTGGGCCTGCTCTGGATCTACTCTCATGTTGGAGCAGATTTATCCCGTGGTGAACATTTGTTCTACAGCAAGCTGGAAGCTACAATTTATTATTAAAATTGATTGGCTGCAGTGCAGGGAAAACGATCGCAAGGAAACCCTATTACAGTTTTTCATTATCACCATTATTTATTTTTAAGTGCTATTAATATTCCTGAGCCTGGACAAGGCAGAAGATGAGAGGTGGTATCCACCCCTGCTGCTCACAACCTGAGGCCTGGCAGTGCTAGGGTTCTTGGAACAATTGAGCCTGTTGGGAAGGTTTTGCCCTGAATCTGCCTCTGGCAAATGCTAATGGAAGTAGAGCTGAAAATATTTGAGAGATAATAAGATAGGCTTATTTGTGTCATAGGCTAGATAAGTTTTATTTTTTTCTCCCTAGTAATGAGCTCTTTTTTCTTTCCTCTGAGATGTCACTGGCATTAATTAAGAGGGTTTTGATACAATTGAAGTTGAGGAACAAGGTATGTTGTAACTCTTGGGACACTTTCTATGGAAATAATTGTTCAGGAATAATACATTTCAGGAAATGAGCACAAGTCCAGGAAGACAATGTGTTATGCAAGCTAGTTTCCCAATAGATGGTTGTTTTTTTTTTATTCTCACTATTTGAGAGAACTCATGTAGTGGCTTGTGATGGAAGCCCCGGAGGCTCACATCACTAATTGAGCTGGCTTTGTACCTACTGCTGTGACTGTCATTTGTGATGTGATGATTCACACTGAGGCATTGCACAGCTCTGACTTGGGTCACGCTATCTCTGCCATTAGGATTTTGTGACAAATCATGATCCGGGTGGAGTATCTGGGCGGAAGATGGAATTTGTGTAGCCTTTGGAAAAGGAAGGTGTAAAGCAGCATGGGCAGAAATGAAGCACAAGACAAAAGTTGTCTGCACCTGGTTTGTCTTCTTTTCTGCCTGAGCCTGTTGGCAGGGACAGTCAGAGCTGGAGGCTGAGGCTGTTACAAAGCTGAGTTCCTGCAGCTGCTTTGCCAGGAATTTCTGATTATCAGTCAGACATGTATAAAAGACTGAGATGCTGTTGGTATCCTCATTCTTAATATTTGTCAATAAATAACAGGTTATTCTTGAAAAAGCATTTTTTAACCCTTGATTTGCCAATGTTAACCTTCAGTGGGGATGCAGATTATTTCAGCAGGCAGCAATCCCCACAGTGAATTCAGCAGTTTGGGTTCAGCCGGGGCTCGCGTGCATGAGGAAATCTGGTTTTTAGCCCAGAAGCTCCGTGGTGTTTTAGAGGTCAGGATGTAACTTCAAAGCATTCTTCAAAGGTTTTTCAGATAAAAATACCTGTAGGAGACATGAGTTTGGCAGCCCAGTCTATTTGATTGATGTGTGATTTCTTATGAGAGCGTATGTGGCTGGAATATTTATTGTTAGAGACCTTTTGGAAAGTCTCTCCTCAGAGGGCATTGAGCCACCAGTGTCTTGGTCCCTGCCTGGGCCAGCAGAAGGAGCCTTCAGAGCCCCTGGTTCCTGATCTCTGCAGTTCCTATTTCTCAAGTACAAAAGGTGGATGACTATTTTTATACCTCCTGTGAGCAACGAAACCCTCATGCCAGGTCTGGTTCTCAGTAGTAACAGGAGTTGTAGAAAGGACCTTGGGAAAGCAGTTCGCTGCTTTCATTCCAATAACCATGGTGTAAGTAGAGATACTGCACAAAATTCTTTGTTTAATCAGTGCTGATTTCCACAGAAACCAGGACTAGAGAGACACAGAGAAAGAACATTCTTATTACTTTCAGAAACACATCTCTCAATCAGAATTGAAGGACATTGTTGGAGAAAAAAGGGAAACAGACAACTTCAGATAATTTTGAAAGTGAGACAGAGGAATCTGTCCTCCCAAGGAAGTTTTATCCTAGCAAAATGCTAACAAGATGAGCTGGCAGGCAGTTGAAGGCTGACAGAGGGATCTGGGAATTTCCCTCGCATCCCATCAGATCCTACCTGGAAGGTGATCCAGGAGGCAGATTTCAAGTTGCAAGCACCCTTTAATAATGTAGAGTAAAATAGCATTCTGAAAGGGAAAGAAGGGATGATAGACTAAATAAGGAGCAATTTTATAAAGAAGATTTACTATACCATTGTTTTTCATGACAAAACATGTTTTATTTTTTTCAGAACACATCTGACCTGTGAGACTGTGGTAGCACCTTGGTTTCTCACAGTTCCTTATTTCTCAGTCAACAAAAAGCTATAGAAATGGATTGAAAGCAACAAATAATGGTTAAAAATATGACCAAGGTTAACTGAGTTCACTGAATTTCCACTCCACCTCCTAGAGATATTAAATACCTAAATTCTCAGCACTAATGGGTGGTATCAAAATGTGAGTTCTCAGCAAAAGCATCTGCTGAGTTTTAGCAGCTAACAACAAAGGTATTTTCTAACTTTCATTCCTTATACTCGTAATAGCTCATAGTGAGTAAGAGATTTTAATGTCCCACATCCAAATTTGGAAGCTGACACGAACAGTCCTATTTTCCCTGTACTGTGTTCCCACACACTCCTCTGCCAGCTCTCTCTAACTGCCCTCCCCTCTCTTGCAGCGTGCAAGAGGAAAGAACAAGAGCACGGCAAGGACAGAGGGAACACCCCCAAAAAGCCTCGGTTGGTCTTCACTGACGTCCAGCGTCGAACTCTACATGCAATATTCAAGGAGAACAAGCGTCCGTCCAAAGAATTACAAATCACCATTTCCCAGCAGCTCGGGTTGGAGCTGAGCACCGTCAGCAACTTTTTCATGAATGCACGGAGGAGGAGTCTGGATAAGTGGCAAGACGAGGGCAGCTCCAATTCAGGCAACTCATCTTCTTCATCAAGCACTTGTACCAAAGCATGAAGGAATAACCACGAACTAAAACCTCGGTGGAAAAGCTTTAAAATAAATAAATAAATAAATAAATAAAGACAGACCAGGACCTCAAAATAGCAGGTTTATACTTAAAACTATTTGAAAAAAAAAAATATTTATAAGTCCAAAGAAACCAAAGACTTATTTCACCTGCATTATGACTTTGTTCTAAGACACACACTTTAGTAGGATGACGACTTGCAAAAAAAACAGAGAGGAAGAAGAAAGAGAAACGGAGGGAATGAAATGGAAAGCAAAGAGAAGAGGAACAGACCACTGGTCTTACACCTTGGCCCATCATCATCTTCACCGTACTTGGCTGTTTAGTGGTTTGGAGCATAGTGATTTCCTGTCATTGAACAGACATCTCTTTGGATACAGCTCTTCATGTCCACAGCAGTTGCCATGAAGGTGTTCAGTGTATCTGTACACGCCAGTGGGTAGGGACTCAGTCAGGGCTGGTCTCCAGAGGGGGCTGTGCCAGGGCACAGCTGGCAAAGCGTGGAGTCGTCTGAATTCCTTGGAACGGTAGTGTGATTTTTGCTGTTTCACAGTTTGAACTTGACTGGTGCAATGCCTGGAAACAAGTTCAAACTAGGCAAAGAAATTTTGAATGGTACCTAAACCAGTGCATTCTCTTTGTTTGTTAAGGAATGTTCAGATTTAAAAAAAGGAAAACTATTCCATCCATTAAAAAAATCGACTAGCTACCAAAGAACACATTTAATAATTATATTGCAGGTATTTTATTGCAATGATTTTAATATTCCAAAGCTATTTTTACACAAATACTATGTAGAGTTATAGGTATAAACTAATCTAACTGTATAACACATGAAACTTGTAATCAAGACTGTTATTTGCAATTAGTAAAACCACATTATCGTTTCTCTCTGTGATTGGCAAGAAAGAATGTCACCCGAGGAGATCACAGCCCCTGGCAGAGCACTGGGAACTGAGAATGGGATGCTGCTTCCACTGAACCCAGTGAGCCCTTTCCTCACTGACTTCAAGGGGAGCAGAGGAAGGAGCCACGTGTGTGACACCGTGTGTGACACCGTGTGTGACACTGTCCCCAGGCGCTGTCCCGGGCTGCAGCTCGGGCGCTGTGCTCCAGAGTGGCTCAGCTCTGCCATCTAGCCTGCGAACAGGAGACCTGAGGCACTCAGGATGCAAAAATGAAACGAATTGAGGGATGCAAAACCACAGGGCTCAGCGTCTGATCAATACTCATTGACATTAGTGAGCTTTTTTTTTTTTTACGTATCGACTTTACCAGGCAAAGGAATAGTAACAGCTTTGAAGGCTCGTGGGCTTTTCCTATTGAAAACAGTGGTACAACATCGGTTAATGTTGTGGGAGGAGCTCCAAGAGGAGCCCCGGTGGTGCTTTTGGAAGGAGGAATTGTGATCTCTCTGAAGTCAAGAGCAAAATTCTCATGACACCGAGATACAGCCCGATGTTTTGTGGCTTTGTATCTACGTGTAGCAGGCTGAGCTTTTGTCCCACGCATTCTTTCTTGCTCATCTATTAGTCAGGATAATGCATGAAATAGTTTAAAGTTTGTAGTTGAAAAGCTTTAAACGCTCTGTTGCTATCAGACCCACAGGAGAGAAATCATCCCGTTCCTACTCTGATAAAATTAAAGAGAAAAGCGTGCAACATCTCCATATTAAATTTTAATGTAAGGGGAAAATAGACTAAAAACCATACATGTGCCTGTTAGATTTCTAACTGGTATTTCAAATTACTGTAGTAATTATGCTAGGTATATTAAATTCCAAAATAATCAAATATGCAGGTATAGGCCCAATGCAAGGACTAGAAATAGCTAATCTTACTTCCAACCTTTTTGTTTTTAAGGAAAAAAAAAAGAGGAAAATTCAAGGTAAACTAGAATCCAAACACTATAAACAGTAGCAGATGCTGGTTTGGGGGATGAAGCCCACTCAAAATACCAGTGACACCAAAGTAGAGCAACATTTGTAGCACCAGTTATTTCCCAAGAGGACAGGGTCTAGTCAAGGTTCAGGGTATACAGTTTATTTCCACCCAGTGTGTAGAACACAGGTGAAATATCTCTTTATTAAAAAAAAAAGTGAAATAAACCCAATATTTTTGGCACTAAATATTTCTCCATATTTCAGTATGTTAAACCCACTTTAATTGACAAAACAATTATCTATGAAAGTGGAATCTAATCTGGACATTTTTCGAGCCTCTAGCTTACCTTAAATTTTAGCAAGCTTTCTTTTGAAGTGTTCCATCCCCACGGAGACATAATTGACATGGAAACATTGATAAGCTCTCATATAAAGTACCTTATGAATGCAGTCTCATTAGTGCAAGGTGAACAAAGGACAGTGATAACTAAGGGTTTAGTTTTTTCCAGCAAAACACTGCTTTGTAACGTACCTATAGTTTAGAGAATAAAGCCTTATTTATTTAAAACTTGAGAATTTAAAAATGCAGGGAAATTCAAAGTACATGGCCGCATTTTTAGTATTTCCATTGTATTGTCTTTATAGACTACTTGCTGAAACCAAAGAGAACTTTCATACCAGCATTAAATTTGCACCCAATATGCAATTTCAGGATCCCTGATACACACACATGCAAGCCCCTAAATAGGACTGTGTATATGTACATGCACACACATTTTATGGGGTGTATGTATGTATGCATACACGTGCACACACATGTCCACACACACTAAAACTGATGCACAAGTTATAGATTTTAAGCGTTTTGGGTTTTTTTTTTTTTACGTGTCTGTTTAAGTAGATATAAACCTTTTGGTTTTCTCTAAGCCATTAGGAACAAACCACTCTTCCCATAAAGCAATATGCGCCTCATACGCTGGATAGGCAAAGAACACACTTTTCTTTAATTTCCTTCAAAACATGAAGCAAATAACTCTGGAACTGCTCAGTCTACCTGGAAAGCTGTGTTACCTCTGAGCAGACTGCCCAGCCACACCGACTGAAGCATGGACAGGTTACCTGGTGCTCCCTTGCTCTGAACTGGTGCCATTACTCAACAGGGCATCCTTGAAGGGGAGTTTCTTCTAATGCTGCATTTTAACATTACCCAGGTGTCTGTCTGTGTTAGTCTTTTAGTTCATTTCATTCTGACAAAACAGAAATTAGTTTCAAATTTGACAAGAAGATCTAAAACTCTGCCAGGAAGGATTAGGAGAGGGAGCAAAACCCAAAACAGTTTGGGAGCATCAGGAGATGGGGCTTCAGTCAAAGGTGACTCCATGGGCAAGAGGGCATTAGGAACATGCATTCAGCTAACAGGCTGCATCCAAACATGACCGCAGTGACCCACAGGGGGAGGCTGGCCGAGAGGTGAACTGTCCGCATCCATCCCCATTGTAAATGGCATCATTAGATTTCTAGGAAAAAAAAAAAAAAGAACAAAACGAACAAAAAAAATCCTCCTTCAGACTGCCCCCCAGCGCTCTGTCAGCCCTGCGTGGCTTTCCAGGGCCGCAGCCTCCTCTCCTTACTCAGGTAAAGCAAACCCCACCAGAGCGAGCCAGCCAGCAACGGGGCTTTTTTTGCTTGGGAAGTTGCTCCTGCACAGCCCAGGCCAGGAGCAAATTCCCAAGCAGCCGGGGTGGCCTGGCATGGGAGCAGCCCCGGGGCTGCCCGTGGGCACCGCCCTTCTCCTGGGATTTCAGGATGAGGCCGCGGTGGTGGTGGGCACTGCCCCAGGGGCTGCTGCTGCCCGGAGGGCTCGGAAACACTGCTGAGCTTATACCAAAGAGTCTTAGGACACCTCTCCTCACCTGAGTTGTAAACAAGACATTTTTACCCCCAAAAAATGTTCCTTCTTTCTACTACTCTTCCTCCTATCCTCCTCCTCCTCTTCCTCCTCCTTTGTACATAGGGATGAAAACTATGCATTTAGCAAACAAAGAGAAAGCACTTACCCTTTTCTATCTCACTGCGTTTGGGTGCATTCAAAGGCCCAGGGGCTAATTTTGAGACTTTGCTTAGCCTCCTGGTTTATTATTGTGGTGTGGTTAGCTTTACAATACATTTGGTAACTATTTGCTAAAGACAAAGAAGCAAAAGGTAAGGAATAGCTACTTCCACGTGTTAAAAAAAAAAAAAAAAGAAAAAAAAAGAAAAAAAAAGGGTGTAAAGATCTACTATTTATAGTGTGAACCAAAGACGCTACCTCACTCGATTTCCATTGGTGATTTTAATCACATTGATGATACCAAAGAATACCAAAGATTTTTCATGCACGGCCTTGGTCTGGAAAGGGAACTCATCCTCCTTCTTACCCCCATCCCCTGACCCCCTTCCTCACCTTCACTCAGTGTGTAACCTTGTCTTCATTCTTAGTGGTAATGCTAATAACCTTACGAATACTTCTCTTGCTACAACTGCTACTACTGACGATGATAAGGATAATAATAATAATAATAATAATAATAATAAAGCTCTTGGCAAACATGTTGCAAACTTTGTAAACTCATAGGACGAGTGCCTTGCTTGAACCAAAGTGTTAAACCGCTGTTGACCTCTTTATCTCTCACCTTATACTCTTTGAATACCTCAGCCTGTTAGAAAGGCCACTAATGAAAAAAAGGAATAATTCTTCACCGTGGTGCTTTTTGCCGTGCAACCATGCAATGAAACTTTCTTTGATACCAAAGGAAAATGTTTTTTTCCACTTTCTTGCTGACAAACCAAAGGTTCCCTATCCTTTCCCCCAAAGTAGCTTGAGTCCCTCAGCCCAGACAGGCCGTGCATCGCTTTTACCAATTCCTCCAAATACCTCATAGTAATAAATCTTTAGGGTTATGTTGTATAGAGAGTCTATGTGATAAGGCAGAACTTACTAGTTTGATAATTGTTAAGGTTACTTAAAAAAAAAAGCTTTATAATTCTTATTTATTTTGTAGGGGTTGTTTTGTTTGTATATTCCTTTTATATTGTTTGGTTTGGGTTTGGGTTTCTTCTTTTTTTCCCTTTTTTTTGGCAGAACTTTTCTGTTATACTCAAGGAAGATCTTATTCCTGGGAATGTTTCAAAGTGGGTAAAGATTGCTGTTTGCAATGAATGCAAGAAAGGGAAACATGGCTTCAATTACTTTTGTTTCAGCTAGGATGCTTTGTGTTTGCTAGTCGATGTTCTTTTCACAGGGTAAAAAAAAAATATTCTCTGCTGTGATAAATGGTTCCTATTTTTTCTCTATAATGTGCTGTGACTTTTAATTTAATTACATTTTGTATACGCTTATTTAATCACTGCTTTAATTTATGACTATGTAGTTTTAAAAAAAAAGAATTGTATATAGTAGATTCAAAAATGGCCAAAGCTTTATGTTACAATCTTTTCATTCTTGATGCTGAGATGAACTGAAGGAGAGTGCTTCTCTTGACTGCAGGGTGTATCTTCAGCCTTGTCTTGGCATGCACTTCCACCCGTGTTACAAACACTGCCAGGTTACCCCCCAGGCCTCCCTTCCCCCCAACTTGTACATGCCAAAATGAGTGTTTCAAGGTAGTACTTTTGTCACTTAGAAAGCAGAAAGGCATTATTAGCGTGTTTTTTCTTTAATTTATTTGTCTTTTTTCTAGAAAGATTGCTTTGTGGGTGAGACCCGCGCATCCAAAGAATTTTAAAAAGTCGTTTAATGTTTAAAAAGCACTGGCATTCGTGAGAGATTTTGCTGAGTTTCTTTTTGTTTTTTTTTTTTTAAATTTTCCTTCGCCATTCGCACGGGTAGCGCAAGCGAGTAGCGGGCGCGGGCCTTGGGAGAAAAGCTGACTTGAAATCTGGAAACCTTGCTCACGGAAAGGCCTCTGCAATGGGCATGGGGCAGGCGGGCTCCGAGGGGCTTAGGGCCACCCCTGGGCTACAAACAAGCCACCCCCAGGCAGGGAGGGCACGGGGGCACAGCT
>JBBMKD010000022.1:12676910-12688672 GCA_037834095.1 Argya squamiceps | reverse complement strand
AACGAGGTAACGGGCTTATCGGTACATTTCTTTTTGTTTGTTTTGTCTGTAGGGTTAGAAGTAGCCCGGTGTTTGGTTTCGGTGTTATCGCTCTATTTCCCCATTGCCCTCCCCTGTCGTTTCGGGGGCTGGGAGAGGATCCAGGTACTCGGGCTCAGCTCTGGAAATGCCGGTGGGAGTGGGATGCGGGGGCTGCCCCGCGGAGGGGGGTTACAGCCCCGTGTCCTGCCTGCCCTTCGGCTTTCCATTGTCTTGGCTGGATGGAAGGGAGACAAACGCCGTAGCGAAGTGCTTTTGCTGTGGGAATGCTGCAGTTGGTGTGTCAGACACAGCCGGCTCCTTAGCACAGTCCTGCAACGCCGAGCCTGGAGTCGGTCAAAGGCAAATCGGGCATCGGCAGACAAAGCCAGCGGATGTGCAGAAATGTCCAAATATAGCTGAAAAGCACCCTGAAAATAACCACAACTTACATCTGTGTTGTTTTATAACCCGACAGCGCTTTTCCCCCCAGTTATAATGGAGATATTTCATAACAAGCACGGTGAAATACAAAATTTTCACGATTTTTTGGTTACATCTTGTCGGATTACTGACATCTGGTTTTACAGAAAAATCAAGACGGCAGTCTACGTATGTGTTTATAACACTTGAGCTCTTTTGCCGTATAGCAACAGCTGCTGATGCCCCTAGAGTTGGAAATATGTCATGACTTCTATTTTGATCCACAGGAGCAGTGGTTATTGATTCGTGTTAAAGCAAGATATTTTTTGAAGCATATCTTATGAGTGCTCATCGTAGTATTTCGAATGTTAATTAAAAACAATAATCCGTGTTTCCTAAAGTTTTAATGATTCTATTGATTATCTGGTTGCTTTCAGTTTAAAAACATGTTCTATTTCTGTTATAATCACTTTGGTGTTTTGAGAAACACTTTTATATAGCTCATATATTCGTGTATTAAATGCTAACACTTACATGACATACACGTCTTAATTAGGTTTGTTAATGACACGTTTGCTAATAGCGACACTGCCTAAATGACCTCTCCTAGGTGGATTTCTTGTCTGTATGTGCTGCAAGGATTATATGGTGTGATGATAGCACTGATAGTACAGAGGCAATCATAAATTAATGGGGTTTAAGTACTATGGTTTTGAAATGGGCCTTTCTCATCGCTTTCCTCCTTGTTTCTTAACTGCCTAAACCTTCACACCATCTACTGCAGCAAGGCTGGTTGTTTTTAGAATCTTTAGGTTTTGGTGGCAGACACTGAAGTTTGAAAACTGTTTAGTGTCAGGGTGAAATTATATTTCAAAATAACCAGGTAAAATCCAAGTCAGTATTTGCGGCTTTAAAGTGTTCTGATCTAACAGTTCAACATCTACATGACCTTTGTGTATTCCTTTCTTTAATTTTTAGGCAGAAGGAGTTAGAACACTGGAAACATTTTTATTTGGTGTATCATAAGTTATCAGATGCCTTTTTTAACCATTATGGTGTAGAGGGAACCAAATTTGTACAGAAAGTAAGTTATTAGGTTGCTGGGGTATTTGTTGTGGTTTTTTTTTTTTTTCTTGTAAGATGGGAAATAATAAATTGAGATTCTTATACACTATGAAGTGTTTACCACAAACTGGGCAAAATCCTTCAGAAGTTATGTCTTGAAATTCTTCTAAGATAGTTAACAGAAGTCTTGAAATAAATCATGGATCTTCCCAAACATGGGGGGGCATCTCCAGCCATTTTAGTGGGTCCCTGCAGCTTAACTGTGTGCTGATATAACAGAGCAATGCCACGCACAAAGGGGGTTGTGAAAGTGCTGCCTAAATGCCACACACGGCCCACAGAGACTCTGAGGAGGCACGAATCATGCAAATGTTTACATGTGCTGCTCTCTGCAGAGCAGCTGTGCCACAGGACACAAGCAGCCAAGTGTGCAGTCACCTGCTTCCCATCCAGCTATTCCAACTCATAGCTGAGGGCAGAGGACAAGCAGACCACTCAGCTTGCCACAGGCTTCTCTTCTCTACAGAGCCTCACAATCCTGAGGAGACTGTAAGTTCACACCCCAAGTAAAGCATAAATAAGGAGACTTTAAACAGGCTTGCAATGTGTGTTGGCTTTTTGTTGTTGTTGTTCTTACAAATAATTGTATCAGAATCAATTTGGAGCAGAGGGATGCAGTTCTTGTTAGAATTTAACTCAGCACTGTACTGAAGGTTGTAGTGCCCAGGCACATTGGAAGAAGTATGGTTTAGCCTTGGCTGAACAAGAATAAGGTTCTTGTTATCCCCAGCAAAGATGGGTGATGCAGGAGAAGAAAGAAGAGATCTAATTGTACAGCTGTTTTTATCAGTGGGAAGTGTTACAGAATGTTTAAATTTAAGGAGGTGAGAGGGATGGATAGAAATAAAGAAAATATGGGAATTTGTCCCTAAGGTACTCACCTTCCTCTATAGGAGGGAAAGTTGGAGAATTGCAGATATAGATATGTAATATGTGAGAGCAGTATGGAGGGGATGGAATATGGAGCTCTGCATAGCAAACCTGCAGAGCAGTTTTGTGGGTGAGGGAGAGCAGGAAGAGATCTTTGAAAGTGCAGGTAAAAATGTGGACTTACTCCTTTGCTGTGCAAAGGCACGGGGCATTCCCAGGATGTATCTCATGAGCATCACTCAGGACGTGGCCATCAGGTGGGGTTTGAGTGTGGAAGGACTGGTTGCTCTGAGCACATTCCCAGAACTGTCTGTACTGGATCTAGGGAATGCAGTTACTCAAATACTGATGGCTGCTGCTCAGCTTTACCTTCCCCTGCTGCCATTCCTAAAGTGAAGTCTTGAAGCATCTTGAAATACAGCGGTCATGTTTCTTCAGCTGATGCTTCACTGGTGCCAGGAAGAAGAATTATCTATCTCCCTTTCTTACATACAATGTTTTTGGAGTGATGTTTGAGTTTGGGGTTAGTTTTGGTTGGGGTTTTTTGTGTTTTTGTTGGTTTTTTTTCCTTTCTGCAGTAATAACATATCAGGTTACCTGGCTTTGATCCATGATATCATCACGGTTTGGTTTCTGCAGTACAGCTGCCTAGTCAGCTGCTTCGTGCTGCATGTTTGGACTGCTGTTTCCTTTCTCAAGTACAGAGCTTTGCTCTTGCTTCTATTGAACTTCGTTCTGATGACTTCTGGTCTCTTCGGCAGTTTATTGAGTTTGGAAGACAGAGTAAGACTTTGTAGCTGAGTGCTTGCAAAGTTTTCCAGCTCAGCTTTGTTCATAAACTGTATAAACACGCTGTTTCACCATCAGCATTAATGAAAACATTGCATAATGTCAGCGTGATAGCTTGCTGCCAAACTCTGAAGGCTTGTTGTGTACTCTTAGAGTACACTTGGTGCACAACTGGAAAAAATCTTGTGGTTTAGATGAATCTACAGTATAGTCATATTTTAATGTGGAAATGTTACAAGACATCAAAAGTTTTACTATAGTCTGAATAGCTGGGAGTTATTGCTCCTTCCTCCTCCCTCCCCCTCATTGCATGAATGATCAGTTAAAGGAGGACAGGCTTGTTTGTCTCTAAATGCATGCTGGCTGGTTTTTATCACCTTATTCTAGTCTTTTTTTACTTTTTTATTGCCTTACTTTGTTTATTCCTCTATGTGTTTATTATTCTATTCCTCTATTCCTTTGCTGTGTAGAGACTACTTTGTTTTCACTTACAAATTAAACAAAAAGCAGTCCTCTCTTACTTTCTGAAACATTAATTCCCTTCTTGAGATTATCCTAATTTACAGAAATGACTTTCTGTCTACAAGAGAGGAAGAAGCAGTCTGAAGATTGCTTTTTGTCTTCTCCTTCCTTCTTTGCAAGTCAAACTCGGATGTGTGCCTCTGGGTCTGTTTGTAGTAACTGGGTTAAGGGACTTTTGCCACATTACTTGGTGGGTTGGCATGGAAAGAGGTAACTCTTGGTTCAGCAAAAGTCTGTTTGCTACCTCCTGTGGGCAGCATAGCTGAGGCATCTCGGGATGTATCTGTGGGGAAAGCTGGAGGAGAGGTTAATGAACAGTTGATGGAATTTAGATTCCTAGGAGGAAAGATGAGGAGGCCTGGACTGGGGGAAATGAGCTGAACCAGTGTGTTCAGTTGAGGAGTTGGTTGTTAATTTAGGAGATGTGGGTAAGGCCCTTGTTTTTATAAGCATAAGATATGCCCTACATTAACTGGGGAAGGTGTTATGGAAAACTTCAGCAAAGATGATGTGCTACAGAGTATGCAGATTAGGAAGTGCAAACATATATTGAAAAAGGACGTGTTGTTTTAGTGTCCTATATTGAACTGTGATACAGGCACTTCAATTTTGGAGCATCTTCTCAGTGAAATATCACAAAGCACTTAAACTTTTTCCATGGCAGGATGATGTAGCCAGTCAACAAGGCAATAAACTGGAAATGAGCTGCTTCCTGCTCAGTGGAATTGTCACTCCAAAGGCGTTTGGGCAATGCTTGGGGCTGGGTTGCCACAGGTAAGTGCAGGTTGGGTGCCAGTGAGCTGGGGGTGACGCTGTGCCTGCCCCAGGAAGCCCTGCAGGGGAACAGGCTCTGCTGGGCACGTGCCTGCTCCTCCTGCCTGGACAGCTTTCCAAAAAAACCAGCTGACTCTGGAAAAGAGAGAACCTAAAACTGTTCAGGGTAAAAAACCCCACCAACCCAACCAAACTGACAGGTGCTGCACTCAGATTCCATCTGAGGCATGAAGCCATTGAGCTTTGGGAAGAGCAGATTTGTCCTGATAACTGATAATAAATAGATGCAGGATATGAGTGAACAGGAACAAAAGGCTTTTCTTTTTAATTGAAGGTGGAGTCGAGATGCTTTCAATACAGCTCTGACCTTGCTCCTGAAAAATGGCTGTATAAACTGTCTTCTTATTAAATTTCTACCTCAAACATTTAACTTGGGAGAATTCTTAGCTTTTAGGTGCTCAACTTTTTAAAAATGTTAAGCATCAAAAAATTTAAAGTATATTAATTTATAGAATGGAAAAATTTCAGGTCTTAATTTGAAATGCCAGTTTTCTTACCTGTTCTGCAATTTTTATCTAGCTATTGACAGCAAGGCAAGTCTTCCTGTTGTAAAAGCATTTCTTGGGTTGGAAGGGTGCTTTAATCATTGTTCAGCAGTGAGAGTTCTTCATGGTGTACCTGTTTCTCAGAGAGAACCATCCCAGTAACAGCTTTGCCATTTTTTTGTAGGTTGTTTGGTGTTGTCCATACTAGCTGCCTTTAGCTGTTGCTAGAACAGATGCTGCTGGAGTGGTATTTAGGTGGATATTTTGGGGATTGTGGATATGCCAAGCCCATAGGCTTGGAATATATAAACTGGCCCTTCTGACCATATTCTTTACTTGCTGAAGTGAGAAACTTTGGCATGCCAGATCAGATCCCTGGGGTGAAACATATTAGGTTGGACTTTGTTGTTAAGGGCAGTGTTGACACTATTATTGGATCTGAGGTCTGCCAACTTCTAAATGTTTTTAAAAATAAGCTAACATTTATAAATACAGATTCTCATGAGACACAAGAGTTTGCTGCCAAATGAAATTCTGCTTATTAAAATTAGAAGTCTTCTGTGAAAACAGAGTAACTGACGAGAACAAACCAGCTATATGACATTTGTTGAAAGAACTTGCTCTGTCTGTTTCACTGTTTATAAAATGGTGGGGTTTTTTTTGTTATTTTGACAAACTTCTACTAATAGCAGCCATTTACTGGTGGCGAAACAGCCATATCTTTTATCTTCTCAGCAATGAGTTTAAGGTAACAGTCCAGCTATTCTTTTACTCCGTAAGGTCTTGCAGTTTAACTGTAAATATAGTGGTAGTTATTATCTCCATTTCCATGTGATACTTGATAAACTATGCATTTTAGATTTTTGACCGTGTCTTGCAGTGTCTTTCAAGGAGGTGATAAATTGTTCAGTCTTTGCAGGTCATTTAAATTTAATGTTTAGACAGAAGCCAGTTTTTAAGTTAAAATTGTTTTAGAAGTGCGTGTACAGGTGCATGGTTACCTTTGTACTACCCAGTACTGAAACTCCATGTGTCAGTAGGCAATTAAGGATGAATGCAAATACAGAAGAGTGCCTCTTGGACCTGGGTAGGTATCTGGACTTTGGAAGATGTCCCTTTCATCACCTATTCCTCTTTCTGTTGGTCTCATGCGGGGTGGCATGACTGTAGCTACAAGCACATGGCAGAAGCCATGTGAGTTATTCTTGCTCTGCAATCAGAACTGTGCTGAGATAGGAAGAGATTTTTTTTTATAAAGGCTACTTGTGAACAGTATAAATGAGTTGTAAATCATGATAATTTCTCCATCTTTTCTTAACAATTCAGAGTTAATCTGACTGGGTCAAAACCAACTCACTTGGACTAATTTCCTTCTATGTTGAATGGGCCTGACTAGTTCTTTGGCTAGTGATTTTTCATGCTAGTTTTGAGGCCAAAGCTGGTTCAAGTTGCTGTCTGGAATGGTATTAAAACATTACATTGATTCAAAATGCAAAGATGTAGTAGGGTAGCATGAGGATGCTCTTGGGGATAATTTGAAGGGGGGGCTGTGTGTGAGGCAGCTGAACGCATGGGGAGGGAACACTCTGTGTACATGAAATACTAATGACACTTTCATGTCTGTGCTGATTGTAGGAGTCCTTATAATGAATAAAGACAAAATAGGTTCACTGAGAAATCTGAGCAACTTTGTTTCTTCAAGAGCAGCAGGTGGACCTCATCCCCCTCGTACACATTTGTATTGGTTTGACAACTTTTCTTTATGTGGGCAGACATGCAATGTCTCTCTGTGCAGGTATGTAGTACCCAGTAACCCATGAGGCAGTTAGGCTTCCCTCTTAGCAATGATTAGTGTATTTCCCAAACCTGTTGGCTTTTTCTAAGGAATAAAACAAGTTGGATTTTCTTCTGAGGCATAAAAAGGGAGAATATATCTGAAATAAGAACTCTTGCACATGAGCAATGTCATCTGCTTTCCATTACAGAAGTTGGTGATCTTTTTTCCATCAACATTCCTGGGAACCAGGTTGGTCAGTCAGTCCATTTTGGATAGTGAACTACTTTAGGGAGTCTATGAGCAGGTGACTGCTTGTGCTGGTTTAACCTCTTACTGGTCCTTGCTGTGTATGCAGGGATTCATTTTGCCCACTGATGAGCCTTCAGGATTTCTAGGACATTAATTCACACTTCTCTATGCTGCAACAAATCAAGCTTCCTTCTCAGGATGCTGTGCAAGTGTCATCTTGTTGTTTTGTATAATGGGGACAGGAAGGGCAAAAAGAGAGTGAGAACTTCAGTAGAATTGAGGATAGCAAGTATTACCCCATATCCTCAGTACAGTCAGGTGGTGGAGTGGCAGCTGGTTTCTTTTGAGGGACAAGGGAAGGAGAAGTGCAGGAAGAGCTGCTGTGGTCAGCAGGCTTTTTTTTTCCAGAGCAATGGGAAGCCCTTCTCCCCTGCCAGGTATTGTTCTCCTTGATTCCCTGCCAGGGCACCAGCCCAGCAACACAAGTGAAACAAACCGTGGCTCAAACTCACACTTGCAGGCAGGTCAGCAAGTTTGGTGGAAGGCTTTGTTTGCAGACTCAGGGGGCCAGAGAGGGTGTGTAAGAGCAGTCTCTGAGTAAATGTCTGTGATGGCTACTTGCCATAACTTCTGTTAACAGAGAGAAAAGTTTTGATATGTTGGGCTGATGCTTTTTTTAATGTGCAGTTTTCTGTAAAGTCACAAATGCTGGTGCATTTCCTTTGCACGTTAGGTCTGAATCTTTAAAACTCCTGAAACTTCAAGACTTCTATTTACTTGTTCTTTATTTTTTAAATTTTGATTAAGGAGGTGAATTTGAGGATAAGGGAGAAGAGAATACTTGCATCAAGAAGGGAAGAACTTCAGTAAATATTACAGTGGTGTGGAATAAAAGAGGAGGAATTTCCTATCAATAGGAACTGAACAGGGACAAATTGAAGATCAGCGCGGACTGGGAATGCAGTTAGGTCAGGGGGATTGATATCAACACTCATGCTGCTCAAAGGTAAACCCTTTTTTCTCTGCTGTAAATGTATTTAAAGCTGAGCTTCTGGTATATTTTCTATGCAGATTTTCCCACTTCAGTTGCCTTTTAATGAAAAGTATGACTTTGCTTTGTTTTAATTTGAGGGGGAAACAGCTTCTTCCTTTCGGAGCACATGCTATTTGACTCGCCTGAGGAATTTTGTTTACCTTGGGGAAACCATGAGAAACAAAGTATCTGGAGAGCTAGAATTGGAGGAGCTAGGCCTGCGTGATGGTTGCTACCACAGCTGTACTAACAGCAGAACTCACAGTGTAACTGCAAGCAAGGTATGGAGCACCCCTCGAGGAGTCTGCTGGTAAAAAGTGGAGGAGTAAAACCAAATAGCTAGTTCATGCAGGTGAAACAGGAGGAATAGTTGATAATACTGGAAATGTGTGAAGGGAAAGTTCAATGTAAAACTGCTAGGATGCATGCCTGGCTCATCTTGCATCAGGCAGTTAAGTTCACTAAACTTAGGCCAGTCATGAGTGGCTGTTTTTGTGCTGCCTCTGGATGTTTCCTAAGAGAGCCTCACTGAATTAACAGCTTTCTGTGAGAATGTGTTTTGGATCCACTAGAGATAAAAGTTATGGTGCTTGATGTGCATTGTATGTTCTTTCATCCCACCCTCACGTTGAGAAGATGTAGTGGCCTTTTATAAATGTTCTAGGACACTTTGTAAGCAGGTGAAATTGATTCTTGTGTAAGTTTCTGGTATGAAATTTGAGCAGCTTTATCACACACTGATTTTTATTTTATTTGGTTTTAATTTTGGTTTGTTTGATTTTAAAAATCATAGTGGAGCAGTTAGCATCTGATGCTTTCAGCTTCTCTAGGTGTACTGTAGACTGTATGTAGCCTTTCTCACTCAAGAAATTTGAGTTTGAACATCAGTAAAACTATACACAGAGTGTGAGTGGTACATCTAACTATCTCTTTAACATGCATTGCAAGCATCAAGAACTGACCTCAGCTTTGTTCTGAGGAACTGAGCATCTGTACTGGGAGAAGGGGAATAAGGCTGTCTACACGAGAGCACTTGGTGGTTTTGTGTTCTGCAAATTAGCAAGTCAATCCAAAATGTTTGTTTCAAGAAGAGGATGTGTTAGTAGAAGTGTATTTTTATTTTTAGCTTGCCTCCATGACCAGACTGTGTAAACATAAAGTGCTGTGGAGTCACTTAGGCTTTGCTTCTCAGGGGTCACATGCACACCTTGCTTTTCCTGCACAAGGCAGGGCTGGAATCTGAACTAGAGTGTTTTTCTGAGCTGGCTCGTTACTAGACATCCTGTGCTTTGGCATGGCCTTTCAAAGGTTGAAGTTGAGTGTTTTTTATAATGTAGGAATGATGCCAATTAATGTCTATTGGCAAGTGCCTCTGAATTGATGTGTAATTCACTTGATACTGAGATGAACCATACTTGGCTCTGATTTCCAGCTTTATGGAATGTGTAGGACTGCTTACTCCCACAGTGTTGGGATAAAATCCATTGTTATGAAGACCTCACCTTTTTATTTTTAAAAGTGTTATTCTATTTGTGGCAGAAGGTGGGTTAAAATACAGCCTGGTTATCTTGATAGTGTTAGAACTGTGAGGATGGTAATAGTATTTGAAGTGCAGGTACTTTATAATGATGAGGTATGCAGCCTGGGATAAAGTCCTATGTATACCTCTGTGTGCTACCATATTCTCATGTGAAGTTTCTTATGCCTCTGGAATTTGTGGGAGTGTAAGAGATCCAATAAATGAGTAATGTGCTTCAAGGTAGGTTTTGTTTTGGTAGAATTTCTAATATCGCAGTTTATAAATTTAGCATGTTATTAGGCTGGATGCATTCACTTCTGGGGTGTTTGTCCACAAACAGGCACCCAGCTCAGCTCTGTGTACCTACAGCTGGTTTAGGACTGTAAGCTTAAAAGCTGGAGGATCAACAAGCTGTCCTACTTTTACTATATTTGAAGAATATCTGGTGTGAAAAGGATATTTGCAGTTGCACTGCAGTAGCTCAGTGTGGGGAGAGTGTTCAGGGGCATTATGGTGGGTAGGGATGCCCGTTATCTAGAGACAGCTGCTCATCCCTAAAACATTGTTAGCTGGCCTGTAAAAACAGCTGGTGGCTCCTGAATGCTGTCTTTGCTGGCCGCCGTGGGAATTGACTTGGGTGTTGCTGCTCCTGCTTCTTGTTAGCAAAACTTCTAAACATATCATGTTTACTAATGTGATAAATATTCCTCTTACCCCTCCCATTCCTCCTGTAGATACTGAATAACTGTTTCATCGAAAGTTGTCTGAGTACTTTTCTCAAATGTTAGGTAGTTGCTTGATTGAGAAAACCTGAAATTGCTTTTTCAGACAACTGTGTAAACGACGATGTTTTTGTAGAAGTAAATGTTCCATGAAGGAAAAATACTTGGAAAGCAAACAGGTGAAATATACAGGAAGCTTGAACGTCAGTGATTAATGAAATGGTATGTTTTGCATCTAAGTCTCTGTCAGGCACTATCTGTATGTGGGATCTTTAAACTAAAAGGTATCTGACCTTCCTCGGATAGAATGTCTACTTAAAAATGTTGTATAGCCTGTGTTTTCTTGCAACCTCAGCTAAATCATACTGGTATATAAAATGTGAGTGGGGAAAAGTCATTTTGTGAAGTGGCATGTTTTCCATGCTCCTGAATGGGTTAGTGAGTGTACTAGATTTAAAATGTGGTTGTGTAGTCTAGTTTGATCCAGACTTTTCATAGTTTCATGGTATCTAATTACAGAACAAGGGTTTAAGTCTTTGCTTTGTGATGTGGTTAGGCTGAGAGCGAGATAGGTTTTTTGCACTGATTATGTTAATATGGTGACTGTCATCTGACTTTAATACTTGTAAATACGTCAGAACGGGATGAAATTGTTTAACGTACCCAGTACATTGTTTAGACTACATCTAGAATAGCATATGCTGTTTTGAGACTACTCTCTCGAAGCAACCTCATAAATCAGTCCTCAGAAGTGCCCCTTACAAATACTGAAGTAAGAACTGGAGTAGTGCAAGGAGAGCTGGTGCGGGATCCTCCTCCCGCGGTGTGCTCCAGGAGGGTCACAGGAATGAGGCAGCCCGGCCACTCCCGAGCGGGCTGAGCAGTGGAAAAAGAGCAGCGGGAAGTTAAGCTGGTGCTGGCTGGCAGGAGGACGGGCTGGCGCGGCTTTTTCCACTCCAGATGTAAATATTCATCACCTCACAGACTGCAGCTCGGGCTGACTCTTGGGAGAGCGGTGCCGTGCGGGAACATTCCGTGCGTTGTGCCAGCGCACAGACACACACACACACACACAGGGCAGCTGCCCTAAGGAGCCTTTGGCTGGGGCGGGGAGCGCCGTGCCAGCGTGCCCCGGAGCCGGGAAGCGACATCCCCTCCGAGAGGACCCCGGGACGGCGTTCGGGGCAGGGGGGTCCCGGCACCACCGTCCTGCCTCCCTCCTTCCCACGCGTGCCGGCGGTCCCGGTAACGCCGGTCCCGGTTCGGCAGGGTGGCGGCGGTGCCGGTGGTTTGGTTTGCGGTACCGGGGCCCGCCCCGCTCTCACCTGGCCCCGGCGGGCGGGCGGTCTCGGGGGCCGGGCCGTGCCGTGCCGAGCCGAGGGGGCCGGCGCTGTCT
>JBBMKD010000022.1:12638470-12676711 GCA_037834095.1 Argya squamiceps | reverse complement strand
CGCCGGGGAGGGGGCCGGGCGGAGCGGCTGGGGGGAGGCTGGAAGGTCAGTGGTGGCACCGGCCCGGACAGGCTTCCCGGGCGTGAAACAAGTTCAAGCTGTGTTAACTCGGAGCGATCGATCGGCGGTGTTGGTCGGTGGTGTTTGTCTGTGAAAGGTGGTTTGAAATCCACCTATGCTGAAGTGTACTGAAGTTTGCCTCTCCCGGCTGAGTCTGTAAACAGTGCCTTTAGAAACCCAAACCAGACGGGCTTCCTTTCCTTCCGTGTGCTGAGCCTATGAAAGGCTTTATTTCTGTGAGTTGGGGGTTGTTTTTCCTTTTTCTTTTTTCCTTTTTTCCTTTTCTTACGTTCCCTTAAAGGAAAATAATGGACAGCCTAAAAATTAATTCGGTTAATTCATTAGGGCAAGAGTATTAAATGTCCTGGAAGAGGAGGGGAGGATTTTTAAGCCTTAAAAGTGGGACTGTAGTGAAGTGTCAGATGTGCTAACAGTTGTAGTTAGTGTAGCCATATGTAACTGTTTGGCTCTTCATTGTTATGAGAAAAAAAGCAACCTCTTCCCCCTCCCAAAAACACCCTGAAGCTTAACTGAGTTTCTTCTGTGCCTTGTTATGTAGGTCAAGTTTCTCTCTTTTTTTTTTTTTTTTCCTCCAGCAGGAGGAAACTATTACAGTATTTTGATTTCTGCTAGAAACAATGCATGAAACATTATCAGCCCTTTGCCACTACTTGTTTGTCTTGGGGCAAATGAAGCTGATGCAAATATGTCAGCTTTGGGGGCCATAAAAATATGTATTTTTAATTAGCATCTTACTGGTTGCTCAACTACGTGGTATAAAAGGCTAATTAATATTATACTGAACTCAGTGCAGAAATGTGGATCATCCATTGCTTTTTAGGCAAACTTGTTATCTAAAAATGTGAATATTGCTCTGTACTCACACATTTATTTATTTATATATATGTTTATTTGTTCATCCTGTGTTTGCTGACATTGGATGCCCACTTCCTGGCATGAGAGGAGGAATGATTCCACTTGTGTACTCTTGTGTTCCGTGTGGGAATATTGGCTTTGAATCACTGAAGCACTGCTTTGTAAAGTAGTAAGGAATTTTTGAGAGGACAAAGTGAAATTTCATAATTGCATAGATTAAATTTTAAATATGTCAGTCTGCCATTTTGCTATGTGGAAAATTACCATATATTAGGGAAGAGGGAGGCAAACTAGATTCTTGGCTGAAATTTTGTTAAGCCTTTCAGTTTTGACCCTATGTATGTTTTATTATTTGGAGTACCAGAAGACTATTACAACTTAATAACATGAGTTACAGTGTGGAAACTTGTAAATAGCTGAATTGTGCTGTGTGACACAGTTCAATTCTAAAGCTATCAAAAACATTCTTTTGTTTTATGCATTCAAAATTCCATAGTAGGCTCTGGTGTCCATTTTAAAGTGTTCAGTCTTTTACACAGCTTGAGAGTTGTAATGTCCTCATTTATCCTCCCAAATAAAATTTAAAAAACAATTTTATGGGCCTGGCCACTCTCCCAGAATTTTTTTGTAGATGGGAAGTGTGTATTGTCTCTTCTGTAACTTTTTTACTTTTGCAGGTTACTGTTTAACCACTTAAAGGCAGGCGTTGTAGGTGAAGGTTAATAGCATTGGAAAAATGACCTGAGGAGCTTCATGCTGCTCCACCATCATCAATTCCATCTCTCAGAGCTCCTTGCATTTCTCAGGAAGAAGTACAGTCTCTATGCCTCTCCTTCCACCCCACCCTCTCAATAATTTGGACTACAAATACTGAAAGCTACTGAAGCTGGAGGTAGCCTTACTAGCTAGGAGGAGGATTTTGGGTGGTCAAACATGTTCTGACAAAGTTCCACAAGATAAATTACCCACCACTTAGATGACAATGAATGGTTTGTAACATCAAAGTTTTGGGAGATCAAGTAGCACAAAGAGAAGACGAATACAAAAAGAAACTGCAGTAGAAGAGGTCAGATGTTATGAAAATAGTTTGCTCTGGGCTTTTTGTTTTGTCTTTTTCTGTATTTCAGATAAAATAATGGAATTCTTAATCTGCATTCCTCACCTGAGGACACTTCCTAACAAGTCCTGTGCTTTTTTTCCTGTGTGCCTTTTTAATGACTCTGATAGCTAATTCTGTTCTAGCAGCAGTGTTGCAGAAGTTTTCAGCTTGTAGGTATGATTTCTAACTGACATGATGTTGTAATAAAGTTATAGGAATATCAGCTCCTACTTAACCTGCATACTATAATGTTTAATGTCTTGTCCATTCAAATAAAATTATTGAATTCTTGAGTGTTTCTATCTCTTATCCCTGTGAATGCTCTTTAAAAGCTTCATTATTATTAGTGCCTTGGCACTCTTAGGTTTGTTTCTCATTTTCTTGTTTTTCAGTTATTTTGGGGAAAAAAATGGCATTAGTAGGTGCCTTGCATGTAGGCAGAAAATGTGCTTAACAGTTTTTTCCCATGTATTTATCTTGAGTTTGGTTATGCCATCATGTTCACATACTTGCTGGGGTTGAACCAAGGCTCTCGAGTTGATGTGGTCTGATAGTCAGAAAGCTGCCCTGGATGTGTTTCTCCAGGGCTTCACATGTGAAGTCACATATCTGTAATGGAGAATTCTCCTGAACGTGCTAAAAAGAAAACCTTTTCAGGCTAAAAGGAAAACCTTTCCAGGCACTTCTAGACTGTTCAGTTGAATCATTCTCATTGGAAGCAGAAGTAATGACACTGGGTTCTTGTTCTGGGTCTCTGCACCCTGGCATTAGATCAGATCTGTCCTATGCCTGTGTGGTTGTATCTCCCAAATCTCTCATCTCTTCAGTCTGAGGAGGCATCTCAGCCTGTGCTCTCTGAGCCATGTTCTGCTGCACTGACATTGCTAGCAGGCTGCTGGTCTGCTTGTCATCATGAAAGACAGACCAGCCTGGAAATTACTGTCTTGTTATTGGGATATGTGAATTCTGATGCCCTGCAACTCTCTTTCCATATTCCACAAGAGTATTTTTCAACATTTTCTTCCACTTTGTAATTTTGGAGGATCTGAGTTTTGCTGGCTGTACCTGTGAGCAGGGTGCTCTTAGCATATTTAGGGTGTTAAATGACTGAAGCAAGGCCTTCCTGCTGAAGGCCTCTTCCTTGCCCCTAGTACTGAATTTTGTTTAGTGTTTTTTTGGTGAAGTAGTTTTAGGAACAGTACAAGAAACAGATGCATTGTTCCCTTTTGTCACTCTGCAGCCTCCCACTTTCTTCTGAGGGTGTGATGAGTGAGGAGCAACAAGACTGGCCTGCTTTCCTAGCATGAGATTCAGGAAGAGTTAGTATTTTTCTTTAGGTCATGCAGATTTTAATGAAGATAGTGGAGTCAAGATAAAGTAAAAGGCTTTTAACTCCAAAATTCTGAGCTTGGAAATGGGTAACTGAGTTTTTGTTTTCTTCATGTGTGCAGGAAGAAGACAAGCATATTTCAGGTTCTCTCAGAGAATAAAAAACAGTATTTACTTGTTAGCAACACATGGTTGAATTGATGATATTCATCCTCTGAAATAAAATTACAAAACTTTTCCTTTGCAGTATCAAGAAGGTGGGATAAAGAAGATTGAGGGGTGCTGTGGAACTTGGGGAAGATAATGTATAGCAAAGTGTACTCAAATGGGAGGGATATATAGCCTGTCTTGGAGTTCAGCCACATCACCTACTGTCTGATTAAATTCTTCTCAAATTTATGGCTAACAATAAATCTGCTGCTTCTAGAGGTTGGTGTCTGCATAAGTATTTGCTTTTTCCTTGGTGAAAAAGGAGAATATTGGCCAAGTTGAAGTAATGGTGGTCATCCTACCTGAAAGATAACTGAGCCCTCAGATGAATTTCCACATTAATTAGGAGATTTTTCAAAAGGGCTGAAGGTGGGGAGACTTAAATAGCAAGCACCAGTGCTAACAAGCAAGACTGTTGTTAAATAGTTAATAACAGATGGCTGAACTGATGCAAATGATGAGACAGAACAAGAGAAGTTCTCTGCATCCTGACCCAGGGACTCCTCACTACTGCCATGGCAACTAACATGTTTTACTCTCCAGTTTTAGCAAAGTTTATGAAACTGAAGGTACCTTGTTGGTTTTATGACTTTAAAGTAAATTTTAAAAGGCAAAGCAAACCAGCTGGAGAAGGAGAAAAAGTAAACTGAGAGAAAGTGGATATGAATTCCTAGAGGCCTTGTGTATTCTAGTTCCTATAACATCTTTCTAAAAGATGTTTGAAGTACTGTATACTTTAAAATGCCTGGCAGTTAAAACATTAGTTTAAATGCAGAAGTTTATAACCTGAGCAGATCTCTCTGAATCCTTTCCATTGAACTTAACATGAAAATTGCCTCCTGCAGCTTGAATAGCCTGGCAAGGGGGCAAGGGAGCAGGAAGTGGGAAGCTGGGCATGGGGCAGGTGAGGAGGAGCCTGTGGTCAGCAGGTGGATGTGACTGCTCATCTGACTCACACGTGCAGCTGAGGTGCTGGCCTTGGGCTGTGTCAGCACGAGGCTGGAAGCACCCCAAGTGCTCTCTTATTTTTATAGCAAGGTTACTCTACAGGTCCTGTGCCTACTGTAGTTAAATTCAAACCAGAAGGATCTCTTTTTGGGGTAGGACGTCTGAAGGACTGTTGTTATAGACTGAACTTGATGGCTCTGAAAGTACTGGAGGGTGAGGTTTGATTTGGGAGGTCACCAACCAGAGCTGTGTATATAACTGACTCCAGGTCACTTCTCATACAACAGAAACAACCTGTTCTGAGTCTGTTTTATCAGTGCTGTTAAAAACGAGTAGTTTCCTCAGCTTTTGCTGTGGTTGTGAGGTACATCTATGCTTGTGGGGCTTGACTACAGCAGTGGCTCCTTTACAGTGTGAAGGAAGTACTTCATGTAGTTGTGTACCAAGCCTCTATATTCTCAGGCTGTATTTCCTGACTGTTTTGTGTCAGATGGATCAAGGACTTCTTCATCCTCCAAGTGTGTAACTCAGTCATAAGAGGACTTAAGCAGAAGGGAAGCAAATTCATGGAGTTACTGCCTGAAGATTATTATTTGTTATCTGTGACACAAATTAAGAGTCACACTCAGGTATCCTGTTTTGCTGGGCATTATACAAGCATGGAACAAAAGACTGTCCTCACCTCAGACCTTATGCAAGTATCAAACACTAAATCAATGCCTTCCAACAGAGGGCTGTGAGGAGACAAAGGGATAATACTGATAGAGGCAGATAAACTGTGCTCCCACAGGCTAACAAGCCTTTATCACCGAAATGGAGAAGCTGCAAATCAGAGTCATTTTAATCAACAGGGTAGGACAACACAGGGGGAGTAAGGACTGGTGATTAAAGTAATCAGAGGCCAGTGCACTGTAGTAGTGAGTGGGTGACAGCAGGAACAGTGGTAAGCCACTGGAGGATCTAGAAAGCAGAAGAAAAAACAAAAAAAAAGGAGTAATTTTCTTGTTATGAAAGACGATGTTTTAAGAGACAAAAAAGAACAGGAAAATGCAGCACTGACCAGCGATACCTCCCAAGGCTGGATGGTGGTGAGGCATGACCTTGTGTGTGCCTTTTTCCCAGCAGTTCCATGAGGAATCTCTTCCCTGGGCAGGAGATAAGGCCCTGCCATCTGCTCGCTGGTGGGTGGCATCCACGTGGGCAGTGCCCAGCCCTGAGGTCCCCACTGCCAGGGCCTGCTGCCAGCTTGGACTGGGAGGAATTTATCTCTGAGGAAAATCTTTGGATTTCAGACAAGCTTTTTTTCCATACTCGAGGGGAAAAACAACTCATGGTATAAACAATTCTCTAAATGCTGTTTTTCCTAGGGGTTCAGCCCAGCAAGGAGGGTGTAGTGAACCCAGTGTGCAGGTTTTTCTGGGGATAAAGAGGGCAGGTTGCTTGTTGTTTGGATTCCCATGCCAGATTCTTGCCTTTCAAGATCAGCCACTAATTCAGATGGTAAGAATAAAATGTTCTGTGCTAAAAATCTCTCAGATGTGTTTTTTATTAGTTCTTGAAGATAAATGATTGCAAAAAACCAGCTGTTTATAGTAATAGGCAATGTAATCAGATATTTCTAAATGGAAACTTAAAGTCTTTTTGACTGCTCTTCTGTGCTTGCTGTTTTGTTATCTCTTAGAAAAAATCCTTTTCCTCCAACAAAATTATGCATTGTTGTCCCTTGATAATAACAAAATTTATTTTCTTTATTGATTTCTAGTAGAAAATCTCCTTATAATGTTTTTGCTAATGGGAGGGTTGACAAAATAACTTACGGGTATCAGGCACTTGGGTTCTGGAATGTTTGTGAAGGGCTTTTGTTTTTTTTTTTTTTTTCACCTGATGCTTAACTTGAGCATTCACAATAATTTATTAGATCTATTAAACCTGACAAGTGGGCAAATCCTTAATGTTGCCTGAACTGTGTTAGTAGCTGAAGTGAAGCTTTTTGGCATATCTGAGCTGAATTCATCTTGGAGCAATTTTGCCTAAAAGAAAGTAATTTTGATATTTTCTGATTGAAGTTGCATTGGATATTTACTTTGGCATGAATAGTTTTTCCCCTGGTCTAAAACTCAGCCTTTTTGGTTTTTTTCCCCCCTGCTGCTTACTTTTAATTAAATATATAGCTGTGAATTATCAAGGAAGAACTCAAGTAAGGTTTTATTTGTTTATCTGTCTTTGCTTATGTCAATTTGTTTTGCCCAGATATAAAAGAAGGTAAAATCTGGGTAAAAAACTGTTATTCTTCACACGCTGCTCGCCTTCACTATTTTTAGTGTAGTGTTTTGTTTTTCCTCATAATTTATTGCCGTGTCCCTTGACTCACGGGTCACCTGATTTCAGAGCAGGCGAGCAGGGCTGGGATCCTTCCCTCTCCTACAAACTGATAGTTTATCTCGAGGAGCAGGATGCTGCTGCTGCTGGTGAGATTGGCCTGGAAGTGGCCCTGCAGGGGTGAGCCCTGTGTTCTGGGGAAGGAGCGTTCCAGGAACAGGCAGGACAGGGTGTTACAAAACACACGTGCAGCCACTGAACCCTCAGCCCGGGCCAGCCCCGCTGGGTGACGCCAGGTCAGTGCCTGCTGTCCTCACCCTGCCTGCCTCCACTCCGTGCCAGCAGCAGCCCTGAACAAGCTGCTTTTCCCCTGCAAGGGAGGGTTGTTTTGAGCAGATACACGATGGACACACCGCTGTTTTTCCTGCTCCAGTGGTGTTAATTTTGGCACTCCACGAGCGTCTCGCGTCTCGGATTGTCACGAGCTTGTTTTGTTCTGTGAGGTGCCCTCTGGCTGGGTGTTTCTGGTTGTCTTCAAAGCTGCACTGCAAGCCTGGAAGGATGGCTGAATGAAGGGGAGAGGGAAAGCAGACACTTAAATATTGTAAGCAAACAAGTATGCTGTTTGAAATTTCAGTGCTCAAGCAGGCCCGTTTTTTAAAAAGGTACTTTCCGAGGTCTGGTGCTCTAGAGTTTCATTAGTCTGATTGGGCTTTTGTTTAAATCTTAAAGTCAGTCTGGTCTGTAACAAGATAAATGTCACTCAGCTCTAGATCCTGTCAATTCTTCAAATTGGGTGAAAGCAAAGAGAAAAAAAAAACCTGCATACATCAAGCTACTCAGTACTTGCACAGATGAAATACGCCTAGACATGTAAAATGATTATTTTGATGATTTGGATTGAACTACAAGTTCATTACTGCCCAAGCAGTTGCAGATTTTTAATTCCTGGCCCATGAGGTCTTTTCAGCCCGGTGGAAAAGTGCACAGACTGTCATATTCTCTAGAATTTAATGCCAATTAACCTTCATTTATCTGGATCAGGGCCATTGGCTGACCTAGGTGACAGTGCTGGCATTCATAACTTTCTGTTTCTTACAGGTTCCTCTAAGACAAGGGTATTTGAAATTGAGTGTTATCTCTCCTTGAGGGAGAAGAGTTGCTTTTTGCATCAGTGCAGGGTTTATTGCTGCACTGGTGAGTTGCTGATAACACTTATTTTACCCTCTTACCAAATTTGTAATGTAAGTAACAAAACCAAAACTTTTACAAAATGTGCTACATGTTGATGATCAAAATTCTTGCCCCTGAAGAAATGACATACTGACCATGCATGGGAGAGGTCTTAGTTGTTCCCCTGGTTTTATTTTTTTTGTGATCTTTTTATGGAATAGACTCACCAAAAGTTGGACTAGGGGTTTTTTTTTCAAAAACATGTAGACTTCTGCCCACCCCTGTCTTCTCTGGTTTGTTTTTGTTCAGGGTTTTTGTAACCACAGTAAAACTGAGAAATTGCAATATCTATTAAAAATAGATACTGACTGATGGGTATCTTTTGAGGAGATTTTCAGTGTACAAGAGCTTTGTCAGTAGCATGATTTTCACAAACCATCAGTCAGGCCTGTTGGCACCTGACTGCAGTGTGAAGATGAGAGTGTTTGAGTATTGGTTGTTGAAAGTTTTCTGAGTGTTTTGGTGCTTATAAAACCTCACTTGCCTAGGCAACAATATTGTGTTGAAGGCTGAATGCTGAGTGAAAGTTTTCCATAGGGTGTGATCCCATAAGTCAACATGGCACTTTTACCAGGGGCTTTCCCTGACTCCAGCAGCTGTGGCATGCCTGCTCATTCCACCCAAAAGTGAGTCAGTGCTCTCACACAGCACTTTTCAAATTCTCTCTGGTTTGTTTTCCAGCAAGTCCAACTATGGTCTGAAGCAAAGGGCACATGATGTAACAGTTCTTTTCCTTGCAATGGTTTTAGGAAGAAGAACACCACTTGTGCCTGGTGCTTCTGGTAACCCAGAATGGCACCTGTGCACACATGGAGTAGAGATGACCTTTCCCAGTGAGATTTTTCTGTTCCCATTGCAGTTTTGTCAGGCACTAAATGACTCCTCCAAATCATTTGCTCAAAATCCTTTTGAAAGCTGAAAGCTACTTTATATTTCTCCTTGGAAAAGAAGTGTTATTTTATCTGTATTAATAGAAAAAGAAGCACAAGAACACTTGAAAGTGTATTGCCAAAGTTTCTCTAAATACAACAAGTATGTAGAGTGATGAGATAAAGCATGAAATCCCCCAAACAGAAAAATGCTTGGTGTTAGTGGGGAAATTTTAGAAACCAGTATTTTTTGGCAAGGATAACATTAATCCTTGTAAATGCTGAGCCCAAAGATCCTTGTGTCTGTTATGAAGATACATTACAGAGGAGCAAACTGAGTGACAGTAACAAAAATCTGGTCAGCAGAAGGTGCAAACATGTAGTCTTTTAACTGGAGGGCTATGCTCTCTGGCAGCTCTCATGGGCACTGAAATACCTACTGAAGGATTTTTTAAAAGGTTTGTGTTTTCCAGTAACATCTGAAAGTGATTTATTATTGCAAATTACTGCTTTCCATCTCTAAACCAATCTCTGTATAAACAGTTCAGAAGTCTGCAAGTAGTTGAATCTTTGTCAGGCTGGATTGTTAAACAAATTAAAACTGGAACTTACGTATGTCATCCTGCATTGTGTTGTGTTTAAGGCCTGAAATAAAATTCTGGCACACACTTTTATTTGTGTACTATAAAAATGCTGTCACAGCTGGAATTTAATGCCATCAACCTGTTTAATGGAAGGGCTTGGTTTGGGAGTTAGACTTCCCAATATTCAATGGCAACTGTCACATGGATGATATGCCTTCAGGAAGAGGTGAGGATTAGCTAAATAGATGTGCTTTTTCGTTGTTAACACACATTAGGTTTCGTTTGGAAAGAAAGCAGCAGCTGTGGTGTCACTGCAGAATGATATTTACAGCCAATATGAAATAGGGTAAGCTGATGAAAACCTTCAGTCTGTGTCTTCAGCCATGTAGCTGCTGCTAAATCCAAGAACTCCTTGCGTTAATGAGCAACCATAATGAACATGGTCATCATTTTCATCTCCAAAATTCCCCTGGCTGGAAAAGCCTTGGTGAAAGTTCTCAATGGAAAATATTTAGATACATAGAAATTTTGTATTGGAAAAATCTATGTTTTAGTGTAAAAAATGCTCAGTTATTTGCCAAGAAAACACCTCAGGAAGAAATTCTCACATGCTCTGTAAGCTTAAGTGTGCTCTGCTTTCTGTTCTAGGGTAACACACTGCTCCTTCAGCTCCCCAAACTGAGCATTTGGGTTTTGCATTGTGGTGCCAGTGCCTGTGAACTTAGCCCAGGTGTGACCTCCACATTGCCCCTCCTACCCCCTGGGAGCAGGGTGGAATTTAAACACAGTAATTTATTTTCAGTATAATTCTGCAAGGTTTCTATCAACATATTTACCAGGGTAGTAAATCATTGTATTGGTGGTGAGTGAAAGCCAGATAGAAACCTTCTATTCCCTTCCAGTTACAGCCAAGTGTCTGTTCTATACTCAGCACCACACACTAATTCTAAAAGAGCTGTTTTCTCCTAATTACTTTCTTTTAAAAATACCTGACAGAAATCCTTTTGCTTTGTTGGGATTTAAATTTTTGTTTTGTTCAGATAGGAGCATTGTGTCATGCAGTTTGTTCTGACACAATCTGGCTTAGGCAGAGCATCAGCTAAACAAGGGAAAAATGTGAAAAGCTAGAGATGAATTAATGGAAATTACTTGGTCTGCTCCTTATAGGCATTTTTGTTTCATTATAGTATAACTTCAGTTTTTTTGTGTAGTCACATTTAATGTAATCACAATATAGGAGATTGTAATATAAAGGAAAACAGAAATTGATGTGCTCTTAAAGGCATTGACTGAGGCAAGTCCTCTTTGCTTTCAGGACCTGTCCAGTGGTACCATGTTGGTACAAAGTAGCACCTTTAGTTTAGGGGTCAGCAAAAAGAAAATGTTTTCTTCCCACAGCTGGCTTATTTGTAAGCTGCTAACCATTCCAGCACTGATAATCTTACAGCTTTACACTGAGATTTCAGCACTTAGGTACCCATGTCAGGATAGAGTGGGACTGCTGTATTTTACAATATACTTGTTCTCTTGCAACTTTTGGTGAATTGGCATTTGAAATAAGCCTCTAAGTTCATGTTTTCAGGTATGGCTTTCCTTCTGCTAAATACAGATGTTGAAACTGTAATGATTGACCTATTTTAGAATTTGTGATTTCACTGTGGAGCAAGAAACAATTCAGCTTATACCATTTGTTCTTATTCCTTTTCTTTGTCCACTTAAGGGGAAACAAAATCAGTTTCCCTGGTCAAAATGCAAATATTGGACCTAGAATCTGGTGTAAGGCCAAAAAATCAAAAGAAGCACATTAAACTGTTGTTGCTTAGATAAAAATAGAAGCTACAGTTGGACGGAGAGGAGTGACTCAGTGAGCAGCATGGTGATGGCAAAATAGGATGTCAGCCAAAAGGCAGGAAGCAAGATGGGAACACCCAGATCAGTTTAACAGTCTGTGTTTTTTACACTCCCAGAGAGCTGTAGTTGCTGAGATGACTGCAGGAAACTTCAGCTTTAAATGGATTTTATCTCTGTACTTATTAAGCTGTTTGAACCTGAGTAAGTTTTAGTAAAATGGGAGTTGTACTTTTTTTTTTCCCCCCTCCCTAGCCCAGTTTTAAAACCAGTCTCTCTATTTACAGTAAAGCTGCCTCCAGATTAGCTCTGGGTGCTGTGAGAGGAGTCCAGCAGGAACGTGCAGGAGATGAGCAGTGATGCACATGTACCCAGGGAATTAATGCAGCACTGCATTCTGCAGTGGAGCTCATGCCACTGATTGATTTTTATTGCTCTGCAGCTCTGGAATAACTTCATCAGCTCCATGTTGCTCTGTCTTGCTCCCCTTACTTACAAGAAAGTGTGTTTTGGTTTGTTTTTCTGGTTATAAACTGGCATAACAGCACAGAAGCAGGTAAACTTCTTCCTGTTTCATGTGAAACTAAGTAGGACCAGAGGTGTTTTTATTGCTTATAAAATAAATAATTGTTATTTATTAAATGTTATTTTATTTGAATAGCAGGTATGCATCAGTTCTAATATAAATTCCTATGCTGCCATTTTCTGCCTGCAGCTGAACTGCTTTGATACCCAGGTAGTGGTTCAGTTTGGTACCCTGGAAAAAGTAAGCAGACAGTAACAATAAGATGAATTATGGTGCTGCTCTCCTCCTGTTTTCACAATGACTGTCCCTGAGCTCAAAGATCTTGAGCCATAAGGATGTCAGACAGTTGTCAATGTGTGTCAATCTATGTAGGATTATTCCTAACCTGAGTAACCAGTTAACTGCATTTGCTGGAGTTTAAGTAGCAAATAGCTTATTTCTTGAAAGAAGTAGGCCATCTCATGACTTTAACTCTTGATAGCTTAAATTATACCTAAATTCTTAATATTGCAAAGCTTTTGAAGAGTGTGACTTCAGATATAATTATGGGTTTGTAATATGCAGACACAACATGACTGCTCATTTAGAGAATCTTGAATTTGGGGGATTCAAGGGCAACTTTCTTTTGAAGTGAAGCACAACGTGGAATTAGTTAACCAAAGCATCCGTAGGTGTTTCCAATTCCAGAAGAGAAGCTGTTAGTCAAACGTTTACATTGTGTTTAATTTCCTTTACAGTAGTTTCTTGAATCCCTGCCTTACTCTTAAAATGTGGAAGTACCTTTAACCTGTTTCTTGGAATAGCAAGACAATAAAACTTGTTCAGAGTTGATGGATTTGCAGGAAGAGCTTTTGCTGTAATTTTTTCAGTGCAGAGCCCTGCCTTTGCTGGGAGTGCTGGGTTCTGAGTGCTGACAGTGCAGCCACTTTTTCTCCAGAGTACCTGACTCTCCTGCCATGGGACCCTTGGACTGAATTGTCTCCTTAGGGACCTCCTGTACTGAAAGCACAAAAATTAAATCCAAGTGCTTAAGCCATGCTTTTAGCCTTTGGAAAAGGAGGAGAGAGCAGATGTGGGCAGCCATGCCATGGTGCACATGGACAGCCTGGGTAGGGCAGGAGCAGGGCTTGTGTCAGCTGGGAATCCCAACAGCCTACACCATGCATTCCATATTTTGTGAAGTATTTTGCTCACTGAGTTTCAACTTTCTGGGTTTCAACTTTCTAAGTAAAATAGGAATGTGATTACTTTTAATCAGTGGCCTTCAAAATCCATTATGGGTGCCTAAAGATTTTCCAGGAAAGGTCTGGGCTGTAACAGAGCATATTCAAAGGCAATTATTAGTTGTTTCATGGACTCTCAAAGGAAGTAGCCCTCAATCAGTAAAGGTCAGGATTAAGGATACTTCCAGTTGAACTAAATTGTTTGTCTTTGAACAAAGTGTCTTTGCAAAAAATGAGCTTTTTCTGAGAATGAGCTTGGTAGACAGTTGTGAGCAGTGCAGTATGAGAGGTTCTAGGATAATAAAATAAGCATGGACTAAGAGAGATTGTGGTTGTATCACAGCCTGGTCCTGATGGGAGGGTAGCACAGGGCAGGAGAGGCTCTGCTGGGGCTGTTTGTTGCCTTGCTGTGCCCAGGCAGGATGGGGTAGCAGCTCCCAGATGCATCTTCTGGAGGCACCTGGAACACAATGGGTTACGTGATACCAAAAGTCTTTGTTTCCTGGCCTAAGCCTAGAAAACAGATTAAATGCTCTTCTAAAACTTGTATTTCAGGAAAACATTTTCTGTAATTACTCCAGAAAAAGCTGTGATAGGAAAGGGAAGGGAGTTGGTCTCCACAAGCATGACCTAGTTGGGAAAGGAGTCAGCTGAGCATAGCTCAATTAACTGAAGTTTTCAGAGAGTCCTTGGGTTACAGTTAAGTGGATTTGTGAATCCCTACTACCAGATAACTACATTTAATTGGTGTTTCAGGATGTGAGCTAATTTCAATTTTTCTGGGGGGGATTGTAAGTTCTTATTCTGTATTCCAGTGCTCATGCACCTGTGTGTAGTGGAGGTAGGAGGACAAGGATTTGAAGACTGACATTTCTGGTTAAATGGGCTTTTCTGTTTTTCCAGAAGGTGTAGAAAATCAGTCTTTGTTGAGGTTGGTATGTGCAAGAGGCAAAGGAAAACAAAATGATGTGCCTTCAGGTTTCAGTTCTCCAGTATTGTATGCTTTGCTCTATGCACAGTAGCTTCAGTCTAAATTTAAATTTCTCTTTCTTCCTCCTAGAGTAGCCTGACACCTGCTGCTATCTCTCGTGCCCACCTGGTAAATAACCTTTAGTTTCAGTCTATTGGTTAGAGGGCTGTCGTGCCTAATTACTTTAATTCTTATTTACTTGTGTCAACTAAGTGGATTTTTTGCTATTTTAAGGAGAATAAACCCCAGACAGTGCAGAGATGCATATTTTATGCTATATACTTGGCATGTTGCAGTGCTAGAAATGAAGCAGAACAACAATCATAGTTGTACAGTTGGGTTATAGGATTGGGGTTATTCTACACACAATATATGTTGTGTCCTAGGGCTGATTCATACACAAAACCAGTTACAGCACACACAGAGTAAGACTTTTTTTAACTAAACACTGAGTGCTGTTTATAAATGTCATTCCACCCTTGTCCTCAGTTGCATCAACTTGCATCATCTGTGTCTGTTGTATAGGGACAATTACCAGGCTTCTCAATGGTTATAGGGATATTTTTTTCATTATGAAAACTCTCAGAAGTTGCTAAATTTTGCATAAATCTAGTGGAGCTAAAAAAAGATATTATACCACATAAACCTTGTAAGAAAAAAAATTATTTCTCAATACCTCTTGCTGTTTGTGCTTTATTTTTTTTTAGAAGTCCAGATCATATAACTGGTTGGTTACTTTGCTGACATAATTTTAAAGTGCTGGCCTTGTCTTTATAATGCTGCAGCATTTCCTAGTTCAACACAGGCTTTTTAGTGTTGCCGTTTTTATTTTGAAACAACATGGTGTTTTTGTAACTTCAGCCAATATAACTATATAAATATGTCTCTTTAGCTAGTTGGGTCTTTTCCATTCTTAAGGCAAGTAACTGGTTGCTTTGGAAATAATAGGTCTGATACAGGAACAGAAGCATATTTGTAAATTGAGCTTGGAAATGACTTTATCTGTTTCCATAAAGCAATATTGTGTCTGTAATCTGATTCTTGAGTGATGATTATTTCAGAATATGTACCTGGCTTTATTCACTAGATCTTGCTTATTTACTATTCACTGGATCTTTCATCTGAGCACCTTAAACTGTCCATGTCTTGTGAGTGACCTGTGATGTGTCTGAAGGCACCGAGCATTTTAGGTGTGCAATGTAAGCTTTGATATCAGAGGCTTTTTAATACAAAAAAGAGGTGGATTATTTTGCCTAAATCTAACTGCTCAACAGAAGCTCTCTGGCCATAGCATTTGTCCATTAATTTGTGTCAAGTCCAAAAGATTTTGATAGCATATGGATTATCTTCTTAAAAAGAGAGCTAAATAATAGAAAATCCACTGCTTCATCTGATAAGCTGCTAATGATAATTGAAGGGCATGTCTGTTTTACTGTTACTTGGCACTCAGAGTTCTCCAGTGTAAATTTTCAGGTATCACATTTTCTGTGCACGTGCTGATCTTGATCACACACACTCTACAGTTTTTCTTAAAAATCATATGTGTTTTTACGTATTTTAACTAAAAACAATTCTTCTTGCAGATTTTTGTAGGGGTGAATTAGTTTTGTTTAGTCTGCTAAGTGTGAGACAATCCTTGTTTAAATTAATTTCACTCCTGTTGAACACTTTCTAGATTTTTGAACTTCTATGTCAGAATAGGCAAAATACTGCAGTAGTGATCCTTCCTGCTGTGACTTTCTTGAAATTACCATGGACTTTGGACATACAAAGATGAGCTTAGCAGCAGGATAATGCTGCAATTTATTTTTTTTTTCCTATTGGATATCCAAATCCTTTCCAGAGTCTTCCCAAATTCCATTTTCCTATTCCCAAGTATGACTTGCCTATTGTTCACCAGACATCCAGCTGAAAGAAAAAAAGTGCAGGTGCCTAATTTTGTAGGTGACTCATATCTCTACCTAAGAGTCTTGTCTTCTCTGTTATTTACCATTCCTTTCATCTTTCATGCATCCTTTATTAGATATTTTCTGCCATCCATCAGGTGAATGACCATTTTAACTCATGCCAGAGTAATTAATGTATTGTTCAAATGCCATATGGGATTCTCCAGGGTAATTCCTCTGTCCTCTGGCTCTTCTTCAGCAGTGGGCTGACTTCTCTTACTTACCTTGTGTAGATCCCTTCAATAGTCTGTAAGCCCTGGGGTCTGTGGTGTACAAGCCTGGGCTAGGCAAATCTGTACATGTAAAAGCTAGTTTTGCACACTTTATGATTTGCATATGCAGATAATTGCACGTTTAATTGGAGCTTTTGTTTCATGCATCCATTCTTGTATGCATCTCTCAAGTCTGCCTTGCAGTGTTTGCCAAATGCTCTGCTATTGGGGGGCCAAGACAAAAAAGACTTCTGAAAGGTACTTTATGCATGATAATTGAAACATGAATAGAAATTAACTCTCTCCCCGTGGCAGTTTTGGTGGAGGACATAGGACTTTTAAGCCAAAATTGTGAAGATGTCATGTGCTCTTGTTCCCCTAAAGCATCAAAATAAAGGTAAAGAGCTGCTGGCAGCCCTGCCTCCACCTGCTTTTCTTTGCTGCTCTTAAAATAGCCTTTGAAGTGAATGTATTTTAGCTTTCATGAAAAAGAGAGTTTTCTGTAACCTCTTCAGCAATTAAATAATTTTGAGACTTGAAGTGTTTTGAAGCAGAGAGGGGAACGACATGATCTGGTGGTACTTAAATCTGTTTGAATGACGGGTGACATCCTCGTGATGAGGGAGGAGGAGGAGAAGGGTGCTCTATAAAACACCATAAAATGGTGCATCTTAACTCTGCAGGAACTGAGTGTGCCAGGGCTCTTCATGGAGAGCAGTGCCAGCTGCTGCTTTGTCTACAGAGACTTGTTGAGTTTTCATTCTTTGCACAAGTTGAGACTGACCGTGGTACAAAACAATGAATACTCTGTATATTTCTTCAGGACGTTTCCTATGTGTTAATGGTAACTAAAAATGGGCCTCTGAAGTGAGCCTTGCTCTCAGCAGGAGGGACTTGCAATAAAAATCTTAAAGAACATTGTGTCCCACTTTTTCCACAATAGAAGTCAATATTTCTTTTTCTTCTCCTTCTTCAATATTTAATCTATTTTATTATATATTGTGGCTTCTTATTCCATCTGTCAGATGATAATAACAATGCCAAGTCATACTGTCATCAGACTTCTCCCACAAGAGCCCAGGAAACCTTTTGTCTTCTGGAAAAGCCGTTGAAAAAAACAGTTCTTTCTTTGTAGTGACAACGTTATGAGATGAGGAACGTTGTTTTGTGGTGCTGGAGAGGGGAGTGGTGGGTTTTATGGGGAATGCAGCCATTCTGACACAAAGATCCATTTCCCATAGCCCACTCTCGTCTCAAGTGGTATTGAAACAAACTGCAGGGTCAGCCAACAGTTGTGATACAGCAAATGTCATTATTTTTTGTCTTCTTGTAATGACAGATACTTTGGATGAATACTTTGAGTATGAAGCTGAGGAGTTCCTGGTCTCCTTGGCCTTGCTGATCACCGAGGGCCGGACACCAGAGTACTCCATCAAGGGCAGGACAGAGGGTTTTCACTGCCCACCAGCACAGTCAAGTCAGCCACCAACAACTAAGCATGAATGCAGCGACAAACTGGCTCAGGTATGGTGGTGGCACCCATTTCATGTCACAAATCCTTGTTACCCTGGGTAAAGTCAGCCCAGAACCCCACAGTGGATTCACAGTTAAGCATGAGTAACAATGGCTTTCTGTCAGTCCTTCATTTAAATGAGTATGTAAATCAGTATCCTACTAATAATAGATCTGTCCTTAAAATGAGAGATCATTAAGCCTTTTATCCTTGAACATGAAGTTCTGCACGACTACCTGAATGCAGTGCCTGTATGAATCTTTATTATGCAAATGACAAGCGCTATACTTAGTGTTCTTGGTCTAGGGTTTCTTTTGACAAAATGTAGGCTGACTTGCCTAACTTTTTGCTTTGCCAGGTGTTCTTGAAAAGTTAGTGATCCTAAAAACACAAGCACATCAAATCTAGCCAGTCTGTTTGGGAGTAAGGTTGGAGCATCCCATCTCTCTAGTAAAGTTCTTAAGTAACATGGGAATTTAATTATAATTGTGCAGAAGTTGGCCTGCTCCAAGACACAGAATTTATAAAGATATTACTTGAGTGTCTACTCAAGAGGGTCCCTTGTGGAGAGATAACTACAAGGTAGCAAAGTGCAGTGGTTGGGGAAATCCATTTTTACAAGCTTTTCAAATTTCCTAAAGAAAGTTGCTCAAATGGTAACTTAACTGTAAAGGATGTGCTAATTATTTTTTCATTTAATAGCTCTGGACTCTTATTTCTCATTTGGTGAAACCAAACAGAATTTGACCCTTACCCTTCTCTAGTACTTTGGAATGTGCTTTTAAATTAGATTTAAATCTGGCAAGTATTTTTATGGCTTGTGTATGTTGACATTTTTCTTTCCCTCAGTGTCGTCAGGCCAGGCGAACCAGATCTGAGGTTATGCTTCTGTGGAAGAACAATATTCCAATCATGGTAGAAGTGATGCTACTTCCAGACTGTTGCTATAGTGATGAAGGGCCCACCACAGAGGGGAATGATTTAAATGATCCTGCAATCAAACAAGATGCATTGCTGTTAGAAAGGTGGATTTTGGAGCCAGTTCCTCGACAGTAAGTTGGATATGAGGATTAGCTGATAATTGGTAGAATCTTGTCATGTTAAAGTCCTTAAAGTAATCAGTTAGTGGTTTTTGAACTGGCTCTTTGCCGTGAGGACTCATCTAAGGAAAACCACTGTTTGCTAGTGGAATTAAAGCATTTCAATTTTAGTTGCCTTTTACTCAAAATTTTATTTCAAAATTTCTGCAGTGCACATTGTGCAGTGCAGAGTATGAATTGATCCTGGCTGCAAATGGTCCTTTTAAAACATGTAACATTTGTTATGTCAAATTATGTCAATTTTAATGTGTATAAAAACAAATCAGGCTCCGGAATCTTCAAAATATTTGGGGAGTTTTTGCTTTGCTTGATTAAGCTATATTTTATTTTCTGACCAAAGATCTGACAATGTTCTAGTTCTAATAGTTCTCTGAATATCCTTCCCAACCCTCATGTGTTTGTCTTTCAATGCCTTAGGAGTGGAGATCGATTTATTGAAGAGAAGACCCTTTTATTGGCTGTTCGCTCCTTTGTCTTCTTCTCTCAGCTGAGTGCCTGGCTGAGTGTTTCCCACGGTGCTGTTCCCCGAAACATCCTCTACAGGTACACCTGGAATGGAAAAAAAACTCCTTTGCTGTTTGCACATTGCTGCAGCTTGACTTAAAATCATTCTTCTCTCCTGGTTTCCTGCTTGCTTTTAGAAGGGGTCATATGTTGGGCCGGTACTTTGGCAGTTCTGTAGGATTTGTGTGCTATGCAAAATGCAGCAGTTGCTGATGTTTCTAGTGCTTTTTCATAGACATTTGTTATGAATTAGATAATGAAAAGCTATTTTCATTTAGCTATTTTTGTAAATGCCCTTCGGTATCGTTTCAGGGTGAGCGCTGCAGATGTGGACTTGCAATGGACGTTCTCCCAGACACCCACTGAGCACGTCTTTCCTGTTCCTAACGTTTCTCACAATGTGGCCTTGAGGGTCAGCGTGCAGTCCCTGCCCAGGCAATCCAACTACCCAGTTCTGACCTGCAGTATTCACACCAACCTGAGCTTTTATGAGAAGCGAATGCAGGAGCGCAAGTTCCATCAGCGCAGCGATCCCAGTGCTGCTCAGCAGGGCAGTGCTTCCAGTCCACAGCGCTTTCGTGGGAAGCAGACATGGACAATGACACCTGAAGGCCTGCTTAATGGGAAAAAGATGCCTGAATTTACTACATCTTTTAGAAATTTAAAACTTTATCCATCTACCGGACTTGGATCTGACTTTGGGGCGTCGCAGTCTAAAGTTCAGTGCTGTAATGGCACAGCAGACAGTAAGACACAATCTCACGAAACACCCGTCAGAACTTTTAAATCCTGTTCTCTGGTTGATTCCCGTGTTTCAAATAGCCATTGCTCTCATCAGCCCACGGGAGAAACCAATCCTTTGATAGGCTCTTTGCTTCAAGAGCGACAAGAAGTCATTGCAAGGATTGCTCAGCACTTGATTCACTGTGATCCAGCTACTTCACCAGTTGTTGCTGGGCGTCCATTCAGCACACATGAAAACATCTCGGCTGCACCAAAAGCTTTTCGGAGTACTTTCGAAGAGGAAAACTTGCCAAGGAAAAGCAAGGAAAGCTCCCCTGTTCCTGCTGCCAACTTAGAGAATGCAATACAGGAAGATGGTGGTGAAGGCAAAGCTAGAGCAGTGCCAGAGGTCACACTGCTCGATGCCCGTGTTCCAAGGAGCCACTGTGGGCGTCAGTCAGCAGGAGAGAGTAACCCCCTGATCGATTCCCTGCTCCAGGAGAGGCAGGAGGTGATAGCAAGGATTGCCCAGCACTTGATTCATTGTGACCCAGCCACTTCCCATGTTGCTGGACGTCCATTCAAAGTGCATGAGGCCAGTCCAGTCACGTCAAAAGTTTTCCGAAGTACGTATGAGGATGAAAATTTACTGAAGAAAGGCAAGGAACCATCTTCTGTTTCTTTTGCTAAATCAAATTTTTCGTTGTTAGAAGACAGCAGTAAATCAGGGACAAAGACACCTGATACTCCTGTCAGTCCTTCGAGGCTTGATGGAGAATTGAAGACTTCTCTGAAAGTCCAAGCAAGAAGAAAATTGGTTTTAGCCAAACCCACTGAAGCTGTCCAAAATGCATTTCATCAGACTTCAAATAAAACTTCTCATACATTTAGTAGTGTTCATACATCATCATCATCATGTATCAAAGAAAATAAATCTGAAGTTCCAGATAAATTGGAAATACATTCTGGTTATGCACAGAAAGACCAGATAACCAACAGAATTAAACAGGGTTCAAATTCCAGCAGCATTGATGAACAGATTTGCACAAATAAACTTAAAGAAAGAACAATTGTTAGTGAGAACAATGGCACAGACAGTTTTAATAATCTACAGATAGAAAAATGCAGAATACTTGAAGGTACAAAAAAAGCAACTGTGATGCCGATATCTGACTCTTTGCACAAAAATGAGCTCAAGTGTTTAGATAGAGACTCCAAAAAACCAAATATTTATGAGCAAAATACTCAGCTTGTTAGTATTGAAAATTATTTAAATAAAGACCACGACAGTTTCAAAAACAAAACCAAACAAGATAAAACAAAAACTGCACATGATGAGAACGAAGACCCGACAGGCCTTGACTTTCAAAGCACTTCTCAGAAGAAACCTGCAGAAGACAAGGAGGTTAAGTGTGAGAGGCAGAAGAACCCAGATGTACAGGTAAATACATCTGGGAGCAGACAATAATTCCTATAGCTGCCCTTTGTCAGACAGCTTGTACCCTCTGTCTGCTAAGGGCCAGCATGAAGAGGACCTTTCAGCCTCACCTTGTAGGTAGCAGCCTATTACCATTGTAATCTTGGCCTGAAGTCACTCAGGAAGGATTTCTTCATGGAAAGGGTTAAGCATGAGAATGGAGTGCCCAGGTGGTGGAGTCACCATCCCTGGAGGTGTTCAAGAGACAACTTAGTGCCATGGTCTAGTTGACAGGGTGACCTGCCAAATGATTCTGTGTGATGGGCTAACCTGGCCAGTGGTGCCTCCCCTAAACTTCATCAGTTTAACATGGAGAAGAGCACTGTCCTCTTCCCCTCATGGTGACAGAGTTATGAACAGCTGTTTCCATGGGCAGTGGGGCATCCTGGTTGGTAGAAATACACCCACCTGAGTATGGAATGGGATCTTTTGGGAGCAGTCTGTGTAACTGTAGATTGAGTAAAGGAGAGGTTACACTGAGTGTTTCATCCCATGCTAGTGTGATGTAGATCCACCTGGGTCAGGAGTCTTCTCCCTTCCAGCAAGCCAGTGTTACCAGGATAGGTCACTGAGATATCCCATTGATAACCTTACCAAAGTGAATTTGTTTTGCTGGCAGAAAGCACCATCTCTAAAACACACAAACACGTGGCGGAAACACAATTTTCGATCCCTGGATGGAACTTCAACCAAGGCTTTTCATCCCAGAACTGGACTGCCTCTGCTTTCAAGTCCTGTAAGTTATTCTGGAAATTCTTTTAGCTGAGAAAGGGACTATTTGTTCTTCTGATGTCTGTGCATGATATAAAATTTGACAAAATACCTAGGTGAAGTGTGTGTGTTTACTTTGTGTCACAGTGAATACTCCTGTGAGTGGAAATTAATGCTTAGATGAGAGTTAACGTGTAAATTAGGCTGAACAATAATTTTGGCAAAGAAAATATTAAAGATGTAGTTGTTACCAGATAGATATCAGTAGATATCAAGGTTAACAAAACCTTGGCATTAGAAAAATTGATGGAAACAATGCTTTGGTGCTATTTTAGAGCACAAAAGGAAGCATTTTGAAGATCAGTATTTTAAATTAACATTTTGTCATTTAGGAGGTTTTGTGTCAGTTTTTAATACCAGATTGCCCATTATTCCGAAGCCTTTGTTTTTGTGAACAGTTTGTACTGTACATTCTTCAGTAACCAGAGGTGTCATGGAATGACTTAATGAAACAAAGCTGCTGTGATAAGACAGGCACTGGGGAAGTGTTACAGTTCTTGGTAGGTTGTTGGGAGTTTTAAAAAACCAGGCAGTTCCTGTTAAAACTACTGAAGTAGTGATGTCCTGTAATCAACACATGATCTGCTTTATTCTTCATTGCCTGTAAAGGCTGTCATATTTTCAGGGAAATTGGATGGAAATTGTTACAGCCTGTTTATTAGTAATATTCTGTCCTTTTCCAAAAAGACATCAGCTTCCTGAATGTCTTTATTGAAATATTTCCTGTGAATCAGAATGTACAGTCTCATCATTAATAATCCTGGAACTTTCTTCACTAAATTTAAAAAGTATAGGAATTACATTCTCTGCTCTGTTTTTATAATTTTGTAATGTCATGAAAATTCTTGGCAAAATGTGCTTACTTGGCAAAATTGTCTGTGGTAGCAGTTCAGTTTTCAAATTAGCATCTTCTTTCCTTGTTGAGGTTCCTCAAAGGAAAACACAGTCTGGGTGCTTTGATCTGGATTCATCATTGTTGAAATGTCTGTCTGCAAGAAGGTATGTTTTATTTACCAGAAACATTGAGATTTTTGAGGGAGGCATAATGTATATATACAGTTATATGCAAAATCAAAGCATGTTAGCAAAGACAAAAAATGTTTTCAAAAGAACCCTTATTTTGGTACAAGGCTCAGCAGCTGAGTTGCCCTGGGAGTTTCCAGGTTAGCACAGCTCTGGGACATAACCATGGAATGAGAACTGCTGGCAGAGTGAATTCTGTCCCATGCTGTCAGATACACTTGAGTTTTCAGACAGAAAAGCTAATAATTGTTAATTCTCCTTCAAACGAATGTTATTCTTGTGTTGTGTTTTGTTCTTAGTGTTGAACATGTTAAGCATTTTGTCTTAACTTGTTCAGAGAACCAGATTTTAAAAAAGGGCCAATCATGATACATTTTTACATGGAATATAAACAGCTTTTGGTATGGTAGTTTGATGTTGGAAATATGAGATATATTTCAGAATATGACATAAAAGTGCCCACATACAAGAGAAAATAATCTCATATTTTGATTCCTGCTAATTGAGGTAAAGAACCAATTTTTATTGTCTTTATCCCTTGTAATGTAAAGCTGGTGAAAATATTTTTTCAGTTAACTAGAAAAGGTTCTGCTAAAGTATTAATAGGCAATGTTCAACTGTTACTTCTTTAGAACAACATTTTATAGTGCAGTAAGCAAATTATTCTTTCTAGAGCTGGTTATACCCAGAAGACAAAAGCAAATGTGTTTATCCTTTATATTTATTCTGTCTTTTTTTAATAGCCCACAACAATGTATAAACAGAGACGGTGATCCAGACAGCCATGGGAAACCATTTCTGAGTTCTAGTGCTCCACCAGTAACAAGTCTGAGCCTTCTGGGAAACTTTGAGGTATTGCATATTCTCTAGAATTCTTGTGGTATTTTTAATACTCTTCTGTACTGCTTTTAAAAGTATATTACTGTGAACAATCCCAGCATTATTAGAATGTAAAAGTTCCTAGCTGAATTGAATAAAACTTGTTTTCATTTCCAGCTGTAAAGGCACTTATTTCATGCCCCAGACATCTGTCTCAGAGGATCAAATACAATGAGTTGCTTAAGCTTTTGTTTCCCACTACGGTCAAGTTAGAAGATGTTCTGTTGCCATAAATGAGATTTAATAACCTGTAATTGTTCATGTTTATAATGTACTTACCTAGAAAAAAGGATTTACACTTTCACTCTTAAAGTCTACTTAGTATGTTACAAAAGCTGGAATAAATCAGTGTGTTAAACAGAATGTGTTTGAAGTGTAGGCTCCAGCTCTTCACTTCATGTAGCATATCCAGTAACAACAACTCATAGCCAGTGCATTAATGAGTTGTATTGTGCTGTCTTGTGAAATGTGGAGTGGAATTTGTTGGGGAAGGTCACAGAATCTAGGTTAATTTTTTTTTTCAGATAGTATATACTGAACATCAAGCATAGATCCTGCTGCAATAAAGTTCTCTGTGGGCTTTTGTACTTGTTTCCTGATTAATTATACTCTGTTTTATTTGAGGAGTTCCCAAGCTAAGCTCCGTGTGCTCTGTTTTCCAGGAATCTGTCCTGAATTTCCGCCTGGACCCGCTGGGTGTCGTGGAGGGTTTCACAGCAGAGGTGGGAGCAAGTGGAGTCTTCTGTCCCACACACATGACTCTGCCTGTGGAAGTGTCATTCTACAGCGTTTCAGATGACAATGCGCCCTCTCCTTACATGGTAACTGTGTGGTTGGATTTATTTTAAATAAATTCTGATGTGTGGAGGTGAAGAGCAAGAGCTTAGTGAGTAGAGGGTTCAGAAAGTAAAGTTTTGCAGGGATCTGGCTTATGTTCAACTGCCTGTGACAGAGTTCTCCTGTCCCTCTTCCTTTCCCTGACTAGTTCTTTTCCTTCTGCCTCTCTGCCCCACCGTTCAGCTGTTCTCATTTTGGGATACTGAATGTATTTGTCTCCCCCCACACTGCAATGATCAACTCCCAACATCTCTTTTTATCCATCTAACTTAAAATAGCAGTGAGGCAATAGCTGGACTTAACAGGACACATTTTGTTGTCCCAACAAGCAGCTGCTCTGGGCTCCTAACCACTCTGCAGAGTGTCTTAGGTGCAGCCCAAGGGGCAATTCCTGATGGGGACCTTAGACTTGGAAGTTGTTCAGCCCTTTCTTTGAGAGCAGATATTGTCAGGGCTGTTGTGACACTGGGCACTCTCACAGGCTGCAGGGTTTGCTGATGTTTGCAGTGACACAATGTTTGTGTTCTCAGTCCCTGGGTGCTAATTCTGTTGCACCTTTCCACAGTGACAGCACAGGTTCTGCATGTCTGAAAGTGCTCCTCTGAACAAAGCAAATGGTGCCTTGTATGCTGGCATTGAGTCAGAGGCTGGATTTGTTCTGAATTTGTTCTGAATGCCTGTTGGGGAACCTCAGTTTTACATAGGTGACAGATCCAGTTTTTAGAGGTTTTGGTTTGTGTATGTCTATCTAATATGTGGTAAAGGATTTATTTATACATGTAAGTCAAGCAATGAACATCTGAGCATCCCAATATTTAGATTTTAAATTCACAGCAGTTACCATATTTCTGACCCTCTGTTTTGGAAAGTATTCAGAAAATGAAATTGCTTAGAGTTTAGTAATGGCTTTGAGTTTAAACTTGCATATGTCTTAGCTGCTGCAAAAATTATCTATTCTTTTGCTTTCATCTTTCTAGATATTTTCATGTGATTTTTTAGGAGGTAAAGGGATTCTCATATTCCTCAAATGGTTAAAGTAGCATTGCTTATTTTCCTATCTGGGTTTCGTTGTTTCAGGCTTTTCCACATGCTATTTCCAAATATGCTATTATGGCTGAGTCTCCCAGGATTAATACAGCATTTGTGTAGTGCCTCCATCATCAGAAACATTGTTTCTGTTTGTATAGCTACTTTCTCTGCTTTGGGGTCTTTTTTTTGGTTGGTTGTTTGTTTGGTTTGGGATTTTCAAGTGCAGTGCAGTGGGGTGCAGCAGTGGTGCCCTGCAGGGTGACCAGGCACTTGGGGGTGCTCTGCAGATCACAGCTGGTACCAAAGCAGATGTCATCCTTCCTAAAGTTTGGATTAGAATGGAAGATTAAGTGCATCTGTTGCCTTTGAAAAGCAAAAATGAGTTCTGTGAGATTTGGAGTATTATTGGTGCAATTGTAGATTACATAGAAATGGAAAGGAGGAGACAAATGTTTCATTTTAACCTCCCAGCTGCTTTGAAAAAGAAAGCTGTTTTGTCCTAGCTCCCTGACATGGAGAAGATGTGAAAACTTGAATCTTATTTCAAGAGGAGAATGTACCTTTTATTGCACAGCTTTTAATTGTCTGCCAAAGTATCTGTAATGCCCCCACTGTTGATTTTTTAACTGCATCTTAAATGCATTGCCTTCTCTATTTTTACTTTTTGTAAATTACTGATTATGTTTCAAATAAATGCAATTACATGACTAGAACATTTTGATTTGTTTATCTCTGTGACCTAAATATGTGTTTTGTTTTTGTAGGGTGTAATTACTTTAGAGTCCCTTGGTAAAAGGGGTTATCGGGTACCGCCTTCAGGAACAATACAAGTGGTACGTACTCAGCACATCAGGGTGCCTTGGAACCACTAATATCAAGAAAGTCATGCAGAGATGAGGTTATTGGAGATGAGCATGAAGCTAGCAGTGGAAATGTGCATCTCTGTAGGTACTGTAGTAATTCAGAGCAGAAATCTGTGTGTGGGACAAAAAAGATTCCCAATCTTTGAACGCTTCTGTGCTCTAAGGAGCCTTAAAATCAGTTCCAGGAGATTCAGAATACCTGGGGACACTGTGGCTTTGAAAAAGTAATTGGGAGGTAATTGGGCCACAGTCCAAATCCTGAAATTCATCAAAAGTGATTAAGACTGAATAACTGTATAAACATTTTAACACAACCTTTACTTTTGTAATAGAACCACAAAGTAAATCACAGTCATTGCTTAGAACCAATGAACTGACTCTTTTTTTAATTTTAAGAACCCAGTCCAAGATAACACATTCATAATTTCAGGCTTAAAAGAGGAGCCCACCACTGTGCTTCCTGCGAGTGTATTGTGTCTGGAAAACAGTGTAGACAAAAAGCTGGCTGGAAAAATAAACAAAAACGGGGATGCTGATTAGCAAAGTAAGAGTAGTCATATACTGGTGTTTCATTCAGATTAGATTGTGTTTAGCATTATATTTAAAATTGGGAATAAGTGTTGAACAGAAAGGCTTCAGAATGTCTTTACATAAACGTTTCTGTATGGTACAAAACAAAGTGCATAGAGAACTATTTTGACAGATAGTTTGGGTTAGATTTGTTTGGTTGGGTTTTTTTGTTGTTTTTTTTAATTTGTCATCTCTAATGAGCATTGTATCGAACTGTTTGTCTTTTCAGACCTTATTTAACCCTAACAAAACTGTGGTGAAGATGTTTGTGGTGATCTACGACTTGAGAGAAATGCCAGCTAATCATCAAACATTCCTACGGCAAAGAACTTTCTCTGTTCCTGTGAGACGAGAAGTCAAGAGAAGTGTCAGTAAGGAAAACAGTCACCAGACTGAAGAAAGGCTACTACGCTACCTCATACATCTGAGGTGAGCTCCTTGAAGTTAAAAAACCAAAATAAAACAAAAAGAGGCCCCAACAAACCCAAGCCAAAACCACAAAAAAGTTTCTGCCAAAATTTAACTCGTAATTTCTTTCCCAGACAGCTTTTCTGTATACAGGAATAAGAAAGAATGAAAAGAAAAAAAAAATCTAAAAAATGAATGCTAACTTGGTCTTGAAGTTAGACAGTAGAGGAAGAAGAGGTAATAAATAATTTGGGTTTATTTTGGGAGAAACAAAGTTAAAATATAACATAAAGCTCTCTCTTGGCATTAAAGTATTTTGTATAGCATTTTAAAGCTTAAATCTTTTATTAGTGAGAGAGAAATTGTTCTGGCTGAATCAATGCACTTTTTTGAGGTTACAGGAAATAGTGAAAGTGGATGTTATATGGGAAAAAGCCAAAACTAAGGATCACTGAAGAGAAGGTGCTCTGGTGTGCTTCACATGTGCCTCTTCACCAGAACAGCTTGTAACATGCAAAATGGTCTGAGCTACTCCTAAAAATACAGTGTTTAGTGGCAAAAATATAAATCCTGTTTCATGATGCAATACTGGTGATTATGATTTTCACTTTATAAAATATTCACTCAATCTTCCTTAAATGATTTACAAAGCACTGCCTGAAACCAGACACTGCTGCTGCTCTTGGGCTGTTCTGGAGACTGCAGTTGGAAACAAAGGAGAATGATGGATATTCTGTCCTCCTGCAGTTTGCAGCGTTTTTGCTTGTGTTTTTGTAGTAAGAAATGCCTGTACACACAGACCCAGTGCTTTCACTGCAGCATTTGGAAACCCACCAGCAGTTGACATTCTGAAGTGAGCAAGCAGAATAAAATCAAATCTCTTACACTTCTCTATTGTTGTACAATTGTTTCTGGTACATATTATTTTTCCTATTTAGTGGCATTGATTTCTATCCAACAGACTTTTGAAACACAACCCTGTCTAGAACAGTGATTTTAAGCCAGACTCTCCCATTAAATGAAAGTTGACAGTCATAAAAAAAGTGTGTTGGTATACTGGAGTGTGAAAATACTGTCATGAGAAGAGTGTTGCACAGTGTTTTCATTCTGAAATTTAGCCTGGATTGAAATTCAGCCTTTCAGGCCACACTAACTTGCAAGGTCTAACCTAATCACCTTCCAAAATTTTTCTTTTGGGGCAAATTCTGAAGAAGTGTGTAGCTCTAACAGAAGGCTCTGTTCAGGTGTTATGTTGATCTGACTGTGCAGAGGAACTGGGGACAGGCCTTGGCTGCAGTGGTGGGTAAAAGTCTGTGGCCAGCTGGGTCTGGCACACCTGCATGAAGAGTTGTGGTCTTGTGTCCTCTTTCAGTTTCTACTTTAATGGAGTTTGTAAATTTCTTGTTGACACACTCAAAAATTATTTCTATTTGAAGGCAAACCTGCTTTCTGCTCTCATCTGTTACAGCTAGAAGTATTTTTTAAGAGCTTCTCATTTCTGATACCTGCTGAGAGACAGAAATGTTGCAGTTTTGATGCTTCTCATTTTGAAATACCTGTACAATTGAGCTCAGCTTTCAGACCTCTGGTAGGGATCAGTTCATGGGTTCATGATGTGTAACTGGAAATGCATCCATTTCTGATGGGGAACCTAAAATCATAATTATGATGCTTAGCTGCTTACTTTGGGAAGTGAGTAACTACAGAGTGTGCCACAAGTTTTTTCTTCAGTGATAAACCCAAACTTTGGGTCCTTTCTCATAATTTAAGAATGGTAGAAGTCCTTAAAATATTAAAGTAGCTTATGTTGATCTGTCTTGTGGTTTATTATACTGAGCACTTATGATTTTACAAAAGACTCAGTTGTCCATTTAGTAGCCTTCTTTACTAAAGATGGATTTTAATTAGGAGGGCTTAAAAAATCTTAGTAGTGTATTAATTCATCTAAGTTGGTTTTACAGCTTCATTTTTAAAAGCAGCAAAATTTCCTCAAGCCTGCTTTACTGAAAAGTTATGCAAACCTAACAAGTTCTAACGATTCAGATTTATTTTTTGTTTGTTACTCAAGTTGACTTGGAACAGCCTTTCAGTTTTAGCTGCAGCAGTCATTGAGCACGAGCATCTTAAGCTTACGTATTGAAATTTTGTTTAAAAAAAAAAACAAATGAAGTCACCACCAGTGAGCTGCATTGTGGTCGCATCTGCTTGCGAGGCCTTAATCACAGTTGTCAGCACTCACATTATGAAAGCTTCTTTTCAAGTGGTAATTCAGCAAAAAACGCTTGCATAGGTCTGGAGCTTAACACTGGCGGCCAGATTTTCTACAACAGTCTTTAAAGTGTCAGATTTATTGTGTGTGCAGCTCAGTGTGTTTGAGGTTCTGTTCAATATGCCATCAGACTGTACTTGTACCCACAGCTTCAGGACTGAGACACCCAAATGTAGCTTGCACACACAGCAGAGCTTTATTCCTTATTAAAAACCCCCCAAGAGCTGCACCTGCAGTTTGTTTTTTTGAAGATGCTTTGGGGATAATTTTTTTTTTCATTGGATGTGAAGCAATGACTTTTTGTCTTGTAATTAAATCTACTTGAGGATAAGAGCTGTGAGCTCAGCTCTGCTTGTGCCTCTGTTCCTGCCTGGCGTTGTGGGGATGACGACCATCTGTGGGTTTCTAGGTCACGTTCTGGCACCCTTGTAAAAAGTAATTAAACAGCTAACCTGCCCACAGCTCAGCATTTTTCCAGTTTTTAAAGCTTGTTCAACAGCCTTAGTTACTGACACAATGCCCAGGAATTGCATGGAGCATAGCTGCTGTTGCTTAACAGCTAAACAGGGTTTGTTAGTGAGGGCTCAGTTGGGAATGTAAGCTTGAAACTGGTGGTTAAAAGTAGTGATTCCTCAAGGTGTTGAGAAAGTTTTTTTTTAAAATGCTGTCTGAATGTGACATACACCTTTATTGGGGGAAGCTGAAGATACCTGCTATTACTGATTTACTAGCTGCTTTTGATCTTTCTGGTCTCTCAGCATTTTTTCTTATCTAGAAATTTTTATTCTTGTCCTAATGCTTTTACTTACAGATTTTATAGATTGTGTTGCATAGTCTTTTTCACTTACAAAACACACCTTGCTATGTTTTCATTTCTTCATATGCTTTCATGATTATCCTGCTTTTCAGGATTATTCTATTTCCATTAATTACTCTGTTCTTTGTGAATTTAGACAGCCTATAAAATACACATAGGGACTTTGTGCTTGTATTTGTCATTTCTTCAGTAAAGTTCCTCTGCCAGACTTTCTAGCATTTGATATTTGTGTGTTTAAGCATTCCTGTGTTTGTCTGTTGTTCCTGTTCCTAGGACACCATCTGTCAAAGACCTTGGTTATGTTGGGTTTTTTAAATTTCTTCACACAAAACTACTGGAGCTGCCACAGCTCTGGAGTCAGTCCCATGCTGGCCACTCCATCACCACCTTGCAAGGGTGTAGGGAATGCTCGTCTTGATTATTCCAATGTATTTGCATGTAGAAACAGCAACATATTTAAATTCCAGTTACTAGGGTAGACCTGTCTAAAAGAAAAAAAATAGGTAATGGATGCAGAGATGAGAAGAATCCCTTGAACTTTGCTGCTGTCTCACATTTATCCTTCTTCAATCTTTGTGAAATGTCATGCTCAGAAAAGTCACGTTGCAGGGAACCACTATTTACTGAGCAAAGGGAGTCTTGCAGGATTATCACTCATAGAAAAGAGCAAGCCTGAGAAGTTTAAAAATAGACCATGCTAATAATTCTTTTGAAAGATCCATGTGTAAAATGGGAGTTGAGATCTGTTTTATGATGATACTTTGATAACTAGATCTATAGGAATTCATTTCAATCATGCTTTTGCTGCAATAGATCTTTCACTAAAGTTTTTCCTTTTAAAATGCATTATGAGCTGGATTCTGAGTTAACTGTTTGTGGTGTTTGCTTTGTCCCTTGTCTCTTTCACTCCTCCTTGTGCTTTTCTCCACAGTCTTCTCTTAAGATAGTGTCTTCTCCCTTTTGCCTATCAGGTAAAGGGCTTTCACACTGACAGCACCAAGCAAATAAATAGTGATGGTGAGATCTCTGTGGGAGCCAGTAGGAGCATTCTGCTGGACCCTGCTGCATTTAATGTCCCTGACAGCTGTATCTAGGAGAACAGAGTTTTCCTTTGTCTGGCTGTGGGGATGACTACAGGCTATTCTGCATCACTTATCTGAACAGAACAGTGCCACAGAATCCATTTCTGCAACCCGCCTTCCTCAGATGATGAAGCCTCGATGGATCTTCTGTACTTGTCTTTCTCCTAACACTCAGAATTTCAGTCAAATTGTGCACAGGTTTATTCTAGAGATACTGCTTTTGCTTCAATGGAGTCAATACATAGAAGCCTATTAAAAATCTGTGCAAATTGCTGTACATGATAACACAGCATGCATTGCTCTCTCAGCATTTGCCATGGTATCATCTTGTTGTGACAACAGCAATGGCTTTTTGGTTTCTATTGCAGCAGCAACAGCATTTATCTCTCACTGTGGCATGGTGGTAGGGACATTAAATTCAGTTGCTGTAAGAAATGCTCCTTAGGCTCTTCTGCCTTTCCTGGTGGAGAGAAGGAAATTAGAGAGTTCTCCACGTGAAAACTATAGAATCCAATTCTCTGAAATGCAGATCTTTGGACATTTTCAGGAGTGCTCACTTAGGAGCATTTTTTGCCGTTCCTGATTGCTGAGGACTTTAATCTTCCATGTACATAATGGCAGTGTGAACTTCAAATATTCCATGCCACTTTCAAAGCTGTGCACTGCATTGGTGATTAGGAACAGAACCTTTAAATGTCAAAAGAAACAAACAGAATGAAAGTGTTGGGATATTCTTTCTCTTTTCATTTTAACTGGCTAATTTTGTTTCTTCAAATGTGTTCTGGTCTTAATGTTTTAAGAGTGCATTTTATTTAATAATTCTTAAAGATTTTTTGTTTGTTTGTTTTAGATAATACAGATATTTGTATCTTTTCAGGTTCCAGAGTTCTAAATCTGGAAAGATCTACCTCCACAGAGATGTAAGGCTCCTATTCTCTCGGAAATCCATGGAAGTTGATAGCGGCGCTGCATATGAACTCAAATCTTACACTGAATCTCCAACAAATCCTCAGTTTTCACCAAGATGCTAGCAAACAATGGCAAACTAAAGTATTCATTTTACTGTTGAGTACTCCTTGCAAGCAAAGATTGGTAGAGACAACAGTATAAAGTTAAGTCTGTAAAGGAATAAAAATAGCGCTCAAGAGGAAGAAGGTTCTGTGTGATCCTGGACCAGTTTTTAAAAGGTTTCTGGAATGGGCTTTGTGTATTCCAAGTAGACTGGAAGCATACTTAAATCTAATCTTTTTGTACTGTTTAAAACCACTTCATTGGATGTGTTGCAATAGCAAATTCCCAAGTTAGTTTAGTGTTTACACTTTTTATTTTATTTTTCAGTTATTTAATATTTAATGTTTCATTTAATACTCATGTGATGTTTGTCTTTAGTGTTCTAATGTAGCATAAATCCTATGTAAAATCATACTATGTATTTTTGGCATTAATATTGAAATCTGAAATATATACAGATGTCTTTAATCTGTGTGCTGTTTTAAGTGATATTCATTTAAGTTATTGCAAATGGGGACAACAGATGAATTTCCATAACATTTCATACTATGCAAGCATTCAGCTGTTTTTTCTCTTTAATGGTACCATTTTTTTCTCACATCCAGATTTAATAACACTTGCAATCACATTACAGATTGTTTATTTACTTACTCATGCATTCAGATCATTAATTCAATTCACATTTTGCTCCCTCGATTTCTTTTCTTTCCCTAAGGGTCATTTTAATTTTGTCTTCTGTCATTAGTTTTCCTCACATAAAATTTGCACCCTCCCCCATTTTATTTCCTAAATTGTGTTAAAGGATGTACTGTGCAAACAAATTAGTATTTATATCTCAAATATATGCAGAAGCTATGAAACTTGTACTTTTTGTTTTATTTTTAGATGAGAGGATCTTCATGTAATCCTAAATATTTTTCATAGGTCAATTCCATGTAGGCCACTAGGTGGCCATAGGAAGTTTTACTAGCAATGCTACACTGGGCATATGACTATTTTCAGATACGTGTGTGTATTCCTAAAACAAAACAGTCAGATGAACAGTTTATGCTAAGTGTTAAACTGTGTAACTGAGAGAAATAAAGTTAGAAGCGTTTGATTATATTTGAGCTATATATTTAATCATGGAAATGAAGCTTTATGACATTTGATGAAGTTCTGAGTTTCTCAACTGTCTCGCCTTGATTTGTGTTTTTCTTTACTTTGCTGTAGGGTTTTAGAGTGTCAGTAATATGCAAGGTGTCCTTTACCATGGTTAGCTGATGAAGACTGGAGAAAGGATGGATGTGCATCTTGTATATTCAGCACTGCCCTTAGATGAGAGAAGTCAGTGTATCATGAAATCTCCAGGAAGGCTGCCAGGGAACGTAAGGGAGACTGGACTTTCCAGATGACACTTATCAACTATCTTGTACATGCAAATGACTGCTGCTCCAAAAGGGCAAAGCTCAGATATTAATGAGTCCTTTCCTCATTTCAGCAGTGTTTTCCACTCTGTTACACCAGGTTTTCAAAGGTTACCTAGCATTTATTTTAGAGAGAATTGGGGAAAACTCTACAGGAAGAGATTGTTTATAGTTTCTAGTAATTTGTGCCCCCTTTAAAACTGAGAAAAAGTTTCTTTTGGTAGCAGAGGAGTCAAACACAACTGCAGTTGTACTGTGTACAGAACTATGGTCTGGACTAGGATAGCAAGAGGGTGTCCTAGTTTCTGTCTAGCTGCTATTGAGTCATAAGCAAACAGCATGTATCCTCAAACTACTTATTTGTGTCAAGGTGCACAGCTTGCTTGCATGCTCAATGAAAAAAAAACATGAGGAAAGGACACATTTTTAATGAAAAGTCAGCATTCCCCTGTAGTAGATTAACCTTTTATTTTGCACTGATATTATGCAATGTTTGTATCTTGATAACTTTATTTAAATAGACTTCTTCAAGTCCTCTCCCTTCATTAATTTGCTTTGAATAGCAAAGAAGTGTGGATTTTGAATATATAGTTACTACAAGTCATGTCTAGGAAATAAATTTGTATTCACTTTAATAGTCAAACTACACTTAGTCCCTACATGGATTTGGAATGAAAGTGACCTTGGATTATCTGTACACAGCTTTGATTTTACTGAGTCATTCTCCATTTACAGCTTGATCTGAGTAAACACTTTCCATTAGGGACACACCTGGAGAAATGCTGGATGCTCATAAACTACAAACTAAATTCCATGTGACCTTCCAAGCTTTGGTTAAGACTAGACTAATTTTTGAGATGTCATTGGTTTCTTCTTTTTACTCCTCAATAGGCTCAACCATATACAATTATATTTAATAAAAGTTTGAGTGGTTTGTAAGGGCCTCCAGTGGCTGCTACAACTCATCTCTTCCAGTAATAAATAATACTTAGTATGAGAATGTATAACATTTAGTTATACTATATACATATAGCTATATAAGAATTTTAACATCCAACTAAATGTTGCTGAAATTGAGTTAAATACTACTTAGCCATTTCAGTATAAGAAAACAATTTAGTTCTTGTATCTCCCTTCTCAGTCTTTTTTTGATAACTAAGACAACCCCAGACTATCCAGTCAGCCTTTATTTTCTGCACTTCTTGTCATTCTGGCTCTTTGCTTTCTTCTTTTGGACTGAATCAGTCTTAAAAGTGTGTGAGGCTGGACCCAGTATCCCTGTCAGGGCCTCTCTGTGCCAATTATACTGGAAGAATTGGTTAATAAATCATGGATTAAAGTCCTCTTCGTGCATCCTGGTGTAATATGCTGTTTTTCAGGAGGTGTCAATTTGCATTCATCTTGTTACATAAGAGACATCCTACCTGCTTGTTCCCAAAATGGTAGTTCTCCCTATTGAACTTTATTCTCTCACTACCCAAGATTTCTATGCTGAACACAGCATTGCTGTTTGAAGAGTTGATAGCTGTTTTCAACAAACTTGCATCCACCACATTAAAGTTTCATCTAATTAAGTTTCCCTAATTTACATGGGAAAGTGTCAGAAGCCTTATTAATGCCAGAAGGCATCTGGAACTTCAGCCACCTTCACCCACTTCTCCACATGGTCTATTTCCTTTTTCTTGAAGGAAAGATGGTTGTGTGAAACCCTTGTTCTTAACTGTGAATTCCTGCCTAGCTACTCAGTTTCTTTTGAGTGCTTATTTTAGATGATTTTTCTAGTCATTATTGACAACCTAATTATATGGCTTGTATTCTGTCCTCCCTGTACTCTTTACTCAAATTCAGGAAAAGTGATTCCTGGAAACCCATTAATTTTTTACAGGTTCCAATATGAATCACCAGTAATTAACTGGAGATTGCTTCTGTCATTCACTAATCTCTTAGGGATATTTTTTCATCCAAGTCGAAAATATTTACTAAAACTAATTAAAGTAACCTGTAAACCAGTCTTTCCTTATTCCAGCTAGAGGCTATACTTCATTTGTTATACTATTTACCTTGATCATGCCAGATTGAACAAAAAGAAACATTAAACACTTTAGCCTTTAAAAGTTTTGTTCAGTAATATTTCAATACCCCCCTGTCTTCATGATCTGCTTTAGATACACATCCTTTAAAACTGACCTAGTTTCTGTAGGCTGCTTTCTTGTATTTGAGGCCATTGAAGAACCTGGCCTTTTTTTGAGGTTCTGAATTTATTTCCCATCTTTCCTCTGCATTACATTCCCTTAAAGAAATAACTGCATTAAGGAACTGCTGAATCCTTGAAACTGTTTTCCTTCACATTAATTTCCTAAGAGATTTGAAAGAAAACCCTGAAGTTTGCATTCTTGTCTGCTGTCACTGCTTTGTTCTTCTTATTCCTTTTAAAATCTATGAACTTCATCCTTTTTATGATCATTTTTCTCTGTTGCTCTGTTTGCCACACTTTCAGTTCATTTCTCTCTGATTTTGCCAGAAGCAAATGTGGCACACCCACCAGTATCATGGCTTTTCATCATTAGGAAATAACCTACTGGTGCATTCTGTGATTCTATTTTTCTGTGCAATCTGCCTGGCTAAATCCCTTTCTGAATGAAGGATATGCACTTTTCTTGGGTTCCCCACAGCTTCATGATCCTGGTCTCTGGATGAATCTCTCAGGTGCACAGAAAACCTCTTCCAACTGCTGACTTGTGGGGCGTTTGGTACAATTGAGCTGTGGCAAGATCACTGGCAGCTTCAGCTTTCACAAACATTTCAGACCTGCCTCTTACGTTCTTCTGACCATAATCACACAAAGCCTGTCCTGGCCAGTCCCTCCTGAGCTGCCATAAGTAGAATCTATACCTTGGAGTTCACATAATCCGTTTATTTAGGGACCCCTAAAGATTTATTAATGGTGAGCTATTTAAACCCTTCCTGTATGCTCTTGAAAAGAGTCCACAGAAGGTTATTTTTCAGCCAAGAACCAGACAGTGAAAAGTAGATGGGGAAGGAATAAAATACTCTGTATATATTGATACTGTGCTGTTAAGGAGTTCCAATGGACTGAGCCTTCCTATCCTGTCAGCTGCTGTCTGGGATTCATGAGATCCTCGGGTAATGCTGCTGAGGACTTAGCTCCTTATATTTTGATCACTAGAAGTGGCCAAAAGAACTAACTTTAGCCAAGCAGTGAAGGTTTTTTCCCCTTTACCCTGAAGCTGAGCAGGGGAGGCCATGCTGGACGAGCTGGGTTGGGGGGCTGTAGTGAGGGGAGGTGGGAACCACTGAGGGGACCAGAGGAAATGGCCTTAAGCTGAGACACGGGAGATTTACGTTAGGTATTAGAAGAAATTTCATTGTTCGGCTGGTCAAACATTGGAACAATGTTCGGCTGGTCAAACAGTGGAACTCCCAGGCTGCCCAGGGAGGCGGTGGAGTCACCATTCCTGGAGGTGTTTGAGACGTCTGGCTGTGTCGCTGGCTGATGTGGTTTAGTGGTTACAGTGACGCTTGTCCAGGTGGACTGGACCATACTGAACGTCTCTCCCAATCCCGATATTTCTGTAATTCTAACGGGCTGGGCACTGGGTCTCCGCGGCCCCTGAGAGCCGCACCCCAACCCGGGCCTCGAACCCGCGGCCCCGGACGTGACGCGCGGGGCGCAGGCGTATCCCGCC
>JBBMKD010000022.1:12623744-12638032 GCA_037834095.1 Argya squamiceps | reverse complement strand
TGTCCGAGCGCGGCGGGGCCGGGCGGCGCCCCCCGGGCAGGACGCGGCCGTGTGGGGCTGGAGGCGGAGGAGCCGCAGCACGGGGGTGGCTCGGGAGCCATCCTGAGCGATGGGCCTGGCCGGGCCCACGGCGCTGCTTCTCCGGCCTCGGCCCCGCTCCCTGCGGGGGCCCCGCGGGCCGCCCTGCGCGATGGCCTTCGGCTCACGGTCGGCGGGATGGAGACCGGCCATAATCCGCAGGCTAAACGTTTGTTTCAGTGCGAAAAAAACGTTCAGCTTTTAATGTAATCAATTCAGGAACAGAAATACCCAAATCACAACGAGCGTGACCTGGACTAGTTAGGGATTTTAGAAAGACCAACTGGCTGGGTTATCTTGTGGCGTCCCCCTTAGGTCATCTCTGCAGCTGATAATTGTATCATTTCTCGAGTGGGATTTGGTTTAATCGGTGGCTGCGCTGTGACTTTAAGAAGCCGTTTGTTTTTTAGTCTTGTCATGGCCATGGGAGCCCAGTTGCAATCCCCGCGGCTACGATCCGGAGAAGTTATGAAACACAAATACTGCTTTGAAGGGACGCTAAAAGGAAAAAAAAAGCTTAATCTACCTCAGCTGTTAATAATTTATAATTTGTAATGTGAGTTAGTCGCACAGGTAGAGCTTTGGGGCTTAATCTGGAATGATACCTTCTCAATAGGTGCAGTAATCAGAGCCAGCTCCTTGTCAGGGCTGTAATCTGCTCTTAAATAGGTGTGCTCTGCAGCGTGACTTAACGTTGGTGCTAGGTAGGCTGCTGAAGGGATACTGTTCCTGTTCAAAGCCTATAAAAATAAGTCCCTGGCCTATGCAGCACTCCTAGAATAGCTCTGTAATAAGAGCATAGTTAAACGTGTGGCAGCAGGTTTATTGTAATGCGTTCTAGGGTGTTCTGATGAAGTCAGGTGGCTGGGGCTGATTTTCCTAATGAACTTTGGCACTGAAGTCTTGAAATGTCACGTTTATGCACTGCTTGGAGAAATTACCTTTTATTTGAGAGATGGGAGGTCCTTGCTGCTCTCCTAATTTGGTTTTATTCTGGTAAAATATTGAAGAAAAATTACATAACATCAATAAAACAGAACTTTGCTTTCTGTGGGACTATGCTGTGGTCTGATACTGTGATATCAGTGCCGTTATGACATTGCAATATTAACCTCCAATAAAACTGTTTGTCTGGGCAGGCAGAACTGAACATTCACTGGGTTAATGCTTAGCTCTGAAACACTTACATAAACAACCCATTTTGCAGTACTTATTCATATCTAAGCTTAAAAATAGATGACGCCCCTAAATGAAGTTTGGGGCAGTGTTTTCCTGATCAGAGCTTTTTTCTGAACTTTCTGTCCTGCTGTAAGAAGCTTGGGCTGAGCCAGAAAGGTTTTTAACTACAGTGATACAAAGTGAAAATCTGCCAAAGAGCAGTTTCCTGTTCTCAGTGGGAAAACTTAGGACAGTGGCAGAGGGAAGTTCAGAAACAAAGGGACTTCAGACACAGGAGAATGTGAGTGTGTGTTTGGTTGACTCTTTTTGCCTTGAAAGCCTGTGTTTTTCAGGAAACTCTTCGAGGTGCTGCGTTTTGTTGCTGAACTGGCTTTTGCCACATCAGTTTGCTTTAGTGCTGTGCTCCTGCCATGTTTTTCCCATTTTCTGGTTTGCATTTTGTCTGATGTCTTCTGCCAAAGATGAGCCATTCATTCCAGAGTTTTAAAAGGCTGGTGGCTCTTCTTTTTAGTGCTGCAGGTCAGTTGTCCAGCAGCTACAGAACTTTGTGCTGCCAGAACCTCTGCAAAGATTAAAAACAAAAGCTGTCTTTAAGTCAGTTAGGTAACTGCTGCCTTCCTGGTAGATCATTTTAATGACTTCACGAGCTGTGTCAGATTCCTGTGGAGAACTAAAATTATAACTTTTGTGTGGTTGTCACTTGGAAGAAGAGCGTGGTATATCTTGATTTCTGCCCACCCCCGAGTCATTTGTTAGTCACTTGGTTGTTGCTTCTGTAATTCAGGGGAGAATGTTCTGAATGTAGGAGTGGCTTGGACTGAAGTCTTCGGGGCTCAGCAGCACATCTCTGAGAGTGCTCAGTACCATCTAGTCCTCAGAAGAATACAAGAGCAGGACGTGCAGGCAGAGATCTTCCCAGGAGAACCCTCCGAGGTCTCAGCACATTTCTGAGCTGCAAATGAACACATCGAGTTGCTTTCTGAACCTAAATCCTGGGCACCCCCTGTATCCTTCAGAAAGGAGTTCTGCAGCTTAACTCTGTTTTACTTGAAGAGCCTTAAGTATTTTTTGAACCTGCCATCAGCTGGTTTTGTTTGACAGCCCAAGTGGTGGTATTGAAGTTCTTTGGTTTGTGTTCTGTGGGGTTTGGAGTCTTGGTTGTTGTTGGTCACCAGGAGGAAGCGGCCGTGCTCTGTATCCTTTTGAGCTGCACTGGTGTGTGACGTGGTGTTTTTGTTTGGATTGCCTGCTGTGCCATAATGTGTCAGCCCTGTGAGTTTGCCTAAATGTCTCCTTTGATGCACCGTGGGTACATATTTATATCAGCTATTTGTTGTTGGTCCTCTTGTCTTTAAAAAAATACGTCCTTTTGGCTTTTAGTGGTAAAATATGCCCCCTGAAATATTTTGTCTGTTGGCTCAGCAGTGAGCAGCCAGTGATTCAGCATTAGATGTTGGAAGTGTTGAGCTGAAAGGATTACTTTTGAGCAAATCCAGCCTGTGTTGGCATTCTGATGAACCACAACAGGGAGAGGAGAGCAGCTGCTCAGTGATCTTTGTCAGGCATGAGAGCCCTGGGCTTGGCTGCTGTGACATTGCCTAGTGAGAATTGGTGTGGTTCTGTGTCCAGCAGTGCCAGGGAAACTTTGCCCTTTATTCCTTTTTGCATTTTGCATTGTATTGCCTAGCTGCATTTTCATCTAATAAAAAGCATTGGTTTCTGTTGCCACTGAAGTTTCTCTTTAATTGTTATGAGGGTTTCTATTTTTTACTTGGGAGAAGTTTAATTCAGTTTCCTGTTGTATTGTGCAAGGCTGTCCTTGAGGTGTTTTGGCCAAATGGAGCAAGGAGATAATGTTCCATTCTGAATCTGTTCTAATCCTTGTTTCTGAGGCACCTTTAGCAGAAAGATGTTGAGTCCTTTACAACTTGGGGCAGTTTATAAGAGATAGCAAAGAGCACCCAGGGATAGGAGAGTGTGGTGGTGGTTCATGTTCTGTGGCAGTTCTGGCTGAAGTGTCTCCCTGCTCTCTGTCCCTGTCCCCCCTGCTGCTGTGGTAACACACCTCTGTGCAGCTGCCTGCTCACCCAGCCTCTGGAAACTGATCCAAACGAAACAGCCCAACAAGGGGAGAAGGAAAAATGTTATAAATGGTTTTGTTTTCTGTTGAATTAGTTTCTGTGAACCCTAACTGGGGAGTGCAGGCAGTCATGCTGATTGTTGCAATGCCAGGGATGATGACAGGCATGGGAAAGGGTATGGAGGGGCTGCCTGAGCAGCTCTAAGTGGACATGAAATCTTAGTCATGGATGAATGGCACCCTCCTGATTTCAATGGCAATTCTGACTTCCTGCCTGAAAGTCTTTCTTTGACTTCAGGTGATGATGACAATTGTGCTACAGCAGTCAGTGCAAATCATTATACATTTTCTCTGAACTAGGAATGGTTTTCATAAAAAAAAAAAAAAAAAGACTGTGGCCAAATACTGGAAAAAAACCAAGACTTTTGAATGAAAATTTTTTAAAAAAGATCCAGTAGAATAAATTCTACTTCATACTTCAATTTGCTACATGGACATTGAAAAGATGAGTGTGAAACAGAGGCCAGTGAACAGACTGCAGTTTTACCAAATATCTCTAAATTATTATTTTGAGCATCCATGTTTTACAGTATGCTCATAAAATAGGCATTTTATTTTACACAAATGCTCTAGCCAACTGTCTCCATCCTCATAATTTCAGGATAATTATAGACATGTCTAGAGAAACACAGTATTGTTATTAATGTAACAGCAGGCATGTTTCTGAGACTGTTTCACGATGAATATCACCACATTACAGCTGGAGCAGCCACACAGATCAGTGTGGCAGTGGAAGTGCCAGTCTGCCCATGCAACTAAATAATGAAACAGACATTTGGAAAAAAAGTCCTTGCTCACTATTCAATGTTTGTTTGTTCTTAGTGGACCCTTTGTTTTGACCAAAAAAAAAAAGAGGTTTTTTTTCAAGATTAAATAATTCAAATTGCTTTTTTTTTTGAGAGGGAATTGTGCACATCTTCAGCATCTCCAGGAGAGGTGTCTAAAATGGGAGGCTGAACTCCTACAGTTGCTGTCAGCATTTGAGAAAGAATGTATGAAAATGTCTAATCAGATAATTGTTCTGCTCACTTGGTAGCAGCATGTGGGTGTATTACCTGCAAAGCTGTTCTGCATAAACATCCACTGCTGTGTGTTTCACTTACAGTGTCACTCACTGTCTTGCAGGAGATGGAGGATAAGGTGTTAAGTCCAGAAAAAGCTGAAGAAGCAAAATTGAAAGCAAGATACCCTCATCTGGGCCAGAAGCCAGGAGGCTCAGACTTCTTGAGGAAGAGGCTTCAAAAAGGAGTAAGTTATTGTCCACAGGGTATAGACAAAAAAATCCAGAATTCCTGTATCTGTGATTTTTCTTCCCACTCCATGGGCCTTTACATGGTAAAAGAGTCTTGAGAGCCTTAAATTTTGAGAAAACATGAGGAAATTTGTCTCTGCAAAACAGATGCCAGGTTGGCAGGAAAGCTGTTTACAGCATCAGTGGCTCAACCACATTTGCTATAAAAAATTAAACTTAGAAGCTGCTGTGATAGACTTGGAAAAAAACATTACAGTAAACACCAAGGGATAGAAACTCATCCTTATTTTGTAGTGATTTTATCCTGCCCATTCTTAAGCTCCCAGAATTGCTGTCCACTCCTTTTATCCATGTTTCCAGCACATGAAAGTTTGGTCAGTCTGTTGTTAGACCAGGCATCATCTGACATCAGTGGTTTGAGAAAGGTTGTATAATTCTGGATATACACCCAGACCCAAAATAATGATAGAAGAGTGAAGAGTGAGTTAATATTTCAGTATTGTTCCACATCTAACTAGTGTCTCTTATTTTCTTCGCTATTTGACTGGGGTTTTTTTAGTTTAATTATTCATAGAATGATTATGTAATGCCTTTCAGGCAAGCTAGGACTCTGTTCTTTGAATAATCCTGAAGCAGTATGTCACTGCTTTCATTGCTGTCACGCCGTTGTGGGTTTTTTACTGTTGTCTAGACCATTGCAGTTCCCATTGCAACGATCCCAAGTGTAAATCCTTCTCAAACCAGCTGGTGCAGTTCAGTGATGATCTAATCCTGTGCTATCTGGTAACATCTCTTGGGAATTGTTACTGTTGGCAGGTTTTTGGATAGTCTTTGTCACACCTTTTGGAAGGTGTGAAGCAGAGTTAATGGCTGCTGGGCCTGGGCAGGAGGTGGGTGAGGTGACTCCCTGAGTTCTCTGCCAGAGGCAGCCTGGATGAGACTTCCCTGGCTCCAGGGGCTGTGTGGACACAGGAGGGAGTGGGCAGTTTGTACTGGGGTGGTATCTCAGGGAATGCAGGCCAGCATTCACTCAGGAGGGATTAATAGCCATAAAGGAATTATGGCTGCTTGCACTTGGTGCAAATGGGAGAGAATCTCACCACCAGCAATAACAGCCTGTACAATATCTTCATCCTGGTTACACACTATTGGATGCAAAGGCTCTTGCAGCAAGTGCTTTCAGATTTGAGCACAGATCCATGGCCATCTTAATTGACTTTTGCTACTCTGATGAAAGATGGCATAAACTTGTGGATTCCAATTCATAATAGGCCTCCTGCAGTTCCTGATGTGGTGCTAATAACTATTCCATTTATTTTTTATTATTTTGATTTAGTGTGCTCAGTGTCTTAAATGGGGAGACTTTTTTACTTGATAAGGGTGTGCTTTGGGCTGCCTGCACTGATGAGAGTTAGAGCAGTCAGGATGGTGTGTGTGCTTTCAGATACAGACAGGAAGACACCTGGGCAGGCATAGCTGGTTTTGAAAGGGGTGATCAAATACAGATCATCTGTGAGAAGCTAGAATAAATCAGAAAACACAGGAATAAGTTAAAGGAAGAAATGGATTGATGTTCTGAAGCATGAGAGATGGTGGGTTTTCTCAGATACTCTTCTGTGATCAGCTGTAGCCCAAATCATCTTTGCTTTGGCAACCAGGACACTCTGCCAATTCATGTTTGCTGTCCAGAAATGTTCTGCCTTTGATGCACACACCATCCTAGCACACTTCCTCTGGAATAATGGTAGATGAGAACAGTATTACATCCTGCTCCTGTGGAGTCATTCTTAGAACCCTTAGCTGGACAGAAAGATTTCTCCTAACAGCTGTATCACATCCAAAGATCAAATGGTTCTGTTATCACCTAGTTGCTGTTTAAGAGTTTCTTTTGGTTGCTTCAGCCTTAAAGGGCAGAATGGGAAACCTTTTTTCCAAATCAGATTATGTTTTACCTTGAGGTCTAGGCTGCAGAAGTAGTGCTGGAACATTGTGGTGTAAATAGGGATTGCACCATCAAAAGGATTGCACTGGGAAGGTTTATAAATAAAAGTGTGTGATTCAGATGTACCTATGGGAGAAACAGATCTGGTAACTTCAGGGCTCTGCAGGGAGCATTTAAAGCTCTTTTCAGGAGGTCTTGTGTGAACAACCTCCTCCCCCCTTTGGAAAAGGCCTGTTCAGTCAGGTGCTCAAATTACTTCTGTCTGGCAGCTGCTGCCACTGGGCACTTTGCAGCTGGGTAGTGCTGATGTGGGATAAAGGCTGTGGTGGTGATGTGCTGCCCAGAAGGACTTGGGCATGCAGGGAGTGATGGCTGCTGCTCAGCTGAGGACTAAGCCTGTACAAATCTAACTGGGTGGTTGTGATGGTAAGCAGCAGTTAGTGGTGTAAATCTTAATCCTGTGTCTCATTTTTTTTGCCTCGTATGAAATCTGTTCAAAGTCATGGGTTACAAATATCTTAGTGATAGACCTCATGGTGAGATGTAAAAACAATACATCTTTTCCTGCAAAATGTGTCAGTTAGCAGCTGAAGACTATGCAGAGCTTGGATGGAATTCCATGCCTCATCTTACCATGATGTGGATAAATAACAGTCATTTGGCTTTGACATGCATAGATAATTTAATATTTTGACTAATCTGGCTACTCTTAAAAGTAATGCTAATGAAAAAATACTGATATATTAAGGAACACTTTTTCAACTAGGAATTTAAAACTTAATTAATTTTTGTATTCAGAAAAAAAGGAATGGGGGATAATAATTTCCTTGACATAATGCTTTTCAGAAGGACTGTATAGTAGTAAATAATTGGTTTGGGAACTTTGGGGATTACAGTTTCACTGTTTTAATGTGTGCAGAGAGGAGGTTTTCTTGTTAGCACACTTTGATCTCTGGTGTGACAGACCAGGCTCTGTTCTCCAGCTTTAATTTGGGCATTGTTTGGTTATTGTGTGTACCAGGACTCGTTCACTGCAACAAAATTTGCAAACCCCAAGGTTTCAGTTGTGGGAGATGAGCTTTTGGGAAAACCAGGGCAAAAATAATATTCAGATTACTGTTCACAGTAATGTTCTCAATGATGTTAAAAGTTCAGCTGTCTGTGCTTACTAGTCTTGAAAAGACCTTTTTTTAATCAACATAGAGCTACTTTGATGAACCACTGAGATTTTACAACTTCTTAAAGTTTAAAATATCTGTTTAACAATGTAATTCAGTGTATACATCTGATAAGATTTCAGTCTTTTAAATACATGTGTTTTGTCTTCTAGCAAAAATACTTTGATTCTGGTGATTACAACATGGCTAAAGCAAAGATGAAGAATAAGCAACTGCCCACTGCAGCTCCTGACAAGACAGAAGTGACTGGTGACCATATTCCTACTCCACAGGATCTTCCACAGCGGAAACCATCTCTTGTTGCTAGCAAGCTGGCTGGCTGACCAGAACAGCTGAACTGCATGATTATTCTCATTCCTGTTATTTCTCCTTAATAGTTATTTCTCACCCTCACATCCCCCTTTTTTCTTTCTTACACTAAGTCATGAGACTGACAGCTTTGCAGGTAGCGATAGCATGTGCTGCTATTGTAAGGGAATACTGTTAAGAGTAAAAACGTAGTATTTGGACTAGTTGAGAAAAAATGCACTGATGAAAAAAGGACAAGTTTGGTTAGAGCAATGTAATCTACTTGAAAAATGTACATATTGCCCATTTCCTAGTGTAGGACTGGTTCCAGCAAGTGACATGGCAAGTTTTACAACTTCTAATGTTTCTGCTTTTGTTATTTCATCTTAATTACAGCATATTTGTATTTAATATAACCTCCAGTTGTGTTGGGTTTTTCTTCCGTGTTTGGGTTTGTTGTCTAAAATAGAGGTTTAGACCACAAGTTGCTAGATGGTGAAGCATGTATAAAAACAAAGACAGGGCTCTGATTGAATTTTGTTTCTGCTTTTGAACTTGAACGGCCTTAAACCTGTTTCAGCTTTAACAATAGAGTTTTTACTTGGGCAATATTTGCCCATTCTGGTGTAACTCTTGTGAACCTAGTGCTTATTGACAACTGCCTGTTGAAGCTGGTATTCTTTTCAGTTCCCTAGCTTAGGACACACTTTTGTTGAAGATGTGGATGAAGTGTGCATGTGCATAGACTGTTGAATTCACTCTTGTGCCATTTTTTGTAAATACAATAGTTTTGCACAACCTTTTGCAAACGTCTATTAGTTTTACATTTTAAAAAGCAGATAATGTGCCAATCAAAGCACAAGTGATTCTGTATCTTTCAAAGTCTTGTCCTGAAACTAAGAGCCCAGAGTCTTGCTACTGAAAGTAAAAATTACATACCTGAAATTTGTGAAACACATTTACACTTGGCTCAACCTGATGCTTTTGCAGTTGTATGTTTTGTTTCACAACAATATCCAGCATTCAAGTATAAATTTGGAATCTGTACCTATATTTGCAGGCAAGTGCCCTTTCTGTTCAGCAGTTGTTTAAGCTTTTAAAGCAGAAATGCTCTGTCTGTTGGCATAGAATATGGCTAAGTGTACTGTTCTAGAGAGTTCCCTGTGTGGCAAACACCAAATCTAGGCTCACTGACATTTGATATGCAGTTGTCTTTGGGCTATTTTAGACTTCTGGAAGCAGAAGAATATATTTTCTTTTTTTCTTGGACTCCTGAAGAGGTAGTAAATTATTTCCTTTTCTTCATACAGCAGCCCCTCATTGACTTTGTGGAAACAAATATCTGGAAAAGTATTTCTATAATGACTAAATGAGAAAGAGGTAACTTTTCATATCAGAAAATAGGGATGAACTCCAGTTCATGCTTATGATAAAGGTTGAAAGTACTAGATAGACAAAATACATAGTTGATATTAGTCAGGTGAATTGATGCATTTAAAACATGTTAGTTCAATCAAATCAGAATATTCAAAGTGGAATATGATCCAGAATATGAATGATTTTCATATAGGTAGTCATAGTCTTTGGGAGAACAAGAAACTTTTAAAAGATCAGTTTACTGAATATCTTTTTTTTAAAAAAATAGTTTGGAAACAGCCTGTTAGAAACAAAGCACCAATGTGAGTGTTTTAAGAGAGAACAGTTAAAGATGCATGTTTTTAGAAGCTTGTACTTTGTGCTGATATATTCAGAAAGGTCTTAGGGTATAAAGGACTGCTAGTCAAAACCAATGCTGGCCCATATCTTGTGCAATGCTCTCTTCTAGAGGCAAACAAAATGGTCAAGAGAAATTGAATAGTCTTTATTTGGTCCTGTTTTGATCAGAACATATGGTGTCTATGTAATGTTTTTGATTCAGAGAAGCTATTCCAGAGAATTTCAGAATTGGTAACCTGATTCTTTTCAAGTCTGTATGGCCCTTTTTTAGTAGTTCAGATGGGCTTTGTCAAGCCTGTCCTTATTACTTATCTTCCACTAGTTTTACAAATAATTTGTGGTTTTTGCAGAACACTTTGAAGAAATGGACCTACTTGACTTCCTTAAGAAATTAGGCTGGAGGAGTAACAAGGAAACTGGAAATACTGAAGCAAGCTGCTTTTTATAAATGTTTGTTCTAATGTGAAAATCCCTCTTTATTTTTCTATGTATAAATGAAATCGAAACTTGATAGGAACTTGATAGGATTGGGCCTGAAACAAATGTTGAACAACTCAAAGTGACTTGCTGTGTATTGTCTGGTGCCACTGTTGTGTAGCTCCCCCTAAGGTGAGCTCTCTTGATGTTTGGGAAGGTTTAAAGAAGATAGCCATTCAAATTTAAACATTCCACTCACTCAGCTACAACTCAGCTTGTCCTGCTGGTTGGACAACACAAGCTCTTCCACTGCTCACTCAGTGACTTGCAGTTCCTAAGATCACTACAGATTCAGCTCTGAATATCTTATCCATGTGTATATTTGAAGTACTGTAATACTAACTAGGTCAGTGACTGATTATGAGCCTTCACATCTGACAGACCTCAGCAGCAGGCACAGCTATTTTGATTCTATACACTGTATAAAACTCAAGTCCAGTAGTCACTTAACAGCAAATGGGATATGACTGCAGATGGATGCTTACTTTCAGCTTAACTCCAGCAAGATAACTCAGCTATCCAAACTGATGTACATAATGTATTATATGAGTTTTACCATTTGATAATTGCCTTTTTCAAAGAAAACCTGTCCACACTGTAGACTGGCAGTCCCTTTCATATCTTGCCCTTAAAGATAGACAGCGTTTAGTTGTTAGAGTAGTACTCATGTAGGCTTGTAATAGCAGATAGCACCAACATTTTATTTGAGATAGTTGAGTGGATTAATTACAACTTCACAGATATGTCCCCAAATCTGTAACACCAAAGGCTTCCCTCTCATTGTTCTTGATGTAGTAGGACAGTGTTTGTGTAAAGGCCACAGGAGTACATTTTGTTGGACATATTTACACCCAGTCAAGATGTTAAGGTGATAAAAATGTCAATTGTTCTTTACAAACTTACACATTGTATAGTATACAGAATAAATTGATTTACTTAGTTTTTATTGCACCGTGGAGGTTTGTCTCATCTTTACTGTTGTTTCCTAAACAATACCAGATACTTGGGTATTCTCGATGGAAAATTTCTAAACCCTAAATCTTGCTACTCTGTACCATTAAAAATATGACTGGGCTTTGGTTTCTAGTATGTTAGACTACAGAATTACTTTAATGTAATCACATTTATATATATTTCAGTGCTTATTTTTCTATTAAGGCAATTAAAGCTTATTGTTTGAAAACTCCGTAACAGATGATTGTTTGGGTCCCTTGCACTGAAGGAAGGGGATGTCTGGGAACCAGCTTGGTGCAAAGAAGTTTGCATTGCTTTAGAGTGTTGGCCTAAATATGGCAACATTTCCAGGAACCACAATGCTGGAAAAAATCCCCACTAAATTCCCAGTCAGCCTGAGGCTTGGGTGCTGATCTCTGCACAGCTTCCAGATCCATGGGGTGTTATTTACACAGCCAGCTCAGTCCCCAGGGTTACACTAACACCATCTGTGCCCTGCATACCTGCATGGTACATGATTGTTTCTCTTCCTACATATCTCTTGCATTACATTTCGGAGTTCTTAACTGTTCCATCAGTACTGGCTGAAACCAGCCCTGTTTGTTTTCTGCAGCTAAAATCTCCAGGCCTGGTCCTTGCAGTGTGAGAATATGGGCTTGGCAGGGAACTCACTGCTTACTTATTGCATAGTGTGACAACAGAACAGGAAGTCTTATGTGAGAAGGGAATTTCTCTGCCACAGTTGAACAGATCATAGATACGAAGAGAACACAGATGTAAGAAAAAAGATAGGACAGATGCTTGGTAACTGCTGAAAAAAAATCGCATAAAAATTCAGTATCAAGTTCTACATGTGGACTGTGTCAGTTACATCACCTACACATTGTTAACTGGAGCACCCTGGGGTCTATGCTCTGAAAAAAAAAAAAATAACATCTTTTCAAAGAGATGTTGTGCAAGGTAAGAGATGGGGTCTTTTAAAACCTTGCCAGCAAGAATATTTGATGCGGGAGATGCATCTTAAAATATTTGGGCTGGATACATTACAAACAGGTTGTTTCTTGGCAACTTTCAGTGCCCCCAATTCCTGTCCTTAATGGCAGATTTGAAATCCTGGTTTATGCAAATTGTGTCAAATCATAGCAAATTTTGGACTCACATATCTATTTTTTGCTGTGGCTTATAATTACATTTGGCTCCTGAGCTCCAGCTGTGAATGGCTGAGATCAGTAATGCACAGTCCAGGTGAACTCCTGCAATGAGTGTCTGTGAATTTAGCATAGGTACCCTGAGGAAAGGGTTCAAAATATTGGTTATGAAGCATCACACAGAGGGGAGGTCCAGGTCCTTTCTGAAAACGACTGAAATTTCAGTTGTTTACTATTCCAATGTTGCCTATGAAAGGTGACTGGTAGCTTTAGTACAAATCTCTCTGGTTTGCTTTGACAGACAGATGAAGAGCAGCTATTGCAAACTGCTTAGCCAAAACTTCACCCCTGACCAGGACAGCAGTTCAGGAACCCATTCCGGGCTTTTTATAGCACTGAGAGTGAATGTCCACCTCTGCTGGGAGTACAGCAACAGCAGTCATGGTTGGTAAACCTGGACATACTGGCAGAAAATGGGGAGGAATATATTTTTTGAATTCTGTTCACATTGTTTTGAACTCTCCCAGCAGAATCAAGTGTTTTTTTAATCTCTATTTTGAATTTACTAACCTTAGTTTCCTAGCTGTGAAGGCCATATATCTGCACCTGATACAAATAACTCTTTGTAAGCCACATATTTTCATCGTGGCTATTTTCTATTTGCTACTTGCTGCTTTCCCCATCTCCTTCTCTTTAGATAGCAGCAGGAAAGCCTAGCTAAAGATTTATTGGGAGTGTTTTGGGAATCAGGACAGTGTTTTCTCTCTTGTTGCTAAATTGATGAGTGATTTCTGACCCATTGCTTTCGTGGTTCAGTTTCGCTGTAAACAATTTGTCTGTTTCATTGGTATTGGTGAGTTTCACGGCCAGTGCAGACACTGCCTGCTGAATACACAGCTGTTAGCTAAACAGTTGAATTCTGACAGAGGATAAATAGTCAAAAGCACTTTGGTGGAGTGTGGCAAACTTACCTATTTCAAACTTGGTTTGTATTTTGGACCACTTGGACTAGTCGGATGCATTTCCAAGGTGGAAAAGTAAAACAGAGAGAGTAATAGCTTCAGTTCTGCTGTCAGAAGAACTCTTGCCATAACCTGGGCTGTACAAAACAGTCATTAACAAATCTTACAGGATTTGGGTGTCATCTTGAGACCTTGCTGGAACATGGAGTATGCTTTTCATTCCCATTTGACATTGATGTTAAACTTTCCAAAGACGTGTACCTCCATGTCCTGGTGAAAATGGACTTAATTATTGAAGGAACTGGTTTTGGGCCCATTTCCCTTCAGTGCTTTCAGTAACGGTCTGAATGACAGCTGCAACCAAGCCGAAGGAGCTGTAAACAATTTGAAGGATGGGATTAGAATCGGAGAGGGGAAAAACCAAACGCGAAATGGAAAACTTGGCACCTGAGCAATACATGCCAAGTGCACAATGGGAATTACTGGTGGTAGGATGGGAGCCGGGCACACAGAGGCTGCAGCAGGCTGTGACACAGATGTAGATCCAGTGGGACGAGGCTCATCTCCCGCCTGCGTTGAGAGAGGACCAGCGCCCGCGAAAGGAAGGGACCGGACCGTTCTCTGCGCCTGGCGGTGCCCGCGGTGCGGAGCCTCTCCGCGCCTCCAGCAGGGCACGGGCTGGGGACCGGCCAAAATTATACACACCCCTGATGACATAACGAGTGATTCGTTCAGTGTAGGAGTGAAAAAATAAAATTAACAATAAAAAAATATGGTGAGGGAGATGAGGAATACCGGCTCTGGCACAGAGCGGGGGGCGCGCAACCCCACTGACCGATCCCCCGGGGGCCCGGGAGCGGCGGCCGCGTCCCGCCCGCCGGTGGGAGGCATCGCGCCGCCCGCCCCGCGTCCCTGCCCGTCCCCGCCGCTGCCGCCGCCGCTCCCACAATGCACAGAGCCCGCCAGGTAGCAGC
>JBBMKD010000022.1:12569954-12623545 GCA_037834095.1 Argya squamiceps | reverse complement strand
GAGTGCCGGCCCCGCCGCGCCGGAGCGGGGCTCGGAGCCCCGGGCCCGCGGGGAGCCGCCGTGCCGCCCCTCCCTCCCGCCCGCCCGGCCGGGGATGCGGTGGGGGCGGCTCGGTTATCGCCTTCGGCGACACCGGCCCGCTCCTCGAGGAGAAACGGCTGCTACGACATAAGAAACGCTTTGGTATTCAACTACGCTTTTTTGGTGACACTGCACCTTTTGGATTATATTCTTCTGGCAGGCGTTCAGAAGCCCTGCAGTCAGCAGTGATGCGCAGCGTGACTCTCATATGCTCTTTAATCAGACATTTTTCTAATCTTTTTAGTCTTGCGTGTTACTATCTCATCAGCTTCTGCCTGGGCGCAGTTACTGTCCTGTGCATCTCGATGGCAAAGCCTGCAAATCGAGATGTGGAAATGGTTGTTTTCACCCCTAGCAATGCATTGTTTTCATTGCTCTGCTTTGAGCTAGTGCATAAATCTGAAAAAACCAACAGACAACAGGTCTTTAAGGGCAGAAGGGATGACAGAGGTCACTGGAATTGAGCAGGGCAGTACAACATGGCAAACTCCAGATGCTACTTTCAAAAGGCTTGCACAGTCAAAGAGTGTTGGTAGGAAAGCCACGCCATCTAGATCCTTGAGCCACTTTGTGAAATACTCCAGAATTGTCCCCAGTCCAGCACTCTGAAAGGAAGGAACAGACTTTGTTTTGTCATGAATAGGTCACCTTATTTGTAGAGTTCTCCCAGTCAGGCGTGGTGGGACAGCATGGTGACTGTGCATCAGGACAAATCAAACCAGACAGTCCCTTCAACAGGGACTGCTTGCCTGTGTTTGAGAGTGTATTTGTGTGGAGAGATTGAGTGTGAGAGGTGAGGAGCATGCCTGCACCCCCTAAAGAATGCTAAATTCATTAGTGATATGGCACACCTTGGTGTTTTGTATCCCACACAAGAGCATCTCTTTGAACTATCCCAAAGGGATGAAATTTACCGTTCTGGCCAAGAGAGCTGTGGTACTGCAGAGTTGTTTCCAGGCACCCAACAGACCTTCTCTGTGTAAGGAGTTATTTTAGAAATGTGTTTTTGATTTCTCTCTCTCTGTTCTTCTTCTTATGGAATTAAAATGTCTCATAAAGTGTGGATCAGAATACTTGCTTTTTATTTTTTTTTTAATATTTCCAACTTCATCTGACCTTGAATTCTCTTCACTGAATGGTTGAATCCTTTGGTCAGAAGCTGTTCCAAAAATGTGGGTGTGCTGTTGTCTTGGAACTGTGTTACAGTGGAAAGCTCAAGGCCCCTTATAATTCCTGAGGAGAGCCTGGCTCAGAGTTGGGCAGGCCAGGGTTGGAAACCTGCTGGGCACTCAAGAGAGCCTCTGCTGTCTCTCCTCTCTGCTGGCTTTTTCCTCAAGTAATGGCAGCATGCTGCTGGAATAGCATTCAGTATCTCATCCTTGATTAGGTAACATCAGTAATGGATTTCAGGTCAAAGCATGCTGAGGTAAAAAGAGCAAACACAAAGTCAGACAAGCGCAGGGATGATCCTGCAGAAGGGACTGGCTGGGTGATGAAGGCCAGTGAGATGGTGTCTGTGCTTCACTCTCACACCACAGGCTGTTCCTGTCCTCTTTAGGGATATATGTAGGCACAGAAAGAGTGACTTTCACATCTTTTTTAACTGGTAAGCAGAGATTGTCATTCAGGGCAGCTGCTTAAAGTACCAGAGCTCCCAGTGTTGATCAGCTCTTGTCATATGGTGTTGGCACAGATATTTTGCTGGCAGGCAGGGTCAGGGAGGAATTTTCAGCAGCCCGTTGCTGCTGTGTGTGCCCTGGAGCAAAGGCAGCTCTTACCCTCTCCCACTGGATCCCCCATCCCAGCTGGCCCGTGTTGTTCAGGTGACAGTGTTGTTGTGCCTTAAAATAATGGTTGGTAAAGTTATGTTGGCCAGTGTTGCAAAGTTGTCAGCATTTCTTCAGATGCTGCCTGAGAATGGCAGAACAGATTTATTTCCAGCTGGGGATAGTGCAAGTGGGGCTGTCTGCTGTATGCTCCAGCTTTGCTAGTATATTCTCCCTTCAAATTTGGGTTCTTTGCAAACCTGCATAAAAATAGCACCCACTGTCCCCACCACATATTGAAATAGCTGAAAGGAACTCTTACTTTCCCAAGCTAAATTATTTTTTGTTAGAATCCAGCGATACAGATTTTTTTGAGGAAGTCATGCCACTCCTGTGAAGGCCCTATTGCTTTGATCCATCCAGATGTGTTTCTAAATTTGGTGGCTGTTTGGCCAGCCTTACAGTTGGACGTGGTTGTAATTAATCTAGAAATTTGGATTTAAGTTAAAGGACTGGTTCAGGTGCACGCACAAATTAGTTGTGAGCAGTGGGCCCAAACCATGCCCACTGGAAACTTTGTATTCCTGTGCCCAGTGACACTGCAAATTCAGACCCTGCTTGAGGGCATTAGCTTTAATTTTGGGTTGAGGCAGCTGTTCCACGAGTTATATCTCAGGCATTCTTACTAAAAACATTATGCTTTTGAGCCTTGTCCTGTTGGATATATATCACTAGCAGGGTGGTGGTCTTGCTGTAAGTTCATTTCTGAAAGTTTGGGTTCTTTGACATTGCAAACAAACTTGGGAGAATCCTGGTGTGGTTTCTGGATCATTGTAGCCCCACTGAGTGATGCTGGGGTGTCTCTGATCCATTTCAGCATTTCAGTAACTGTTGACCAACAACAGATACATTCCTACTTCTGCTGACCCATAAAAATTGACAGGGACAATCTAGGCCATGTACTGGCTTTTGTTAAGTGTAATTTGATTTCTGTGGAAATTAAGAACAAGGGAAAATGCTCTGCTAGAATTGGAGCTCATCTGACTGCTGAAACTGCCATGTTTTGTGTTGCAAGTCACCTTGGTGAGTTTCAGGGGTGTGAAACCAAACCCCAACACATGCTCTTCTCGCCTGTACACAAACATCAACAAAACACATCAGGCACTGTGTTTATGCTACCCCTTTGAAAATCAGAGTGGAGGGGTGACATTTTTGTTCTCTGTTTCCATCTATTTTTCCCTGGGTTTGAGTTGTTTCTGTCTCATGCTGTGCTTTCCTCGAGCATGCTGCTTTGCCCTCTCGGGATGTCTGTTTACCTTTTGTATGGCTGTGTACTCTGCACTGATTTATTTACTTATCCATTCAGTCAGACATTCATTTATTTTCATTCTTGCTGCTACCAGTGTGCTCCTCCCTTTCCATTATCTTTAAGATGAGGGGGAGCCAGCTCCAGCTAGCTTGGTCCTAACATAGAACCTAATCCAATTTCAGTTCTAGTGAGTGGAAATGTTCCTTTGCACACAGAGGAATCAGTATAAACAGTTTTCACTGGAGAGCATGGCCTAGGCGAGCTGATCTCAGTATCTGACATTGAAATGGTTCAGTTTGAGGGTTTATGAGCAATAAATTGAGTTAGGGAAGTGTCAGAGGAAACTGCATAGAACAAAAGCTGCTTGTGCTGTCCCCAGCATTGCAAGTGGCCCTTTCTTGCTTTCCCGTGGCTGTCTGCAGCAGCTGCTCTGGGGGTGAAGCCAGGGATGTTACAATGCTTGCTCTCCTCCTTTGGCTGTGTTGGATCCTTGCAAAAATAGCAAAGGGCAGATTCTGACCAAGTAATGGTTCTGCTTGGGTGCCTTAGTGCTACAGGGGGAGGGAAATACAACAAAAAACAACCTGAGAAATGTGAAATGGGAGAAATGTAGGGAGAAAATGTAACTATTTCAAAATTGCTGTGCCTATTAGTGGGCTTTTCTTGGGATTTAAAAAAAGCTGCTGTAATTATACAGTCCTGTATATTGCTGTGCAGACTGTTGTTTTAAAGAAGTTCTTTCACCCAGTGTGCAAGAGGCCAATCCACACACAGAGTTGAGATGTTTGACTTTAAATAAGTCAAATACAGTTGCAGTTCTGCACAGAAAGGAGTGCTGGGTGGCAAAGCCAGCACCAGGACTGCCAAAACTTCTCACTAGTTATACAGTTTAGCAAACAAAGGCTTTAATGTTCATTGGCTACACATTACCTAGTTCCCTGATTAATTAGTGTTCTGTCTTCAATTGGTTAATGATTCTCTTGCTTCTCGTGCTAATTGCATGCTCAGTCTTTCTCTTCTTTTGGGTTGGTGATTTCCTGGGCTGATGGCTGTGTGCAGGATCTGCCCCTGCTGGAATTACCTTTTACCCAGTCAGAATGGATTCAGCACAGTTGCTTGAGTTGGCTTTATTAGTTTCTTCCTTCTCTAGGGGTTCTGTCACATGTCCTTGTGGCCCCTAAATTCTGCATTCTGTGTGTCCACTGTCAGTGTCCTTCTTCCCAAGCTTTGTTAACCTCCCAGCAGGCCTGAGATCACTGGAGCATGTCAAACCCTAAACCTTAACCAGACAATTCTATCAACAAATATTTTGTCTTGCAAACACCTGGACATCACTTAGAGCTTCACAGAATTCACAGATTGAATCTCTTTTCCTGTTGATTAGGCTTGAAAATATACAAAGATCAAAAATCAGAGAATATCCTTAGGAAAATTTTTACGTTCCACAATTTGCAACAAAACTCTTGGACATGACCTAAGTGTTCTGTAAGCATTAAACAATAACCATGTGTCTCAGGAGGTCACTGCTTGGTCCTTGCAGAGCTCTGGTGCCCATCAGTGCAGAGGTGGGAGTTGTTGAGGCACAGCCTGGGGCTCCTGCTCTGTGTGGAGTTGCTCAGTTCAGGGCAGAGAGGCTCTTGCAGAAATCAAACTGTCAAGGAATTGCAGCTGAGCATGGCAGTGGGCCTTCACAGGATACTCTTTGTAACTGTGCTCTGCCTCTTCTTAAAACCTGACACAGCAGTGGAACAGGGAATATTTCAGTTGCTTCTCTGCTTGGGGTCACTGGAATAAAGATGATGGCAGCTCTGCCAGTGACAAGTCACAATGGTGTGCACCCATTTTATTCCTATTCCTATTCCTATTCCTATTCCTATTCCTATTCCTATTCCTATTCCTATTCCTATTCCTATTCCTATTCCTTTAAACTGAAGGTACTGAGGATATAATTACCCCACAGCCCAACAATACTTGGTTTAACCTAACCTTGACATTTTGTTATGTTTTTGTAAAAAGTCCTGTTCTCTGTAGTCAGAATGTCAGCCACAGCAGCTGAAGAGACTGAGAAAGCTCTTAGCTTTCCAGCAGCAGTTTTGTGCCATGTCAGCAGTCTGTTGGTAGAATAAACTGAGCCTTGGGAAGCAAGGCAAGCCATGGTTTGAGTTGGAGCCCAGTCTGCAGCAGAGCTACTCCCCTTAGTGCTGAGTGTGTCTGGAGGAGGAAATGATGCCACCCTGGTGTGGTCAGACATACCAAGCTGTTGGTGGAAGTTTCTCACAGCCCACAAACAGCTTCTGGGAGGGTGCATCCTGTACTCCTGATGGGACACTGAAAGTGCAGCAGTGTTCAGAGCTGCTTTTGGGGAGGGGTGATAATAACTTTATATTTGAAAATGCTCTTTTTTTTTTTCCTATAGACCTAATCTTGAAAGTTGTGTGAGTTCTTTGTTACGTGTAAAGAACTGTGAAGGTCCTACTTATAATAGTTGGTGTTGTTTCTTCAATTCTTTGAGTGTCATGTTAAAACATTTACCTGGTAATATTGGTGGATTATGTGGGATCCTCCCAAAATTGTCACTAGCAATGCTTGCAGAGTAGTAATGTCTGTACATGGAGCTGCCACTGGTTATTCACAGTCTGTTTCTACTGCAGGGATTTTATGGCATGTGCCAGATGGGTTAAGTAATGGATTACTCTTACTTTTTTAGATAAATAAATGACCAGGTAAAGTGCTGCAGAGCTCCTGCTATGTCAGAAAGTGTGTGTAATGACCACCATGGTTATCTTTGGTTGAACCAGAGAGCTCCAGGTTGAGTTGTAAGGGATAGAAGTTTGTACCCAACTCTTAGGGTTTGGGAATTTAATTCTCTTCATGCCTTCTATTAATGAAGTAGTTTGTGTGTGTCTTTGTGAGACTCATTGCCTAGTCTGTATTGAACTAAAGAAAGCATTTTTGTTATTGAAACGTGCCCACTGAGGCAGCTGAATTGGAGGAAGTGACACAAATGTCCAGTATCACATGGCTGCACTGTTTCTGCAGGGTCTATTTTTAGTGGGATTGTAAAAAAGCGAGAAGGGACAGTGAGTTTAACCAGTGGTGGTTTGTGCTGGGAGGGAAGGCACTGTGCAGCTGGCAGGGCTGCTGGGGCTCTGAGCCTGGATCAGCCTCTGCAGCAGGGCTGGAGGGGTTTGGGGTGGCCTGTGGGGACATTCCCAGAGTGGCAGAATGGGTCAGGTTGGAAGGGACCACAGTGGGAAAACCTCCCTGTTCAAGCAGGGCCATCCCAGAGCATGAGGCACCAGTTTGTGTCCAAGTGGTTCTGGATATCTGAAGTGAGGGACACTCCACACCCTCTCTGGGCAGCCTGTTCCCTGCTCAGTCACTGCCCAGTAAAGAAGTTCTTCCTCGTATTAGGATGGATCTTCTGAGCATCAGTTTCTTCCCGTTGGCTCTTGTCATGTTGCTCAGCACCACTGAAAAGAGCCTGCTCCATCCTCTTGGCACCCCTCCTTTAGATATTTATACACAACATTGTATATATTTATGTATTTATTATATTAAAGTATTTATTATTTATATATTATTATATATAATACATTATTATATATTATTTATGCATTTATTATATTCATACAGCAAATTATACACATTCATTGAATTTGGGTTTTCATTCCTTGGCAGCACAAAGTAAAGTATACACAAAGTAAAGTATACACAGAGCAAATATTTAATTATTGAAGTTTTGCTTGTATTACTGGGGTCTTTGGCAGCTGCATGCATACATGAGCACATGTGCAGGTGTTGCTGGTTTGAGGGGGCATGATGAACCCAGTTTTGCTTTGCTCTGTCAAGCAGCAAGAGCTCCTCTGATAAAAATGAGTCAGGGATTTGTTTTATGCCTCTTCATTAAAGTCACCTTACCTTGCTGCACGTGTGAAGCTGGGGATGAGCAGAGTCTGAACTCCTTTGCTTGGCTGGGTTTTCTTTGGCGTGCTGGAAGGTGCAGAGGTGATGTCTGATCTAATTTTGTGCTCACTGTAGTGGAGCAGTGTTTACTCCTGCGTGTGTGGTGCTTGACTCTGATCAGTGAGTGTTTGAACAGTCGGGCCCAGGGCCAAGGAGCAGCGCTGGGGCAAGGCTATTGTTCCTGATGCTTCATTAGCAAGCTACTCCAATGAGTTGAAGCAGCAGAATGTACCTTCTGTCTGTCTTCTCTGCTGCTGAAATAGCAAGGGAGAACTTCCTATCTATCCTTAATAGTAGGTGGTTGTTGTTGCAGGAAAATATGGTGTTGTGGTCAGAAATAAACCCACGGTTCTTGGAAATTTACATCATGTCTGTAACATTGGCTTTTTATCAAACTGTGTCTTTCTGCTTATTTCCATGGGCCATAACCCCACTCAAGATATGCTAGAACAGGGATGATGTTTCTAAGGGTTTGGCTGGTTCAAATTGGTATCCAAACTTTTAAGTGAGTGGAAATGCATTAGGCATGAAATTAAACCTGTTATCTAAAAGTCATGGGAGACAGAGAAAATTCAAACTATTTTGAATTCACTGGCTCTTTGTACAGTAACTTTCCCTTTTGCTGGCTTCACTTTGGAGCTGGATCCACGATGCAGAGTTGTGGGTTGGTGAGGGCTTTGTTTGCCAATACTGACAAGGCTTTTGGTGACTCCTGGCAGAGACCAGTGCTACATGCCTGTGCCAGTGCCACCCTTTGCTAGGACTGCATCATTTCCTCCTTCTTTTCAGTGTTCCTTGGCTTTGCTTAACCCTGGGTTGGCTTAAGGCTGCTACTGCAAAGATTTCTCTTTATCCTGTGTGAGTAATCACACCTTGCTTAATTTTATGCTTTGAAATCAAGCACATGAATCTGAAAGATCAAGCCCTTTATTCTCTATTTCTTCTTATGGCAGGGAAATAACTTTGCTGTCCTACAGCTGTTAGGAATGGTTTGTGGGGGAAAACAAACTAAAACGTCCTAGGGATGTCTCTTGTCCAGTTCTCTGAGGAAAGCTCAGTGTATGCAGCATTGCAGTAAGTTAGTTATAAGCCCAGTTTTAATGTTTAGTAACCAGAGTGTATTTTCAGCAGAAGCTTCCACCTTCAGGACCCTGCCATCTCATGGTGCCACTCATCTTTTAGCACAGTCCACGTTTGCAGTTTGCTCTGGGCAGCAGCCTAACGTGAAACTCTGTGTGAGATGGTTAACCTGGACTGCCCAGCAGTGCACAAAAAGGAAAAACAGAGTTATCCAGATGATGATCTTGGTTATTTTGGGATCTTCCTGGCCATCCAGGTCATAATGTGGGCCTTTTCTGTCACAGTACAGCTGCTTTGCTTGCTGCTTGCAGCCAGTTGCAATATTTAATAGTTTGTTTCTATGTGTTAGCTTGTTTATATACAAATAAAATATAAAGAAGAAATCAATGTTGTTAAAACAGTTTGTGTGGGTTCTGTGTGGGGTTTTTTTGTTGCTGTTTTGTTTGGTTGGGTTTTTTTTAAGAGGCTAAGTAGTTGGTGTGGTTACATTATAGAGTGCCTTCCTTGCTGAATTGTGGATATTAAGGAGCTGGAAGGTAAGCACAGGAAACATTAGGCACTGCTAATGAAGTTTAAAGACTTCACTCTGGCTGAATGCCTGTGGATTGCAGATACTGACCCAACTTTTAATGTGAGTATCTGCAAATTTTAATGTAAATTTTGAAGAAGGTGCAAATGGACTACTTACAGTAGCAGATATCTTGTGTTTTACACCTTATGTTCTCCTTAGCACATGGATTTAGTTTCTTTGGCCTGTTAGTCAGGAACAATAGCAAGATCTTTCCCTGAGTAATATTGCTGTGGAGGTACTCAAGGCTGGAGTAAAGCTTCTTAGAATATTGAGGGAAAAGAAGGTACAAACATAATACCAAAAAACAAGTATGAATGAGACATCACCATGATCATGAATGGCTTGAGGGAGCAGTGTAAAGATTAAACTGGAGGAGAGGCAGTCAGGAATGCAGAATGCAGCTGTGTTTTTGTGTCTCTCAGCTCCATGCCGTTTGGTGAAAGTTGTGGCTACTTTATGCACATCTTGAAAGCTGTTTCATTTCCCTCACTGCTCATCAAGTCTCCATTTTTGCCTTTAGCCCTGCTTCAGGGTGTGGCTGCAGGTAGGTGAGGCTGTTAAGGTAATGCACATTGCCCCTGGCAATTAGCAGCTGTGGCTTGTTGAGTTTATTTAGCTCTTAGGAGGCAGTGGGGAGGGTTGAGATCCGACTCTTCCACGCCACTTTCTCTGTGGTCTGATGAGATGCCTCACTTTAAGATCAAATGTAGAGGCTGAAGCAGCATTGCTTTGAAGAGCTCCCATTCTGTGTTTGTAGCAGTCACCACAGGGTAAGTGTGGCATGTGGTTTGTCATGTTGTTTTCCCAGGCTGCTGGATGGGTAGATGTAAACTGCATGTTTCTACTTTGACAGTCCTAAATATGGAAAAACAGGGACTTCTCATTTGAATGATGTACAAAAATCATAAACTCTTGCTCCAATTACCAATGGTGTCCTTGAGTTCTTCCATTTGATTATCACAAGACGAGAGAATTTTGCAGCTGCTTTGTGTTTTACAGGAGGACCCTCTTGAGCTTTGTAGAGCTGGAGAAATAACCTAAAAATACTATGAGGCAGTGTAACAATGAGGGAATTCATTGGCCCAACATGGCTTGTCACACGTTTCTCTCTGCAGACTCCATGGGTTATTCATAAGTATCTTTAAAGCAGATGACCTCAGTTGTTTTGCTGGGGAAACCAGAGTGAGAGATTCCCAAGTTGCCTCATGAGTTAGTATACACCAACACAAGAGAGATGGAAATTTGTTCCCTGGAGATTGAGCCTATTTTGCCTGGAAAGGAAACACCAGCTGCCTCTGAAAGTTTCTGTTGCAGGAGATATGGGATGGAAATAGAAGTTTTAGACTATATGTATGTTAAAGTAAGTAGAATACATTCAATTGTTTTCTTGGTTTCAACACAGGCATATAGATCTGTGTAGCTGAGCATGTAAGTGCTTACTAGTGTCATAGTATTACAGTATAAGAGTTAATTAATAAGGATTTAAGTTGAGTTTGGATTTATGATCTTGGAGATACATACATGTCAGACATTAAATTCATTGTTTAGGAGATCGTCTCACTTAGAATCTTGCAGGAGGAGAAGCAATTGCAGAAGTTGTTAGAATTTCATGGTGGAGTGCACTTCTTCCTTGTGAGTCTCACGTAGCAGAAATGTAAAGCTGATGTGAACTTTTTGCAAACAATCCAAAGAGAGAACACTTGTAGAGAAGAGCAGTGGAAGAGTTTCTCTAAGGCTAAACGTGGTGTGCTTGAAAGTGTGTTTCAGCTAGTGTGGCAGGGTGTAATTTCCCCTCTCTCTGCAGCACAGAGGTGTCCCATAACCTGCTGTGCCAGGTGAGGTTTACCCTGCCCTGGTGGGATGCTGCTGGGGCACCGGGGCTGCTCCCAGCCCCCTGCACCTCCTTGTGCCCTCTCCTGGGGCTGGTGAGGGCAGGGCTGACAGTCCAGGGGAAGAAATGGCTGCTGCTCTTGCTGGGGAGTTTTTGAGAGCAGCTCTGTGGCCACCGACCCCAGTTCTGCTTTCACAGCTTCCCCCAGTTCTTGTGGAGGAGGGGCAGCTCTTGGAGGGGTTTGATTCTGCTCAATGGTTTTGAGTTTGAGCCTGCCAGGTCATTCTTATCAGGTCACTCTGGTTTCCTTGTGTGGGGACTTGCTGTAAATTACTGTTAATGTCCCATGAAAAACTGGTGGAACTAAATATGGCTTCATTAGATGTGCTTCAGTGGTGTCAGTTTTCTGTTGTAGTGGAGCAGAAAGGTGTCTGTGGTGTGCACTGGTCCATGGTGACAGCTGCACTCTGGGTGAGCTGAGTAAAGCTAGTGCTCCTTGAAAAACTCAAGATAAGTCAGTAAAAACTCTTGTTTTAATGATGCAGCTGCATCTCAGCTGGGGCTCCTGTGTTGGCCTAAGTAAAAATACTCTGATAATCTTTGCTTTTTAAAACCTCCCTTTGTTGTTTTACTTTAAATGTGGCTTTTTGGGAGGCCAGCATTAAGTTAAAACACGATAGTGCTTTTGGACTTGAGCTCAGCTTTACAGAAGGACACTCAGAAAAGTACAGCCTTATCTACTCTCAAATATATTTCCTTTAATTTTTAACTTTTAAATGAAACTTTCACAGTTAAGTCAGCAATTGTCCCTGCTCCAGATGTTCTACAGATAGCAGAAAATGTAGCCTTATCTCATCTCTAGGTGAGCAGTTATGGCTCCACTACCTCTTTCTCAGTAATTCTTGTTCCAAACTCCAGTGCTGTGGCATGGTGCAGTGTATCTGTCTGATCAGTGCAGCCCTTTGTTTTCCCACCCTGCATGAGCAAATACTGGACAGAGCAGATAATCTGGTGGCTCTGTGCTGAGCAGACACAGAGTGAAGGCTTCCTCCTGCTGTGTGTGTGAGGCAGGAACACCCAGCCCCTTCCCACCCGGGGCTGAGCTGGGGCTGGCTGCGAGTTGTGAGCAGGGATTCTCTCTCCTGTCCATGAGGTTTCTAGAAACTTTGGGGAAAATAATTGTAGAAAGCTTCTGTAAGACCTTAAATCCATCTTAGAACTTGATGAAGTAAAATCAACATTTCATTGTGTGACATCAGCATGAAAAATACAGAAGGGTCTGGACTGAATTTGTATCAGGGGTCTGGAAGTTATGTTTGTTTCTGCATTTATGCTGTCAAGTCTATATTATGGCTTGCATCATCTTGATGTTGAAACAAAATCCTGCAGCCACTTGTTTTATTTGCCCTTACAGTGTTGGTGCTCTTGAATCTTAAATTTAGACACCCATGCAGTTAATTGTGTTGAGTATTTTTTTGTGTTCTTAAGTGTAGGCTACTTTAAAGTTTTTAAATCAGAGCAGCATTCAGTGTAAGCACACAAACATGAAATCATGCATCCTTTCCTAATGCTGTTTCTTCAGTGCAACATATCTCATTAGTTGAATATTCAGGGTAACTGCAGTTGTTTCATTTGCCCTTAAATTTTTTGTGGCCATTCTTGTACAATTCTTGCAGCATGTATTTCAGGTTGGATGAATTGTGAGTTTTCAGGCAGACTTATAATTAACTTCTTTTTGAAATCTCTGGCATATAATTCCTTGTTGGCCTTCATTCTGGTGGTATAGATTGAAATGCAATACAGTGTTTGCTTCTCTGTGTGGGTATGACCCCAAATGAGATTTTACATGAGTCAGAATATTTTCCTGTCTCTCAGTCTGAGGTAGGCGTCACACTTCTGCTCGATGTTTTTGCAGATCTTATTGTGGTTATTCAGCTGGTTTGTGTCCAGAGCATTGCTGGGTTTGATCTCACTGTTACTGCCATCTTTTCTGAAGATTCTTCAGAACCCCATTCATTCCTTTGACAGGTCTAGAAATCAAAACTCTTTCAAACACAAAATTTTCTTCAGCGTTGCTTTTTCTGTGGATATGTATTTTTAAGCCTGGTTTACTTTAAATGACTTTTTTTTTTGAGAAGTGTACCGAGTTAAATGGGAATAGCACACTGCATGGAATAAACCAGCAGTGCTGCTGTTTCAGTGAGGGTGTTTGGTGAATTATTACACTGCAGGTTTGCTGGTGACTGGTGGAGAGTCCTGTGGGCAGCTGGGGCAGGAGCATCACTCTGTGCCATCCCATCCCACATGGGCTGGTGGCAGTGACATAAGGAGGGATGTAGCTGTGCCTCTTTTTTAACAGACTGGCCAGGCCACTTTGTGAACCATGTCTTGTTTTTCTGTAATTGATCAGTCAGCCTTGGTTTAGCCCTCTCAGAAGCACCATGGAGGCAGCTCCAGGGTGTGCCCAGTGTTGCATGTGACTTCCCTTCACTGCCCAGTGAGTTTCAGCATCACATTCCCAGTAAGTTCCAGAGTACCAGATGTAGCCCTGGCCACTGGCTGGGGATGGCTGCCTGCTTGGGGAGGGTGGAGAGGAGCCTGTGAAAGGGCATCTGTGAAGTACAGCAGGAGCCAACAAGAGCTCTTCCCACATGCAGCAGCCTAGGGGGGGTGAATGGGCAGCATTTTGATAGCTGAGGTATTGTCTGGGTTAATAACAGCTGATTGTAAACCACATCTCCCCCTCTGGATGAGAGAAGGTCAAGTACAATCAATATAAAATGTAGAAAGCTGTGTTTTTAAAGGTGTAGAAAATGCACAGCTTTTAAACATTTCATGTGTTTTAACTCCTTAAAAATGTTTTGTAGTACAATTGTACCCATTACAACCTTGGAATATTACTGTTCTTTGATAGATTTGAGAGTTTAAAGTAAAACTGTGTTTTTCAGCCTTGATGTCAGGCCCAAGGTGTAGATTTGCAGGGTGGTAAATTTCTCTGAATTTCAGTGTATATAGTTATCCTGCGTTTGAGATTTAGCCTTTTTTGCATCTCTTTGAAAAAAGGTAAAGTTTCAGCTAAATGTAAGTCAATGGATGTTTTTCCAGTGGCTGATGATACAGATCTTGCTGCAGTGAATCTGTGTGGGATGCTGATAGTTTTTGAATGCACCTTGTACAATCAAGGCATGTTTGGCAAATGACATACGAGTTGCTTTTGTTGTTGTAAACCCCCAGGCCCTAGGTACAAAGAACACCTTGTAAAAATGCTTTAAAGAAGGAAAGAATGGGGGAGGGGTATGCTTTTATGTCTTTATGATTCAAATGTAGTGGATATTTATAGGGTAGATGGAGTACCCAAGTACAGCAGACTTTTTCTCACTGAGCTGTGATTCAAGGAGGTTCCCTGTGCGTGGTGAGGGATGCAGTGCCTCACCTGCATAACTGTGAGCCAGGTTTGCAGACCCAATATCAGTGGTGTGCAAACTCTTAATGATGATATCCTACAGGGTATCTCAGAGCCTGGGTCACTGCTGTCCCCTGGGTACTGTTTGGGAGCTCTGCTTGTGGCTGGTCAGGGCATTCCCATGAGACAGAATAACACAGGGTTTTTGATCTTCTGTGTGTAACTGCATGGGATTGTTGTTCAGATAAAACACTAATACAGATTGTCACTTACATTTCCCCTACTGTACATCACGATGTAAATTTCTTTTTAAATTATTTCTTCCTAAATATCTGGCCTTAAAATCTACAAGATGTTTATAAATGGCTGTTGCTGAGCAACAAGACAGAAAATATGCTCCACGCCCAAAGAGTGCTACTGCCTTTAAGAGAACTGTAATTTCTGTTTGGATTTTTTTTTTTTTCAAAATTAGTGATTCTGTTTCCATCTGACCCTAAGAAGAATTAAGATGAGTTGATCAGAGGTTTTGCAGCAGCCCACTTGTCATGGAGATGCTCTACTTTCTAATCCTCCCTGGTTACTTGCATTTTTATGAGAGGAAAGTCCTGTCTGACTTTTTCAGAGTGCAGGCAGCAGTGCAGTGTGTCCTTGGGGCTGCCCATGGGTCACAGGATGGGTGGCACAAATTGTGGTGGTTTCAGCAGTGGAAGGAACAGGACCTGCTCCTGCCTCCTGTGTGAGTGATGGTGATCTCTTTGTGGGAGATCCAGAGTGGTCAAGTCAAGACTTGTGTTTGCCTGTTACTCAGCCTGCTGATGATGTGCTTGTGTAGAGCTAATAAAAACTAAACTTTGCTGTTTCAAGTATTTCTAGGCTCAGTATTATTATCTTTGGTGGTGGCACTGTGAGCCAAGCATAAGGGAAAACATAAAGGAAAGGAAATTGTTCTAATAGCATCAAATTGTGTTTTCAGAGCAACCCCAGGCAAGGAAATCCCAGAGCTCAGAAATCGTTTTGGAATAACTTTGCATTTTGCCAAGATCACTTCAGCACTTCTGCAGTGTGAGCTTTGATGACTTTGTGCTCTGTTTTGTTGTTGTGCCTTACTAGCAGAGACATTTTCTTTTTCCTGCCTAACAGTGCTCTCCAGGTGGCCATGTTCAGTCAGCAACAAGTTCACATTGAATAATTTTGGTGAAATTTGGCTTTGACTTTCACCAGCTGTTGCTATTCCACTGGCTCCTTCAGCTAGTGCTGCCAGAATTGAGGGTGTCTCTTTGATCCAGACATAAATGAGCTGCTTTATTCCTACCCAGACCCAAGGTCTTTCTTGAAAGGGAGGGGGGCAATGTCTCTCATGTTTCTTTTCATGGTTAACATGTGAAAGACTGTGGTTTTTGAGGCTGTCTGTAAATAAAAAAAAAGAGATGATCTCTGCTGCAGTGAAAATCACACCACTTCACTTGTGTGTGTAGGTTGTGCTGAGAAACTTGGGACAGCTTTCTCTGAGTTGGAGTTTCCTTTTTCCTTCTAGGATGTAGGTGATTTAATGAACTCTTTCAGCTGTTAGCCAAAGAGCTGTTGAGCTGGGAAGATAGCTGTATCTCCTGTGTTTGTGATTGTGCAATGGAAGCAGAGAACTATTTGCCTGCTGAGGAGACTGCTGAGCCTCTTGCATTGCTAATTCCGTGGTGTCAGCAATGTCAATTAGTGCTTCAAGAGGTTAATGTCTCAGATGAGAGGCTTTCTGAGTCATATGGTCTCATTTGATAGATAATTGTTATAGTCTGCTGATTTCTTCATGTGATCTAGGATGAAATCACGAGGTATGACAGAATACTGTGATTTTCTATTATATTTTCTTATTATGTGAAATTGTAGTAATCCAACCAGCCTTCTGACCCACCAGTGCAAACTTCTGTGTTTGTTTTCTGCTGTGATCTCTTTCAGAGTTGCTTTATAGATGTCTATAAACTATTGCCCAGCTTGTCCTTCCTTGAACAGAGTACAGCACGCCACACTTCCAGGGGATTTTGGAGATGCTGTTTTTTCTCTGTTGGTCTGCTGAGGCTGGAAGAAGAGTCTAGGCAGGAAACTGAGATCTGAAATAGTCCTGTCATTATGCATTTAATTATTTATTTTTCTTCTGAATTCCAGGACATCTCCTTGGTATCCTTTCTGTTTTCATTCTGACTTTCAGGTTAGTCTAGGTGAAGCCGTGGTCCTGCAGATGCTGGGCTGGAGGAACCCTTTGCTGTAGGTGGGAGGATGTTCTGTGTGTCCCCCCCGTGCCTCTCCCAGTCCTACACCTTGAGCCAGAGTCATATCCACAGAGGAAGGATAGCAAAGCTCATTTATTTGAGCCAAATCAGTACTGAAATATAAAGTGCAAGTGACACTAGTGGTAGGTTTGGGCTGACATGAAAATCTAAAATTTTATTTCTTGACCAAGTCATACTTGTACCACCCCGACAAGATTTATTTTGGTGATTCAAAATTTGCCTTGAACTACCACAAAGAGTAATGTACTCATGGATCATAATTAAGATGATTAAACTGAATAATGTTCATTTGATTCTTGCTGTAATTTATATGGTCATTTCAGTGCTAGAATTTTAGACAGCATAGTCATTTTTAAACTAGAATTTCCTTCCCGTTTTAGAAGGCTGATTTGTAAATCAGTGGTTCTAGAAGTTTATCTTATTTTAGCCTTATTCTAATGTCATCAATTCTATTTTATATACTAAGTAAATAAAGAGAGATGAATAGCAGATACCAGAGTAAGGTATTTCCCAAGAGAATCCCTTGGTCCTGTTTCCACCAGTGTTGGTGCTTTGTTTTCCTCTATGGGGTTGGATCCCAGTAAAGGCTGGGCAGCAATGGAATTTTAGTATCAACTGATTATATAAAAGATAACATGAAAATCTGATTTTGCAAACCATTCTGCTAAGTTAAAGGGGTGAGAATGTTGTGAAGTGATTCAGTACTTATAATTAGGAACATCTCTCTCTTTCCTCCCACCCTTTCCTTTTACCAGGTGTTTTCTTTGGCAGGGATTTAAGGCTGGGCACTGGTGCTGGAGATGAAAAGCTGCAGCTCATAGGATGGCTTTAATATCTGTGGGGTTATGTCATGGAAGGTTTGCTGGCTGTAGTAGCTCAGTTTCTATGGTGATCAGTTTTCTGCTTTCTCTTTCCCTTCTCTAGACTGTAGAAAATGTACAGTTTTAGCTGGATAAATTAAAGATGCCTATTTCATGCTGCCACAGATCACACAGTTAGAAACTGCTACACAGCATTTGCTGCTTCAGCTTATCAGCATTTGTCTGTGAGGCTTTAGGTCAGGAAACTTTTCTTTGTGTGGCCTAAAGGGAACCAGCCTGCTGATCCCTTTGGCTAGACAACGTTTAAATGCTTTCCTCTTTCACGTTTACTTTGCTTTCTGTTAATTCCTTGGAAGGAATATCCTTTCAGAAATATTGGGGGTGGGGAACTTCTGCTGCATCTTGGGGATGGAACCTGGTCAAAGTGTGATGTGCATTTAGTCTTCAGCTGTGTCTGGTGCTGGACCATCTTTTGTTAAACTGAAAAAACTTCCCTGATTGCTGGCAGGGTTTTCTTTTTTAGCTCTTTGGTTTGTTTTAATAAAAGAATTCTGAGAGCAGATGTATCGTGCTATGTTTGGCTATATGGATCTTATGAATTATTGATTTTAGGATTTCAAATTATGATGTGAAATTCTGACTTAAAATTACTATTATATGAAGTCATGAGTTCATGATTTATGAAGTTTTATGGAGTTTTTTTGATTCATACCAAATGGAAAGAAAACATTGTTCCTTAGCATACTACTTAACTTTAATATGCCACCTCTGCTGTCAAGTCCTGTTTAATTATTTTGGACTTATTATGTGGTTTCTGTGGGTTTGTGCTTGCATGGCACATACACTTGTTAGCACAGACCTTCATTTCATCTCAAAGTTCCTTGCTTTGTGAACTGGGGATACAGAAGGGCTGAAAACAACTAATCCAAGTGCCCAGACCATGCCCTCTGATGCTGCTTTCCTCCATTGTTACAGAGTGCTCTGTGATTAGCAGGAGCACATACTGAAGAATTGTTTAACACATCTTTCATTTTTCAAATAATTTATCTCTTGGGGAGTGGGGAAAAGACTACATAATAATAAAGTAATGCAGCTTTTTTGCACTGAAAACACTAGCAAATACATAGAAACTAACAAAACTCAAAGAAGAAAAGATGCCACACAAGCACAAATTGACTACAGAGAGCAAAGCTTCTTGTCTTTGTGTGAAGTGGATTCTTAGGGCTGGCAGTAACACCCAGTGATGATGGAGAAGGGCCAGGTGTGGCAGCGTGACATACTGTGTAGTGGGAATGATGAAAGTGAGGTTTTATTTATTTATTTCATTATCTTTCTCCTGTCACTTGGTTTATGTGTGTGGTATTTTCAGGAGCTCTCGGGATGAAGGCAGTGCTTTGAAGGCTGCCATGTGTTGAGGGTACAAGCCATTGATTTAAAAGTTGTAAATTACTCACGTGTGGTGTTCCTAAGGATCATCACGGGGATGGGAAACAAATTGCTTCCTGAAATTCAGGATTATTGCAGGCACTGAGCCTCCGGCTGGGCAGGTGCACTTCCCTCTGCTGGGGCTTCACAGGTCCCACTCCCCAAACTGCTGCTCCACACGTTTTATCATACCCTGGCTTGCAACAAGACAGCAAGATGAAGATTTTCATGAAGTCTTTCAGAAAATCCCTAGCAGAAACAAGCAGTTTGTAATTTTAGTGGGGAAAACTGGGTTAATAAGTGGGGGAAAAAAAATCCCTTCAGTGTTCTTTGTGGCAGAGGAAGTTATACAAAAATAAGTTGTGTAAGATTAGGTGATGAAGCTGTATGACCAAATACAGTTTTCTCTGCCATCAAATGCTTTGACAAATACATTATAGTTGTTTTGAAATAAGTTAGTGCACTGAGAATGTTTTGCAATGAGGTGTGTGAATGCAGCTCCCCAGCCAAGAAGCTGCTTTGTTTGCAAAGGTGGTGGGTGTGGTGTGATCTCAGTGCTCTCTAGGCGCTGCAAGAACATTGGTTCAGGAACTTCACCTTATTAAAAATGTCACAGCCTTTTCCTTGTTCTGCTTGAGCTGTTTTCATATGTGTGTGTGATTGCATGTACATGTGACTGTGTAACACCAGCTGGTTTCCATAGATCTTTAATTGATTCTTGATTATGAGGTAACTATTGTATCTTCACTCATTGAAAAATGTGAATGTCTTGCTGTTTTTGAAAACAAATCATATGTTTGCACTGGGTCACTTTTGTGAATAAGGTTTGTATGAAAATGGTCATTAATGGGAATCTGGATTGTTGTGGGTTTTTTTCTTTTATCTGGAGGCCTTTTCAACCAAATCTTTTCAGTTTTTTTTTCTTTTGGCATTCTGGATATAATCAATTTTAAACTAGCTCTGTTTATAACTACAAAGGAAGGAGCTTTTGACACTTGATCAGGCAGCTTTGCCTAAATTAACACAGATGGGCCACAGTATTCTCTTTGGGGAAAAAGAAGACAAAAATGGCTCTATAATATTATGCCACAAATGCATTTAGGACCTACTCAAAAGAGTTACTCCACATAATTTTTTTGGATAGCCAAATTTTTGATCTTTCTGAAAACACTTTTTTTTTTTTTTTTGCTTTGTAGATTTTCAGCATTGAATGTGTATCTTGGAATACCTTCTGCATAGAAAATGCCTTTTTCTCTCTGTGTAGGCAATAAAATGATGCTTGTGTAGCCTTTTATCAATAGAACAGGTTATTCACCTTAGATGTACTAATTAACTCACCTCTTGCTTAAGGGTTTGTCTGTTAAACATGTATTTAAAAAAGAAGAAAAAAATTAGTGTATTTTATTTTGATGATTTAACTATAATGCAACCAAATCTCACTGATCTTTTGCTATTGTTGTGTTGCAGTATGCCAGGGTTTGGATCCCTGATCCAGAGGAGGTCTGGAAGTCAGCAGAACTTCTCAAAGATTATAAACCTGGCGATAAAGTCCTCCAGCTTCGACTTGAAGAGGGCAAGGTAAGTCTGTGTATTGTTTGTAACCTGATAGTTCTTGTTCTCAACCAGAGTCTGATGTATCTATTGCAGGAAGCTCTGCTGTCAAAATATATCTGTATTTAGGTGTGTGCTATTGGTTTTGTCCACTCACTTTCTGCAGCATTTTTTTGGTGTGATAAATTTTACTGTTTAGTTACAAAAATCAATTTTTCCTTGTTTTAAAAATAAATCAAAAAGCAGTTGCTTTTATCCACTGCTTGTTATGTTCAGTTGCATCATCTTTTTCTACTTATGCCGTTAAACGTAGAGCCCTGGTTTGCTATTCCTGGGAGACAGGGTTGCTAGGAGAACAGTGTTACATAGAAAGAACTATGACTTTTAAGTTGAGCATTACCAGCAGAAAATAAAGATAAAAATAAAGATAAAAAAGGCAAGGATTAAAGGCATTACAAAGAAGATGCTGTGTGCTGTCTTGAAAAATGATGACGTCCATGTACAGCTCACATCCTTTTAGTTGGGTTTTTTCATGGAAATAGCAGGTAAATAAAGTGATTTTAGGTCTAGGCACATGCAATTAAAACATCTATATTAGAGATGAATTTACATCTGAAAAAAGTTCTGCGTAGCATTTTTACCAGTGTTTGTGTTCTGCCAACATTCCCATGTTGTGTTACCGTGTGTGATGCTGGCTGTAGGTTGGTGGGAATCTTCTTCCCCTGCCTGTTCCACTCAAGAGGAAAACAACAGGGAAAAGCTGGTTAGAATTATGATAGTAGTGTATTTTGGCTTGTCTAATAAAAAAGATATGGCAGCAAAAGCATGGAGTTTGCTTAAGTAATAGTCTAAAACAGTTGGTATCTCTATACAGCTGGCTGTTGTACATACAGAAAACCCCTCTGGGAAATTTTAAATGACATTTTTGGAGAAAGAACTGCTCCAAATCACCAGAGAACTGAACTCTTGCGGTGTGTTTTTTTACCTTGGGAATGTTTTGCTGGGAAGAGCAGCTGGAGCTACTGAGTGAGGAAACCTAAACACCAATTCTTTGGGGTGTGTCCTTTTGATTTTCAGGACCTCGAGTACAGCCTCGACCCGAAGACGAAGGAGCTGCCGCCGCTGCGGAACCCCGACATCCTGGTTGGTGAAAATGACCTGACAGCCCTGAGTTATCTCCACGAGCCTGCTGTCCTGCACAACCTCAAAGTCCGCTTCATAGACTCCAAACTCATCTACACCTATTGTGGCAAGTACTGCCTTTACAGAGAATCATCCTTACAGAATGCCCTAGGCAGGAAAAGGAAAGCTGTCTGTTGAGATGTCTGCCTTTAACTTAAAATCATTTAGTGACAGGGCATGCTGGCCTATTCTTAGGGAAACCTGTGGCAATTTTAGACACACAAAGGACAAGGTAGACACAGAAGGTCAGGCAGGAAAAGCTTCTATTTTAATTTTTTGACTCCATCTTTTATACATTTAGATCAGAAGGCAAAGGATTGGCTACACAAGTTGCCACCTTCTTGACCTCATTGGTGAACATCACCATCAATCATATTCCTCCTCTGAGAGGAGAAATATGTAAACAAAATAGATAAGTTCTAAATATATACATAGTTTACCTGAAGCTGCTTGAGAATCTCCACTACAAACTGCAAACACTGAAAAGCAGGAAAATTCAGGGCGACAGAAATCACTATGTTTGTGGTCATTAATAGACTTGAGAGTATTAAGGTTCAGAGAAAATTGACATCACTGTGTGTTCCTCTAGCTCCCCAATGGACTGTTTATAAAATGTATATTCAGCAATTTTTGCTTCCCAGTGCGATTCCTGGAATTTTGCAACCCAGTGGTTGGTGTTGTCTTTAGGCTTGCTCAGGTTGGGGTGGGTGGCAGGAGGCTCACATACTGCAGATGCAGGAGCTGGCCTTGCTCTTTTGTGAATTTGTTGCCCCCCTGTAATTGCCTACCTCTACACTGAGCTCCTGCATATCTTTTGGAAGATATCAGTTTATTTTCTTTTTCATGTTTTCCCATCAGGGCAACTACAGAAGTGAATTTGTAACAGTTCATGAGCCAGTGCTTCTCTTATTACAGTTAAAATCAATCTTGGTTTTAAAAATAGCATTTAACTCACAGCAGAGGTTACTCAAACTTGTAATTGCCTGTGATATTTTCAGATGGCCAGAACGGAGTAAAGTTACTTAAATAATCACTTTATCAAAAGTGCAACATTGCAACTGAATGGTCTGTTTTAGAAATAAACATTGTGAGGTAGTTTAGGCTTAAAATTTAGATTTGATGCTTCTGGGCTTTTTTTCTGTGTGTGCATCTATTTCTTTTAAATCTCAGTGTTCAGTCAAAATACACTGCTAGCTTTTAACATAACTTTTCAGGAAGACAAGCAGCATGTTAAACATTTTGTGATGGACAGACAGAGGCATTAACATCCTGCCACATTTTGCTGGCTCTGGCTGCTCCTAATCTGCAGATGCTCAGCAGAGCACATCTGTTCCCAGTCCTGCTCTCTGCAGTGACCAGACCACAGGGGACTGGATCAGACTTTGCCACCCCCTGCTTGCAGCCAGTCTTCACTCCACATGGGAGTGGGTGATGATTCACACCACATCTCATCCAGTCATGCAGTGGGAGCACAGAATAATTTAGGTTGGAAGAGACCTCTGGAAGTCTTCAGTGAAGCTTCCTGCTTAAAACAAGTCTGACTAGATCAGGTTTCTCAGTGCTTGGACCAGTTTAAGTATCTGGGTTTTTGGGTATCTCCAGTGATGCCTCTCTGGGCAGCCCCTGCTGAGGGTGCATGTTGTGGTCCCAGCACTGGGAATCCACCTCAGTTCCCCCAAGTGTTTCTTTCCCAGGTGCCCCCGTGGCAAAGCTCTTGTGTGAAAGGGCTTCTGTGCAACTGGAGCCTCACGACATGAGTTTGTAAGGGGTTTTCAGTCTCAATTTTTGTGGTCTCCTAACACCACCATACCCCCTCCCACAGGCCTGTCCAGGCTGTGTCCTGGCTGCTTGCAGACAGGCTCTGTGTTGAGCAGCATTTAAGAGGCTTTCAAAAAGAATGTGTTTTCTGCTGGTTGTATTTTGCTTTGTTTGGGAAAACATGAGGAAGGCATGTTTCAAGTATTCCCCAGTGCAGCTGTAGTTGTGGTTTTGGCTGGTTTTATCATTTCTCACGGGGTTGGGAGGCCTTTAGCTCTCTGTGGCTGGGTCTGCCAAAGGGCCTGGGGTGGCAGAGCTGGTTTGCTTCCAAACAAAACCCAAGTGATTCTGGGAGCTGCTTGTGTGTTTGTCAGAGATGTGGGTCCAATAGTGTGGGGATTCCTGGTGCTCAGAGAGAAGGAGGTGTCAGAGGTTCAGTGCTGCTGAGGAATGTGCAGTGATTTATTCACTTGGGATGTAGGCAGGTGTGTGTTGTGCTACAGGCTGAGCAAAAAGAGTTGGCACATCAACCTCTAAAAACCTGATCCTTTGGCCACAAGCATCCACCTTTCAGACTTCTCCATTAGTTCCCATCCTGCTGCAGGTCACTTCCCCTCTGCAAAGATTATTGCCTTGGAGCTCGGCCTCAGGGGGGGCTGCATTTGCCTCCTTAATGTGACTCTCACATTAGCCAGGTTAGTTTAAGTAAACCTAGAAGGTGGTTTGAGCTAACCCAGTTCACGCAGCCCAAAGGAGACTAAAACCACTTCAATTCATCAAGAGAATCATGGTAGCAGTATTCTCAACAGGAATACATGGATGGATAGTTGTCCAGGGCCCTAAAAGTGAATTCAACCATGCTGTCTTAGTGTGATATGTCAAATGAATATTAAATTCTTTAAAATTTCACTTTGAAGTAATTCAAAGTTTTAAACAGAAAACCTCCTGATTTCCTAATTTCAAGTCAGCCTTTCACCAGCAATTCAGAGGTGATTTATAACTTTGCTTTACTGTTGGAAACACGAAATGAGGAATTAATGAAGGAAGTTGAAAAGTTACAGAGGAAAATTTGAATGCTTACATGGAAAAACTGCTGCGGCTGTGATGAAAACTCAGTGAATCTTGCTGGTTAGTTCAGATTAGTAAAAAGTACTGCCTGCTATGCAGGAGAGCAAACTTTAGTTTGAATTAATAAATTACTTACGTTTATGTCCAATTTGGCCACAGATGCGTGAGTATGTTCAAGATAAAAGAATTAGATAAGCTTACTTTGTGCATATATAAAGAAGAACAGCACAAAGAGTAGCCAGAGTTCAACTTAATGTAGTTGTAAGAACAAAAACCCACATGAATCTGATTAGGAAAGGCCATATTTCTTAAAATAGCAATATGATTTAGCAGAGATAAAGAGAAGTTATATGTAAATTAATCTGGATTATAGCCCTGTGAGGCAGACTGATTTCAAAGTTCTACAGAAAGCAAATAACTCCTAACTTAACTCACTTGTTTTGGTTATTTCCAGATGGTAATTGCTTGTAGATTTTACAGATTGCTACTGAAGTTACATGTTTTAATATGCTGGAGACTTGTCACGGGGCTGCTTGTTCCCAATTCAAGGGTTTATTTTTGCCAATGTAACCAAAAGCAGGAGGGAATTGTCGGAAATTCACAGAGATTTTTGTAATGTCTCTTTGATGAGACTTGCAAGCCTGAGAGGCTCAGCTCAGTGGTGCACTGTATTTCACTTTTTACTGCTTTTTCTAAGGGCAGATGTTAAAATGTGACACACAAAATATTCCTCGAGTCTCGTAGTACTGAGGTAGTTTCCTATCCCTAACCCCCACTCTTATTTTTTTAGTTCATCATTACAGCATTAGAACTTGGCATAAATGTTTATATAAAGGGGTTTTTCACTGGAGCCTCCTGAGTCATTCCAGTGAAGTCATGGCTGGTGGAAAAACACCAACTCTCCTCACATGGGCGTGTCAGACATAAAACTTGCTGTGTGTTTGAGGAAATAGATCAAGGTCTCTCAGATCTCTCCCTAAAACATGTTCTCTTGTTTCATGTTTTTGCTATGGTTTCTGCTTGATCTGTAGATGCATAAAAGGGTTTAAAAATCGGTTGATGCTCCCAGCAGCAGTGCCAGACTTTAGATGCTTTCATTTCCCTTCTCCCAGCTTTTTCCATGGAAAATTTCTTAGATAGACATCACAACACTGTGATCTGCACAGAGCAGAGAGCTGGGGTCAGCACTGAGGAAGTCTGTGTATGTAAGAGTGAATTTCTGAGTAAATTTAGAAACAAGTTGAGTGCTATGGAAACGCTTCTGGGGCAGGTTCTTCAGGGATGGATTGTCCAGGCATGCTTGGTGTAGTCACTGTGCAGCCATCTGCAGCTGCATTGGCACACTTAGGCACCAAAATACATACACAGAAAAAGAAATTCTGTTTTTAAAATGTCCAGAGTTAAAATTAGAGGGGTTCTTTTTTCCTCCTTCTCTCCTTGTCGAGGTGAGGAGGACTTGCTATGTCAAGGGGGCACAGCGTGCCTGTTACAGCTGGGTCTCACTGATCAGTGTTTCCAGCCCTGCACAGAGCAAATAAACTTTCCCTACTTGTTGTAAATGCTGCAGGAGAGAAAGTTATAAGGAATCTTTGTCAGATTATCCCTGTGGGTAGAGCAATCCTCATTTCTCATGAAAAAGAGAATTGTCCCAAAAACATCTGAGGTCTCACTATTTGTGGCAAGGAAGTTTGTAAAGAGTAAGACTTGAGTTTTCCTGTGCAGGGAGAGTAAAAGAGTGGCATGAATTTAGAACTGCTGTAGTGATGAGTGGTATTAAAAACCCAGATGTGTTTAATTGGTTTGGAAAAACTAGAGAATGGGAGGTTTAAGTACATTCTCAGATGTGTCAGATGAGGGTGTTCTGATGCTTTCTAGCGCTATAATTGCCCAATTTCCTGACATGACTGGGTGCTGCTCTGTGTCAGCCCTGTGAAATATGTCTACTCTTTGTTTTTCTGATGCCTTTGACCAGGAGGTTGTCCTGCCTGATTGGCAGAGGTGCCCTGGAATCCAAATTACACCGTGTCTATACATAGTTGCTTATTACAAAAACCAAGGATGTTATTCTTTCACAACAGCTGAAGGGTTAACACACTGCACATACCCAAACTGGCAGTCAGTGAGACCACCCAGTAGTTACACTTCACAAATTACAGTTTCACTGGTAATTCAGAGTAAAACACAGGGAAGTACAGTGCACATTCATTGGTTTACTGCACTGAACAGTATTTCAAGTCTGCACATTCTGAATTTCTTTGGATTGTGCACACTAGCTTTAGAAAAGCCAGATAGAAAAGGTGAAAAATTGGCCCTGATGTGTTTACCAGAGCAGGGTAGAAGTAAACTCGTGGCACTCTGTGTGCAGAACTGTATTCAGAATAAATATCTATTGAAGTCAGTAATATCAGATCCTCATTCTTTAACATTTTTAGAAAGATTAGAACAATAGTTGACGTTAAAGCCTTTTTTTTCTTTGAGTTTATTTTGAAACAACTATTAATAATTCCTTTTGTTTAATTTCCTTTGTAGGTATTGTTTTAGTGGCCATAAATCCTTATGAACAGCTGCCTATCTATGGCGAAGATATCATCAATGCCTACAGTGGCCAAAATATGGGGGATATGGATCCACATATCTTTGCAGTGGCTGAAGAAGCATACAAGCAGATGGCCAGGTTTGTAGACCAGAGTCTTGAAGTCACTGTTTTTCTGAAAATAATAAAGCAAAGTTTCTGGCTGATGCTCTTCTCTTTAATTTATAGCTTGTGAAATATTTTGCAATATCTGTCTTTTATCCAGTGTTTTAGTAGATTTCACAAGGGGAAAAGTTGCCTAAGTTAATGAACAGTAAAGCTTTATAAATGCTGTGGAGATCATGGCCACTGACACTTAGCAGGAATTACCACAGATCTCATCTGTATTTAGGTCTAATATTAGCCCTGTGCTTTATATGATTATGTTTTTTAAATTTGATTAACAAAATAATGAGATACTTTTTAGTTGTTGGTGTGTTATTGGAGAGAAAAGGGCCAGGTTCTTAGCTGTTATGTGTTTGTGTGTGATACTGACAAGAGAGAAGAAATCTCTGGGCTTAAGGAGTTCTATTATAGGCTCCTGGGCATGTCAGTGATGCCCCAGCTACATAATCTGCCTGTGGCTGTTGTTGGCTGGAATTAAGAGGGAGCAGAGGGACGATTGCACAGAGCTCCTGAAAACTGAGTCTCTAAGGACACTGCAACAGCTGTGCAGGAAATCCCCATTTTGTGAGATGTTGCATCAAAATGAACTTGTCACCCAAGGGCAGTGGTTACCAGAAACTTCTTCCCCTTAGCCTGAGGAGTCTGCAGTTAGGGGAGCTTTTGAAATATTTCATTTCTAGGGTAAAGATCCTTTGGTCCACTGTGTGGTCTTTGGTTAACAAGATGCTGCTTGGTATCCTCACTTGTGAGCTTCAAGCTGTTGGTCTAGTTTTTCTACAGCTGATGGTCAAATTAATCAAATAAAACACTGAAAGATCTCTGGATTGTTTGTGATGGCCCTTAAGCTATACTGCAAGTGAAGGAGGCAAGGGAAGAAGGGGTTGAAAATTATAAAATCTTCATGTTTGAAATCAGCTATCCATTAATTTAAGAATCTTTATGAGAGCTAGAATGGATAAAATGTTTGTCACATGCACATCTGAATACAGCGATCCACAGTACCCAGGCAATAGATAATTTCAAAAGAGAACAGTTCACTGCAACATTTCATGATTTAGGGTAATTGCAAAAGAGCCAGTGTTTCAAAAATACCCTTGTCTTGGTTTAACTCCAGCCAGCAACTCTGTACCACGCAGCCACTTGCTTACTCCCTCCCTCCCTCAGTGGGATGGGGAAGAGAAACTCATGGGTTGAGATAAGAGCAGGTTAATAATTATAATTGTAAAAAAAAAAATTAAAAAGTAAAATAATATAAAACAACAACAATAATAATAAAAGGAAAGAAAGGAGGAAGAGTGAGAGGAAAAGAAGTGATGCACAGTAGAACTGCTCACCACCCACGGAGCCATTCCCCCAGCAGCTCCTCACTGCCAGCTCCCCCCAGTTTGTGTCCTGGGCACGAGTGACAGTCCTGGCTGTGGAAAATCCCTTGGCCAGCTGGGGTCAGCTGTCCTGGCTCTGTTCTCTCTCAGCTCCTTGTGCACCTGCTCACAGGAGAGTCTGTCAGGTCCCTGCCTGCAGGTGAGCACTGCTCAGCACCAGCCAGGGTGTCACTGTGGTGTCAGCATTATTCTCATAACTCCAAAATGCAGCACTGCACCAGCTGCTAGGAGGAAAATTGCCTCTATTCCTGCTGAAACCAGGACAGCTCTACACCCACACTGTTGAATGGCAGAGATATTTGCCTTACTTCCTTTCTGCTCAGAAAACAGACATATAATCTGGTGTGGAAATACAAAGGCAAAACTGTGTGTTGTGATAGTCACATCTTCTTCATGTCTCTTTCTTCACTGCTGTTTTAAACAGACTTGGTTCTCAAGTCCCTCTAAAATCTGTACAAAATAAAAAATTATTAACCTTATTTTATGTCTAAGGCTTGGTACAGTGGTCTGAAATTTTAGTCAGTGGTGGCTGTCATCCAAATTCACAGAATTTTTGTTCTTAATATTAACCAGGGGAAATAAGAGGTTGGAGAGGGATCTCTCTCCACTGGCTGACTCTAAGCCCTGTCTGAAGTGGGATTACCTCTTACTGGTGCTGAAATGTCCAATTGCTGGGTCACCTGTGTTCTCTGTGCCTGTGCAGTGGAGATTTCTGTCTGCCACCATTGGGCAGGCTCAGGGGGCTGAGATTTTGGCTCGAGTTTCCTCTGTGGCATTTTCTTTTTTGTGTTAATTACCTGCTCTTCAGCCCTCACTGCAGCCTCCAGCAATTCTGTGTCCTGAATAACAACAAACAAGATGTGGTAGGAGTTGCTTTTTGAAACAAATGATGAGAAATTGTATAACTATTGAGATTAGCTTAAATGAACCTTCTGAATTATTTAATTAATTACTTTATGTGTCTGTGCTATAAACAATTTGTTATTCTTTTGTGACTAACTGACAGTACTTTCATAGTTGCAAAATGAAATCTGGGCACACAATGCAACTTAAAAACATTTCTCTGAACTGAAGTAACAATTTAATTGTTTCAGCTTTTCAGTGTTTATTTGCTTTTCTATTTGTTTGGGGGTTTTTTGGCTTGTTGTTTTTAAGAACTTCTTTGTCATTACAACATACTGGTTTTGGTAGTTGAATTCAGTTTTCTATTGCTGCTTACAATTACTAAATCCCACCCTTTAACTTAACTGATGTTTTTTATACTCCGGAAAAATCACCTTTTACTTCTGAATTACGAAGTTAGAGAAAAAGAACTCCAGTTTTACATTTCTGCAGCTATTTAAAAATGAAAACCAGATTGTCTGTGACTTCTGTATTAACATTTTAATAAGTGCCTTGCATATTCATGCAGTAGCTAGTCACATGGCATTAATCTGCATTTATGTGTGTAATTGGTGAGATTTATTTTTCTCTTGTTTCTGATCTTTCCTAACTTCGTGCTTAAATGATCACTGAAATAATTAGTCATGATGCTCCTATCCTTAAGGCTTCAGTGAGCTCTTCTAAATATTTACTCCTTAGGTCTTCTTGTTAATTTATAATTTAGTGATTTAGAGTTTGTTCTTTCCTGCTTCATTGCTTCATCTGCTGCAGCTGAGAAACTCCATCCATGTGCATGGTTAACTAAATGATCTCTGGAGCCTTCTCCAGCCAAAGAAAATGCCCCATGGCAGAAATCTGGAAAGCCAGTGATTCAATATTTGTGTTTTCAGAAAAAATACAGTTCAAAAATGCCCACTGGAGTGACAGGGATGGATCTGGCTTGTGCAGGAGAAATGACACACAGCAATTGCTTGGGGTTAATTGCAGTGTAAAGCAGCACATAAAGATACCTTTGCATGTGGCATTTCCTGCCTAGTGGGAGCCAAATGATGGGGTGCACACTGCTGGGGAGTGCTGGGCCTGTTTGAGCCTCTTTATTTCCTCTTCCTCCAGCAGTTCTGCCTCCAGCTTCCTGTGGAGGGGTAGTGGGAAGGAGCATGGCTCATCTTTATCCATAGCCAACAGTGCAATAAGTGGTTACTGTTTGCCTGGTAGCTTCTTGTCTTTTTCAGTGCAGGGAAACATGCACAGCTCTTAAGACTAATCTCATTTTGGATTATTATTTCTTTCCTTTGCCCCCTTCCCTTCTCTTCCTCCCTTGTCATCTGTGTTTTTGTACCTTTTTCCTTTTCTCTCTCTATCTCCTGCTGCTCCTCTGCACTGACTGACAGCTTTGTTTCAGACACCTTTCCTCTGCTGTGCCTAAAATAAGCAATGATCTAGTTTTCAACTGCATTTAAATTGTGTTAGGCTTAGGGTTCTGAGTGCTTCATCCTTACCAGTGACTGTGTAGGGTTGTGTGAGCCTCCAGACCACAGATGTGAGTGTTTGGAGCAGATCTCAGGCTCTGTCCAAGGAGTGTCCCAGTGGGAGGGAGCAGGATCATTCAGCTGGGGATGTGCCCACGTGGCTTTGTGCAGAGTGGTTTGGTTCTGTAGGTCCAGCTCTAACAAGCTGTGCTTTTGGACCTGCCCTGACAGGGCTCTCCTCAACCATGGCAGTGTGTTGTCCATGGATAGCTCACTCCATTTGAGTGAATATATACAGGTTTGGGAGTGTTTAAGGCAGAGGAGTGATGTAGAAGGAAGAAAATTATTATTGAAGAATATATTTTTGTCCCAGAAATATAAACCTCAATGTCAGCACGTGGGTGTTTGCACGTGTTGAACCCTTTGGGCTGCAATGTATGCCACTTTTGTATGTCAGTGTTTCCAAATTGTTAACAAAACCCAAACTCAGTCTTCTGTTACCCCTCTGTGGTAACTCTGAAAATTGAAGCAAAGCTTCAGTTGCCAAACATTTTATCTTTTATTTTCAATTACAACTTCAGTAGGAATCATAACTGTCAGCAGGCGTGGCGCATTTTCTTTGTAATATTGAATATTCTATTCAATAAAATTTTAACTAAGGTTTGCAGTAAGGTGTTGATGATTATACTCCTGAAACTGTTAAGAATTGCATTAATGTATGAGATTTATGATTATCAGTTTCCTAACAACACTATTAGGGAAAAAATCACTTTTTCACAGGATTCTGTCCCCTGCCTACTGACAGTACATTGCAGTAATTAAGATAATGTAGGTTTTTTATCAGCACTTTGTTGGTCTGATTTGTTCCATCGTACCTGTGGTTGATGGCAGATACAGGCAGATTCAATTTAATAAATTAACTTGGAGATTTTCTTCTGATTAATTAATAAAGTTGTCTAGCATTGCTTAAGTTGAAAGTAACTTCTGCAAACAGAATTGCATACTGATGAGATCCATATAAACCTTAATGAATACCAGCATGGAAAACAACAGTGTTTAAAGCATCAATTTCCAAAGTTTTGCTTTTTCTATTTGGACAAAGGATGGTGATTTATTTAGTGATATTGTGTGGCTTTTTCATTAAATTACCTTTAATAAGCAGGCTGCTTCTCTGTTTTGTCAGCTTTTCTGTGTGTGTCTGATGGCTTTCACCTACAGGAAGATATTTTTCTATCACTTTTTGTTCAAAAGGAAGCTGGGTGAGCAGTTGAGTAGGTGTTTTGAAAGCTTCTTTACTTACAGTCTCCAGTTATCCCAGGCATCCCAAGATGATATCCTCTTATAAAAGTGCACATTTGATCAGCTCCGGCTTTATGTCTAATAAATGGATCCTGTATTTTCCCTGGCAGGAGCCATGGCAGGGATGATTAACAATCTGTCACAGATCTGATCCAGTGCTGGGATGAGAGCCTGCTGTGGTGGGTGCTGGACAAATACACAATGGCCTTCCTCCACTCATGGCCTTGACATACGACTTCTTGAGTTAAATATCTGCCTTGAAAAGAGATGGTGTTTCTGTGGCCCTATTGTTAAAAATGCAAAGGGGAAGATCTTCCTTTCTAATGAGATGATTTTGGAGTAGTTTCTTATACTTGGAGCCTGACATTTTATGATGTTACAGGTACAAGATGGGAGATGGGGGAATCAACTTGATAACATAAGGGACCTGCTTGTCCAAGCAGTGATTGGTTTTAGGCAACAAAAGGGTTAAGTGTGGCTGTATCTGGAAGCTGGAGTTCATGTGAGGTGTCCTGCTGGTAGCTAAGCAATGAGCTTTCCTAAACTGTTGCAGGAGTGACCTCTGACTAATCCCCAGATAAATGGGTTGCATAGTGCTGGCTCATCTTTGTGCTCCTCTGGAGAGCAATCTGTCATGGGTTTGTAGCATGTGCTGACCTCAGTTTTCTTCATTTGTATGTGTTGGGAAGTGTTACTGACTATTCATTATCTTTTCACCTTTTGACATTTTTGCAGTCAAGAGCTGTGTTTCCTGGATGTAATTATAATGGCAAGTGGTGCATTTTGTTAATTAAAAAAAAAAAAAAAAAGTACATCTAGTTGTGAGAGTGTTGCAGAATGCTTTTACCGAGCTGATGTTGAAGAGAAACAAAGATTCTTAAGAACTTGAGCTGTTTTGGAGTGGTTGAGTTTGCAGCTGAAACAGACTCATGAGAATTCAGGTTGTGAATAATAATGTTGTTTCATCTTTGCTTTGCCTGTTCAATGAGCAGATGCCAAAGTTCTTTACAGAAGAGATCAGCATCCTTACTTCCATTTTACAAGTTGAAGCAGACATAGGGATTGGGAGGGCAGCTCAGAAGTCCTGGTCCTGTGTCTGCTGACTTGATGACACCAGCTTGACCATAAAATATGTGAGAATAGAGTATATAACTGCTAGTGCAGTTCAGTTCAATGCTTTCAGGGTACAAAAATGAGCAAATGAGCTGCATTTTTCATCCCCCTCCTGTCCTGCAGCATTAGGGGGTCTCTGTGCCAGGTAACATCTATAACATAATAACATTTGCTTTCCCTGAAGGTTTCATGTCTTCCAGGCACTTTAGAAGCCTTCCCAAAGCCTGTGTCCTCTGATACTGGAGTCTCAATTTCTGCTTGTGTAGAAGACAAGGCAGAGGTGATGTGCTGTGGCCAGGCCTGGATCAGACCAGAGTTGGTCCCAGGCACTGAGCTTCCTGTCACTTTTCTCCAGCAGCTAAAGACGTCAGTGAGAAATGCTGTTAGGCTTAAAAAAAACAAGTTAAACTGGAAATATATTTAGAAACGAGATGAAAGAACATGGTTTATTAAGAACATGGACTGATGTTTCATGCTTATTAAAAGTGAATGCTTTTACAATTTTTTCAATTTACTGCTTAGTCAGGGGTGATTGTTATGACTCAAGGTTGCAGCTGAAGAATTCTCTGAATTGTTAATGTGTGGCATCTGTGAAGACTGGGTTGTGTCAGAGCAAGTTAGATCCAGGTAGTCAGGATAAACCAATGGACACAGCGTGTGAAGGTGGAACAGACACAGAAATGTGGCTGCTGTTCTGTGCTTGCTTCTGGGGCAAAGCACTTGGAACTCGCTTTTTATTTTGTGTTCTTTTGCTGTTTGCCCATCACATTGCTACAGAATGGTTCAGAGCACTTCAGTCTCTGATAATCATCCTTGGCTCTTATGTAGCACTTTGCACATTTTGTCTGTTTTACAGATATTATCTTGTTAATCCACACGCCAGCCCTTTGAGGGTGGAACAAATCAATTCCCTGTGTCAGGCCACACCTTTTGGGATGTGCCAGTACAAGTGAAATTTGGAGGTTCAGCACTGGGAATGTGGCTGTGGGGTGGCTCCGCAGGGAGAGAGGGGCTGTGCCTGCTGTTCAAACAGCACTGCAAGAAGGAAATCTGGGAAATGAAGGGAAGGCAGAGCATTTATCAGCTCTGCCTAGTTGCAGGGAAGGTGACCTCCCAGGGAGAGCAGCTGCAGAGAAGATGGCAAGGTGTGCTTGTGCAAAGTGGGCTTGGAAGCAATTGGAAAGTAAGAGGATAAAGCAGGCGAACTTGCCCATTTTAAGGAGGCCACTAGCCAAATCCAGAAACAGGGGATAACAGTTTATTTAAGGCTGTGAAGAACTGTGTGATTAAAATAGTTTGTTGGGAAGGTTGATGAAGGGCAAGATGTTGCCTCCTGCCCTCAATGTGAGAGGTGCTGGGAAGGCAGCCCGGAGCTGGCTGCTGCTGCTTCCCATCAGTGCAAGAGCATTAGAAAACTGCTGAATGAATTCTTGTTTGTTTATTTATTTATTTATTTATTGAACAGTTAAATTACTTCTGTTTGAAAAGCAAATCCTGGGTTTGTAGACTTGCCAGGTTTTAAAATGGCTTCTAGCAGATGCTGCCTGCCCTGGGCTGAGTTTCAAAGGCCTTTGCACTGAAGGAGTGCAGCTGAGCATGCACAGCCTTGTTTGCTGCCACACAACACTGCCCTTAGGCAAAGGTGAAGCTAAATATATTGCACTGACTCGTGTTAAACCTCCCAGCACTGGTGGGTTTTACAGCTGCCTTTTATATTAAGATAAGTGGAGAAGCAATTTTGGTCTTCTGGAAGAACAAGTAACTGTAACAGTGGGAGCATCACAGAAAAGTGGAGCACAGCTGCCCAAAAAATGAACCTGGGACCTAATGTGGCAGGGGACTTAGAGCACAGGCTGGTGAGTGTGCAGGAAAAAAGCTGAAGCCTTGTATCACTCCAAAACCACATTTTGTGCTGAAAAGAGAAGAGTGTCCTGGAAAAAAAATGCGGCTATGTTTTGGTTGGAAGTTTACAATCACTGCTAATTTTAGGAAACGTTATTTATTTCAGCATTTATTGAAATCAGACATATTTTTAGTGAGCCTTCAGATGAGGTGTGCAAAACCTTGTTCATCTTATACCGTGGATTTGCTGGTGCTTTATTCTTCTGCCTGCATTCATCAGCTGTGCATCCTCTCTGCTGCCTTGGGAGATGCCAGTTCCCTGGAGACAGGGCTCCCTTCAGCCTGCAGGGACTGGCCAAGGTCCTTCCTAAATTTCTTATTGAGTTAATCAAGCTGCTTTCTGTGAAGCTCACAAAACATTCAATACTGCAAAGAACTCTTGGCTGTATATTGATACCTGATGAAATCTGCTGGGTTTCACAAGGAAGGAATTCAGTTTTTTTTCTGTGGATAATTATTCCAAGACTGAATGAGCTGTTTGGAATATGTGGAGTATTAGATGTATTTTTCTATTCTTTGATTCTGTGATTCCTGTAACAGGTGTAGTTCTAAGTTATTTGGGGACATCAGTAAAGCAGTTACAGTGATATTTAGCACTTCCACACTGATTTAAGTGCATTGTGTAAACTTTATTTATTTTGGCTTTGTTACCAGTGCCTCATGGTGAGGGAAATTATCATTATTAAACAGATTTTTTTAGTGATACTGTCAAAGATCTGTGAATGTTCTGACTGGAGATACTGCAGGTTATTTTGGTCATATGCTGTCACAAATATGCAATGGGGATGCTGAGAGATTGACTGCAAAAATAGGATGTTTACTTTGGTCAGAGTTTTGTTTGTACTGCTGGAGACACTAAATCATGTCAGCTGCATATATGTATGTGTATCCTTGAGTGGAAATCTGCTTTAAGATGTAAAACATGCAACATAGCTAAAACTAAGTTTTTGCTGTAGTTTCTCCCAGAGAAGCTGCACCTGATGAAAGAACAGCAAGATTTCAAACCTGCCAGCATTTCAGAATGACTCCTAGCTGACTTTTCAGCAGTGTCATTAGTTTTTAAGTTATTTTCTTGGCTTGGATTTCCTGCTGCCATAATTCAGCTGTAGGATGGCAAAGCACTGAGTTCCTTTTCTGTCTTTGGTGGGTGTGACGCACATTGGCGTTAGTGGTACTTCTGTGTGTGTGTGCTGAGAACAGGATCTCTCCCAAATGTTCCCTGAGTCACAGGTTCCTTCCCCAGGAGTTTGTCAGGTACTTTGATCATTGAAAATTCACTGGTTTGAAAATGTAAAGCCATTTCAGCATTACAAGTCTATCTTACCACCACAGAACTGCAGTAGAGGAACAGTAGTGAGATAAAGAAGACCAAACTGTCACTGCTAGATTAAATAAAAGCTATTTATTGTGTACTTGCGTTGAGGCAGTTGGGGATTTTAGTTTCTGAAGATCACAGGATCAGGTCTTTAGCAACAGTTTGTACTGTTTTAAATTAAATAAAAATGAAATGGTGATATGGAATGGGGTTGATGCCCTTACCCATAACCTAAACCTGTTATTCCAAAAGAAAAGAATGAAGCAGCAGCAACTCCACAAGGGGAAGGAAAAAAAAGACAGGATAAAAAAGAGAAAATCCAGGAGATTTAAATAATAAACCTTTTAGCACTGAGGCAGTGAGGGGAGAAGATGTCCTGAAGGTGGTGGCTTTCAAACCACCCTGACAAGAAGCTTCCTTAGAAACATCATCTTGGCATGTCCTCAAGGTTAACAAACACAGATGATTTAGGATCAAAGGCAGAGTAAGTACTGATGTTCTTCTCATCAAATTGCCCTGTTATTTGCTTTCTTCATTATACATTAAGGATATTGCACTCTGATCTTTTCTGCCAATCTCATCTATGTTATGACATGGAGACAATTCAACTTTGAAGTAGTTCATCACAGGCAAGCATTTCAAAGTCCATATCAGAATCTTTTCAAATCAGCTGTTAATGATACAGTTTTTCCAGGGATTGATGCTGGTAGCTTGGGTGTAGATGGATTGGTAGGAGTATTGGGGTTGATGTCAATAATTTCTGTATTTCTTTTGTTGTCAGTAATTCTGTATTCCTTTTGTTCGTTTTCCCAAGTTGATGTTTGTGTGGGGGGTGTGCTTATATACATTTATTTAACATTATTTGCTGTGGAGTCATGAGTTCTGAAGGCCAAGATCAAGTGATACATCTGATGCATCAGTCACAGGAAGCAAAAAAATCACCAAAAAAGTGTTGTCCTTTGATGATTCAGTCAAATAGCTTTGGGCTTCTTTAATCCTCTCTGAAGTGCTTATTGATAGAGAGGTTTTTAACTTTTAGTGTTCCTGCTTCAGAGAGAGATTTTCAGTTGGTCCAGAGGAAGAAGGTAAACAAAAGATATCTGTAAGGATTTTTCAGTCTGTATGTCTTGATTATCCCGATCTGTTTGGACAGTTTGCTGTGGAAGTGATGACTTTGATGCAGTAAGCTGTTTTGGTTTTTGTGGGAAGCAGCTTAAGTGGGTGCAGTGATCTTGAATGAAAATTGTTTGAAAATTGACAACTCTGCCTTCAATATTAGCAACTTTGATGTTGCAGTTCTTGCACTGGTTTTTCTTTTTTTTTGCCTCAATTTTTCCATTGGTCAACTGAATAATGGATAAACCCTGGATGATGACAGCTGTCAGTGGTTGGTCGGTGTTGTTGCAGAACTCTGTACAAATTGGAGGTGCCCAGTGACAATCTTGCTCTTGCTTCCAATATATCTGACAGCTGTGACCTCCTGGGAGCAGCAGTTCCTCCACACTGAGCTCTTCTGAAAGCATCTACTGTACAGTTTTATAAAAGACAAAATTTCAAGTAGGCAGTGCTATAAAAGCATTGCATTAAGATACATGCACATCCTCAACAAAGGGTTTTTTTGTCTCTTGAAAGCAAGGTGATATTTTTAAAACCACTCTCATTCATAATCTCATAATAAAAGCCTTCTCTGTAGGTAAGGTATTTCAAAACAGTTTACAGCACTCTGTCTTCCTCAATGCTGAACCTTCTTTGAGCAGAAACTGTCTTCAGTGTTAAATTTTGCAGTGTTTATTCAAAGCATAAGAAGCCCCTGTTGCTATGTAGGCTGTAATCTCAAGCTTGCAGGAACTAGGTAAGACTGCATCTTTCCAGTTTTGGCACTCTGACAGTGAATTTTCTCATAAACATACTGCCTGTCAACAAAATTCTGTAGATAAAGTAAAATTGTCTTTAAAAATTACCAGCCTATGCAGAAATCTGGTTCTGCATTATTTTTTTGTGATAGAGAACACTTTAAATTACCAGTTAGGTATTCCAGAGTGTGTCCTCATTCTTGTATTTATCAAGAAATAGCTGTTACCCTCACATGATTCCCAAAGTACAGCCTGAGAGAATTTATATAGAAGATTTCTGAACCTCTGCTATCGCAAGCAATCTCAGCCTATCATTTCACATTTCAGCTTGTGAAGTGTCTGGGCCTGTCATCTCAAAATGGCACTTTTAATGTAGTTTTGTCATTCCTTTATTCTTCTGCTGTTCAGAAGCAGCAAAAGCTGAATGTGATCTCCTGACTGATGCCTGAACATAAACGTGCATCACAGTGATGGAGTCCTGTGTGCCAGGATCTGATTGCTATCTGTCTTTGGGGGAAAAAGGATTCCTCCACCTCTCATCTCCCAGACTTCTTGTCTTCATTTCAGTTTGCAAAAGCATAATTGAAGTGTTCCCTTCATTCAGAAGTAATACTAATCTTAAAATCATCTACTTACGTGTTTTATGCAGAGCAAAAACTGAAGAAGATGAAGTATTGCATGAAATGAGGCATCTGGCTGCAAAGTGGTGTCACACATAAAGCTGTTGCCCTACTTACTTGTTTCATTGACTGAAAGTTTTAATTATAGCTTTTTTCTCTGACTGGAGACATGTTAAGTATTCAAAATGTCAGGTCAAAGGTCAGGGGCTAATGATTTAACTAAAAATAACTCTAAAGGTGTAGTATTTATCTCAGAAAGAACTTGGGTGGTGTCAGTTTTGTTTTCTGGGGATTTTTTTCCTTTGTTTTGGTCTTCTAAATTTTGTTTTGTTTTTAACGCAGCCTGATTGTGAAAATTTCCTTTGACACAAACAGAGGTTTTATTTTAGACAGACCACTGCTTATACCTATCATTAAAAATAATTCTCACTACATTTCGTACATCATCTGAGGGGCTTTGATGCTGGTTTACTTGTTACTTTTCTTTTAATTGTGGTGTTTTGTTTCTTTGAAATTTTCTGTCATTAAAGAGCTTTCTGCTGAGCTGGCACAGCTGCCTGGCAGGACACTCCAGCCTCCTCCAGGACTAAATATCTCTGTGCCTGTGGTAGGATGTCCATAAGCCAAGTCTTCCCTGGGGCTGTGGCAGTGAGAGCTCATCCCCTGCCTCTGTTTGGGTTTGTGTTACACTGTCCTTTCTCCTTCAAGTGCCCAGGGTGTTTTGTTGTGTTTTCCTTTCTCCCTGCCAAAAAGCACAAAGAATAATATGCTAGAGGATGGGCACTGCAGTGTGTTAAGGCACAACAATGGATTAATGTACTGGTGAGGACAAGAGCAGCCCTGAGCGTGGATGGAGCTCTGGCAGGAGGACAGGGCTGCAGACACTGAGGGAGCCCTTTGTTTGTCAGCATGGCTGTGGCTGCTGCAGACACACAAAGTCACTGCACAAGGGACAGCAGCAATGTTTTCAGCTCACACAGAGCAAACTCTCTCTTCCCTAGACCAATGTGTGCAATGTGTATGTACTTATACAGGAATATGATAATGGATTCCTTATTCCTGGGCACATGAGTTTGTGCTAAGGAATAGTCTTCATATCTTATGACATGGGAGAGAGAAACTCTGGCTAATTAGCAACAGTATTCTTAAGGAGAAGTTATTTCAAACTCATTTTTGTTTGTCAGCATGGCTGTGGCTGCTGCAGACACACAAAGTCACTGCACAAGGGACAGCAGCAATGTTTTCAGCTCACACAGAGCAAACTCTCTCTTCCCTAGACCAATGTGTGCAATGTGTATGTACTTATACAGGAATATGATAATGGATTCCTTATTCCTGGGCACATGAGTTTGTGCTAAGGAATAGTCTTCATATCTTATGACATGGGAGAGAGAAACTCTGGCTAATTAGCAACAGTATTCTTAAGGAGAAATTATTTCCAACTTATTTTTTTGCTACTGTCTTTGTAAAAGTGGAGCTCCTGAGAAGAGACTAAGGACTGCAAAACCAGTGTGTATTTTCCATGCTCCCACACGTGTCCTTCAGGAATGTGACAGTTAGAATGAGACATTTTTAATTCCACGTCCTTTCTTGGCAAAAAAGCTTGTTTGTTTTTTTATTGACAGTTTTGTCAGAACTCTGAGTGAGTTTGCATTCCTTGGTTTTGTGAAAGCTTTTTGTACTTTGGGAACTAAAAAATCTTAACCGTCAGAGGATCCATTTAATAGACTTGAGCTTCCTCAGTCTTCATATATTTAATGATATTTAATACATGAAACAGCTGGTGATCTACAAATGAAAAGCTTGTTATGTTGTTGCCTGTCCCCTGTGTTAGGCAGTCGCTGAAATCAGACCAGAAGTTTCATATTTTAGAATGGCATGGGGTTTTCTTTTTTCTGTTTGAAAGAGCACAGGAGAAAAAAAGAGAATGGTGCCAATCCTATGAAGAAATGGTTGGTTTTGACTCACTGCAGGAACTGTCTGTGGGAGAGGAAAATTGTTTGTTGCCAGTTGTTCCACTTAGGTGTGGATTTTAGGCATTTGCTTGGATTTCTCCTGCATCCTGCTGCTGTTCTATTTAAGCAGGAGGATCCAGATAACTCCTGAAGCTTCCTGAGCCACAAGCTCTCTCCCACACATCTCTGTCTCCCATGAGTGAACTCTGTGAGGGGGAATGGGGAAAAAACAAGAGTGTTTCTTCTTCATTTTCCAACTGGAAATTTTGTTACTTCAAGCCATCCCAGGCACACAGACCTCTCTCAAGATCCTGCAGAGAGGCTTGATGGCCACTGTCCCCTGAGGTCACATCAGAGGGAGAGATGAGACTTGTGGCATCTCTGGCACTGGGTCTGTGTGACCTGGACTGCACATTCTGGGTTATCAGCTGAACACTTCTGCTTTCCCACGACCCTTCCACTGAGGCTGGCAGCTTGGTGTGCATGGATGTGAGAACTATGCTGCAGTCATTCACACCTACTGCATGTGTTACATGCCAGTTGAGAACATGAAATTAGGTTGCTGTGATCTTCTTAACGCTTTGCTATTCAATTTAAAGCAGCACCCAGCCATTCTAAGTAAATTCTTTTTACCAAAATGTGGCAACTCTGCTTCAACTGGTACCTTAATTTGGTTAGACAAACACTGCCTTGACTCTCCCAGGGATGGGTGATGGAACCAGAGGCACCTTCAGCCTGTGGCTTTGAGCAGCACAAAGTGGGTGCTGGAGCTGTGCTCTTATCTGAGGGCTTGGCATTGTTTTTGAAGATAAGGTAGCACCTTGAGAATTGCAGCAGGGTCTGTAAATAGTTGTTACCCAGAGCCTGTGCCCACAGGTGATTAACTGGGCCTAAGTCAACAGTTACTGTGTGGTCTTGTCCAGTGTATAGTGCCCTCATATTTGATGGGACTTAAATTGGTTTGGTTTGGCAGAATGGGTGAGTTGACGTGGATGATGTTTGTATCAATGACCACACAAACCAGTCCTCCCTTGGAGAGAGCAGGTGCTCAGTAGTTCCATCAGAGACCACAGTAAAGCAGTGCAGGACCAAATTGATTTACTGAGAGTGGTGTTTAACTCCAGAGTGGGAGATAGAGATGGTTACCATTCTTCTACTGGGTGGGAAAGCCTGGCCAGGCACCCGAGGTGTCTGAGGTCCCTCTGTGGTTGTCACAAGCATTGACATCATCCTGGGAGGGAGGAGAAGGAGGGGGGGCTGTCACCTCTGGGGCCATGGTGCATTAGAGGCCATGCTGAGGGACATGCACACAATCCTGTTTGCATTTGGGGCTGGTAGTATGTTGGGGTACCAATGTGAGCATGACATGTAACACCCATGTGAGACAAAATCACCAATTTTTAAGGTGGACAGGCCAAACACAGAAAAGGAACCCTTGTAATTTATACATGTTTGATGAATAGCTTCATTATTTCATCAGCAGGGGTTTTTTTATCATCCCAGAAACAGAATCAAGATCTTCTGCCAGGCCTTTAGGCTACAGAAACCATAGGTAGTTTTTGCACACATATGTCTTTGATTTCCCTGCACAGCATCTCCTGATATCATTGGCAGGCCCTGCAGACTGTCACTGTGCTGCCTGAACGTGGAGGTGCCTGAAGTGTCACTCACAGCTCCTGTGCTGTGAGGACAGCCTGGTCTGTACCTTGGCTGTGCTCTCTGTGTTCCAGCCCCAGCTCTGTAAAGTTTGGGGGAAAGTTTTATTCCTCCTTTGGCTTCTTTTCATGTTAGTATGTAACAGAGGATTAAACTTACCCAACTCATAGGAATACATCAAAATTCCTTTTATTTTAACTTAATTTGCTTTGAAAATGTAAAAGCTTTATAAAGCACATATGGTCTTTATTTTTAAAGTTTCAGGCTCTATTAATGTTAATTTTTGTGCTATTTTGTAGTGTGTTGTTTATTCATACAGCTGAATTTATGCACAGACTTCTCTTTGAGTTGAGAGAAAATCATTTCAGGAGCAAATGAAATTACTCTTTTTTACAAGAGAAGAAATTTTTCACAACAAAAGGACTGCCTTCACTCCAGAGCTGCTATCTGTGTCCTGAACAGCTATGCTTGAATTTTTCAGATCCGGAGCAATTCTGGGATAAGCTGGTGATTAGAGCAGAGGGACGAAAGCTTTCTGTGGCTGACTCTGCTGTTGATTTCTCCCTCTGTAAGATGGCATTCATGATCTTTACTAATGACCACTGGTAATTTAGTGGAGCACTGTACCACAAGACTCTGGATAGAAGTAGCTGCAGAAGCACGTAGTGAATAGCAGAGTAACAGATCCTTTGCCATAGGATCTCCAAAGCAGCTCTGCTGGCTGGCTGGACTGTCACAGCAGATCCATCCTGGAGGAGCATCCTGCTGGCAGGCAGCTGGGTAACTAACTGCCTTGTGTCTGCCTCCTGCACTTACCTTTTGCTGTGCTGCTAACATTTATGGTGGAGGGGTTGTTGCCAAGCTGTGGACGCAGAAGGTAAGTGTCCTTGGGAGAACAGATGGGAATTAACTTGTGTTTGTGTTTCAGAGATGAGAGAAATCAGTCAATCATTGTCAGTGGGGAGTCTGGAGCTGGGAAGACTGTCTCTGCTAAGTATGCCATGAGGTACTTTGCCACAGTCAGTGGATCTGCCAGTGAGGCCAATGTGGAGGAGAAGGTTTTGGCCTCCAACCCCATCATGGAGGTAAGAGAGCTGCTGCACCAAACCCCACCCTCCAGCTGCAGTTATTACTGGGACAAACATAACCATTCAATAGAGGGAGCAATCCATACTTCTTCAAAACATTTACAAATATACATTAAAATTTTGTGTTTAATCCGTTTATAAGGAGTTGCTTTAGGTGTCATTTTGGTAACATTTATGAAAGACTGAGAGAAGATGGGAGGTGATGTTTCAATATTGCTCATGTATTTCACATAAAGTAATTTTTATGTGAATACTACCTCAAGTCTCTTCAGCTTTGTAGTTCTTCTGGGAACTGGTAGTTCCCAGACTGCTGGCCAAATGCAATTGGAGAAGACTGTTTTTTTGTGTATCCAAAAAGGATAAAACTGTTGATCTTACCCATCAAATTTGTACATCACACAGTGGGGGCCAGCAGATTGTGTACTCTAAAAGGAAGTAAAGCAAATGTTAAATTTTAGGAAATCAAATTAGAAAGAAGAGACTGAGAAAACAAAGTTAGATGGGATGCACACAGTTTCTTTCAGAGGAAAAAACACACTGGAAGACATAATTTTGCTATAGTTAGCTCAGACTCATGTTTCAGTTCTGGAAATTGTTGTAACCAATGTAGTCAAGTCCCAAAGCCATTGGCTTAGGAGGGCAGGTGCTGGCAATAGACTTTGAGAAGACATGTACAATTCCTCCTGCTTCAGGGTCTTTATTCTCTGGGAAGCTCAGGAGAGACTAATTCTGATGTCACAGCCAAGCAGAAAAGATTTCTTAGACTTAGCCGAATTGTTTCTCATGTCTTTGCCTACATACATAGATTCAAGTTGTGGCTGAAATTAAGGAACTATGTTAAGAAATGATTCATCAGAGAGGAAGTCTTGGAGGAATTTCTGCAGAGAAGCAACTCTGTCCATAGGCACACACATACTCATGCCTGTGAACAGCCTGGGAAAATGCTTTAGGACCACTGATGCCTTGGTGGATGTTGGGCATCTCTCTGCAGTAGAGTGAAAGAAAGATCATGAAGAAATAGAGTGCATGCAGTGAAATGTGACATGCAAAATGCTGCCATTGTTTTTTTCCTCAGGTATTTTAAAAAATTAACTGTGTTTTATTCCTCCTTTCCTCCTGGCATGAGGAGTTCATGATCCTCAAACTCTAGCTGCCCCATCACAGTTGTGTGTGTCTGTCACAAGGTAATTGTGCCTGGTTTGTGGTGCTGTGTGGTGTTTGGAAATCCCTTGAGTGGGATAAAACAAGCTGTGCTGTGCTGGGCACATGGGTATATCTAAATATATATTTCAGTTGCTTTAAAGATTATTATAATTTGACAGAAGTTATCCTTTTAACTTCCAACACTTGAACTTTAAATTAGCTTTAGAGTGAGTGTTGTAAAATCTGATGTTGAGACAGACTCTCAGGATAGCATAATTAATGTTTTGAGTTCTTCAGTTGATAAATCAGTAGAAACACAAATTAACCCACATATTTTAGGAAGAAAATGAGTATTTTATTTTAGAAACTGGAAACTCCTCATTTGCTAAGCTGACTGCAAGATCTTAGGAGCAGAAGGTCATTTTATTTTTAAATTTCTATTTGGACAACCTAAGCATCAGTATTTTATGAACTACCATCACATTATCTTAGCCTACTAAATACTCAGTAATGTCAAGAGGTAACTCTACATTTCTGGCAACTATTTAAGTGACTACTTTTGTAGTCAATAACTACATGCAGTTTTCCTCTTGCAAATGTAGAAATTGATAAGTCTTAAAACACATCTTTATATGTCATTTCCTGCCCTCGTTCTTTGTTACCCTCTGTAGCTATGCAAATAGTAGAGCTTTGTGTGTATTCAGGCAAGCAATCTGATAATCCCAAAGACTTTGTTTTTATCAGTAATACCTTTCAAAGGAATAATTGCTTTCTGAAGTACTGTAGTATTACATTGCTACCACCACGAACAAAGTAAATCACAGCAGCACTAATTTTCTTCTTTCAAAAAAAACACAGAAGTGCAGTTGGAGTGCATTCAGTCTGAATGAATGTGATGTTTCTTAGAACTGCAGAGATGCAGTTTGTTCCTAGATCCTTCCCAGCAGCTGTCCATCTGATGCCCACTTTGACATCTGCTCTGCTGGGTGTGTGCTGCTGCTGCTCTCACGGGGTTTCTGACAGCCTAATCCCCCTTTCCAGGCTGTGCCAGCTGGCACTGACCCATTCACTGGCCTTCTGCTTGCAGATTTGGGGTACTCAGCAGTGCTGCTTGCTCTCATTTGTTTTCCTCAAGTTTATTTCAGTACAGAGCTCCAGTGGATGGCTGCAGGAACTGGGAAAGTTGGACACAGATACAGTGGTGCACTTGGGGCTTAGTAACATGCACACAGTGCCATGTGATAAGGGGCAGTGTGCTGCATCTCAGCTCTTCCAAATGCCATTCCTTTTGATACAGAGATACCTTTAGGAATTTTTTAGAAGGTGAATTGCTGTATGATGTCTAAAACCTGGTCTGATGGAGAAGAGAAAATGTTTTCCTTTGAAGTTCAGCACGTTGTGATTTGCATGCCTTTAATTTTGATGCATCCAGCTGGTACTGGTTGTGGGGTGAACCCTAATGCTGATGAAGTGAGGCAGAATTGCACCATGTAGGATCCACAGTCGTTATTTGCTCTGGGCATCCCAGGACATGTAAGGTAGAGGAAATGCACAAGGTATTGTTTGTTGTGTGTGATGCTGTGTTGAATTAATCTGAGAAAGTTCAGCACAATGCAGGGTAGCATCTGGGTCAGTAACCAAGCTGCTGTGGAGGGGGTTCAGTTTCAGGTAGGTGACACCAGTCTGTCCACATTAATTTTTAAATTATGCTTAGGCACACAGTAAATATTTTCAAATTTTATATTTGCAGAAATAGTTTGTAAGTGTGGTGATTTGAGAGTAATAGTAATGATAAACTGTTAGCCAGGCAGAACAGAGTGGGCTGTGGGTTTATAATAGGTAGACTTTAAGAAGTTGCAAGTACTGTGGATGTATATGTACACCTACATATATAAATATATCCAGGTGAAATAATTCTTACAGTTTTTCTAAGTCCTTAGAAAGAAATCTGTGTGTATGTGAGCTTTCTGCTAGACTCGTTATTTCCTTTTGAAAGACTTCCAGGAAAATAAAGGATTTTTAGCTGTAAAATTAGACTATGTGGAAGTGAAATAATTGCTAGGAATATCAGCTCCCAGTCTTACATTAATGAAATAACTGTATTTTGATGTAACTTGTTGACCAGGCAGAGACCATTCTTTGTTAAATTTTTGATTATTTTTAAACCAGGACACCATAAATGCTGTTAAGTGTTTATGACCCATGTAGGTGATTGAATAGATGTCATAATTTCTACAAGCTGTTTAACCTTTACAATATTCCCTTTTTTTCAGTCTATTGGAAATGCCAAAACTACCAGGAACGACAACAGCAGTCGCTTTGGTAAATACATTGAAATTGGTTTTGATAAGAGGTATCGAATCATTGGTGCTAACATGAGAACTTACCTCTTGGAGAAATCAAGAGTGGTGTTCCAGGTAATACTGATGTAATCTCCCCATTTTGTTGTGTCATCTTTGAACCAGTGCACTGTCCCACACTTCCTCCCCATCTTTGCCTACCTTGTAGTCTAGAGCTCAGTAAAAATGGATTTGTCCTTGACTGGCTGCCCAAAGATACAAAAATAGTAATTATGGTTTGTACCATGTGGGGATGTTACATGAAGAGCTGTTGTATATTTTAAAAGTAAGAGACGGTTCTAGCACGTGGTTTAGCTGGAAGAGAATATTTTTCATTTCTTTTTGGTTTGAAGGTATGGAATTTAGTGGTTTAGTTCAGAATTACAGTGTTGGTCATGAGTCATCACCTTCTGAGCTGTGTTTGTCCTTCATTTTAAAATTTAAGCTTTGCCTGGGCAGGGAAGATACTCCCTTTACCAGCTTACTATAAATGCTGAGGCAAATAATGTTAGTTATTTTTGGAAAATAAAAAACTTCTGAGTATGATCATTTCACTCACCTACAGAATCCTGATCTGTAATTAATAGTAATCTACAGTTCTGTAAAGTAAAATGATACTTTTTTTTTAATGAAAATGTCTGCATGCTTTTTGCTGTCGAAAATGGATTAAATTAACCAAGAAGGAAGAGAGAGATGCTGATTTATCTTCCTTTTTTCCATGTGGCTTCTGTGTTCTTAATGTATTGCTAGTGAAAGCATTATACATAGTAATTCATTTCTGCTCGTGGTTGTTTCTGCCACTTCTAAAGTGGTGAAAAATAACAAATTCCTTTCTTTTTAAAGGCAGAAGAGGAGAGAAATTACCACATCTTTTACCAGCTTTGTGCCTCTGCAGCATTGCCCGAGTTTAAAACGCTACGATTAGGTATGACATCCACATTTGTTGTGTTGTGTGATTGTAGGGACAGAGCAGCATCTCTGAGCTTTTTGAGCCAAAGATCCAAATGGAGAATTGCTGGCTTTTAAATTCTAAACTTTTAAACCTTAGAGTACTAAAAGGTATTGAAAATAACTAAAATTATAGACCTTGGACTTTGCGGTTTTCTGATAAAACAAAAGTAACAGATTTGTTTATTCAGCAGACTCTAATACACTGCAGGTGCAATCAGTAGGACTTACTGTGTCCTGGAGGGTGAAATTCTTTTCTCTTAGTTCTTTAAAACCTTTTTTCCATTGTTCTTGCCACTAGAGAATTTTATCCTTTCTGTATAAGCATCTGAAAAGCTTATTTTGCATCTGCATAATTTTCATGGGCTGTTACCAACAATTACTTTACAATCTCTGCTAACCAGGTGATCAAAAAGCAGATGAGGGAATTTTTTTATTTTATCAAATTAAAATGTTGATAGAAGAAAGGTTTCTCATTTGATAGGAGTTGGTGTTTCATAAAAGCAAAGCATGATGATGACCTTAGAGAGGCAATCATGTCATCATTTTAAAAATTCAGTACAAATTGCAGTGCTTCCTGTATATTTTTAAAAGTTGGTTTCATAGTAGGAAAACTGCACAGCCTGTGCTGGTTTCTGAAATACCATTCTGGTTTTAGAGTGTTTCTCTGCTCTTCTGCACCACCCTGGCACATTTAGGATTCACATCTGCTAACACAGGAAAGAAAGGAACTGATGTAATTATAACTGAAGAAGCCATTTAGCAGACTTTTCTTTCAGCATTCTTGGAACCTTAGCTGAGCAGAAGAAAAGGAGTCTGTTAGTGCAGCTGGAAGCATGGCCAGTGAAGCCATAGGAATTTACACAGGAGATGTACTGGTCTCCCAGTGGAGCCCAGTGCTGTCCCCAGAGCAGCATGAAGCTCTCTCTTCTCCCTCCTCAGTTTCTCAGCCTGAATGGATCACAGTAAGGCTGAGCCAGGCCATAAATCAGAAAAGAGAAGGAAATGGGCAAAATATAATATCCTGATGTAGTAATAACATAGTAATATCTGTCACATAATTCCAGAGTGCTGCTCTCAACTCTGTGGCTGCTGCGTAGGTGTTTGGTTCAGGTTTGGAGAATAACTGCTTCCAAAGTGATTATTCCACAATTGTGGAAGTCTGAACCAAGGTTAGATAGAGAATATGCTTGAGGACCTACTGTGAGAACCAGATAGCTTAAAGAATACTTACTTGCACAGTTAAATCTTGAAAAAAATGCTTTTAGAATAAGTGTGTCTTATGAGCCAGAAGGCAAAAATATACATATGTCAGATCATGAATTCTGCCAAGAGCAACTTAATCATGACACAGCTTTACAGATGTGCTGTGAATTTCTGCATCTGTGTGTGTAAAACATATTTTTTTAATATTACAGGGAATGCAAATTTTTTTCACTATACAAAGCAAGGTGGAAGCCCTGTGATTGATGGTGTTGATGATGCCAAGGAAATGATGAACACCAGGCAGGCCTGCACTTTGCTAGGTAAGTGGTAAATCCCAGTCAAATCCTAAATCTAATACACTAGCAAGTGTTTTCTGTACTATTTGTGTATGTTTTTTCCTATTTTGTTGTGTTTAAAACCAGGAGAATTTTATATACTTTGGGACTGAGATACTTGTATTGCATGAAGAAGGTATTTAAATTGTAGTAGAATTATAAACCTAAGAGGAGCACACATTATGTGAACATAAGTGGTGGATTCCCTTGGTGTAACATATACAGTGCTGGAGGTCACTGACAAAGCACTTTGAAAGAGCAAATTAAATGATTCATTTTAATGGATTTTTTTTTCATCTGCTTGTAAAACGCTTTTGATAGAAGTGGAGCCAATTAGAACTGTCAAATGTCAAAGTCACACACAGCAGTCACAGCTTTTCTCTCCTTAATATTTTTTTTTTGTCACCTCCAGCTCTCTCCATTCATTTTATTCATCCTTTTCCAGGAATTAGTGATTCCTACCAGATGGGAATTTTTCGAATCCTTGCTGGCATCCTTCACTTGGGCAACGTGGAGTTTGCATCTCGGGATTCTGACAGCTGCACTGTTCCTGTGAGTAGCAGATGAAGGGCATGGTCTGCACTCTGACAGGTCTGCCTTCTGCTTGTTTGCAGGGACCTCTTCTGAAAAAGAGTAAAATGGAAATTCTAATTTCCATTATTTCTAATTTGCTAACATTTTCAGTTTTTTGCAAATAGATTCAACTTTCCTCGGTTTAGAGGCTTTAGACAGTACTCTCTGTATTGTAACATTGGTATACAGTTATAACTGTAATTGATCTGTCCTAGAAAAGTCTAGTAGGCAGGATAGCTTTGAAGTCCTGAGCAGGTGTCTAGATCTTTGTATTCCTACACTGATATCTTCCCTGCACACAGTAAATGCTTTGTCAGATCTTTTTTTTTACATGAAATGCCAGAATGCCCTAAATAACTGCAAAATAAATGCTTTGCAAAGTCCTCTGGGATGTCTAAACATGAGCATAGGGTATACAGATATGATTTGTGTGACTCAGATCTAAGTGTCATGGTCTTATCAGTTCTTTTTTGCCTTGGAGATCAGCAACAAGGACTGCGTAGTCTGATCTGAAAAACTCTCCTCATTGGTGAGGGGCCATATGGACATGAGAAACAAAACAGTTTTGGCTGGTCTCTTCTTTGGATTCAGAGTGGCCAGTTTCTCCTTCTGGCTCCCTTTGAGTATCTGCTGCTGGCTTGCACAACCTTCATCTTTATCTCTCTTGCAATGGTAGCAACATTTCCAAAGTTTTTTTTCTTTTCTCACTATCAGTCCCTTTCTCAAGAGTCTGCAGTGGGAGTTTCTGGAGCTGAAACAGCAGGTCCTTCATGGGGCCAGAGGTGATTGTTGTTCCTGCCCTGACACCACCTGCCTTGGGGTCTAATAGCTGCTTCAAAACCACAGCAACAGTCAGGCTCCTTGGTGTCTTATAAAGGTTTTCACTACAAAGAAAGCTCATTTAATGATAACAGGTAGAAAGCTGATGAGCCCCAGGACATGAGGAGCTTTCCTGTGCTCTGATGAGTATCTCCAGTGCAGGAATCCCACTGGCTGAGCTGGTAAAAAGCTGCAGGTTCCTGTCCAGCCTTGTCCTGGCCTGACAACACCTGGCAGGCAGTGGTGAATTTCTGCTCAGGGGCATCTTTACCTGGTCTGTGCTGTTCTCTGTCACCACAGAGCTCTGTGCCATGCCGGCTGCTCTGCTGGGAGCGCTGCTGTGATGGAACAGTGGTGCTGCAGGGTGCTCAGCAAAGGCCTCCCAGTGCTGCTGTGGCAATCAATCAGTTTGTTTAGTGTCAGCTTGAGCAACCCTAATGTGGCACTCTTTTGTGCAGCCTTCATAATTATTATTGCTTTATTATTGTCTTCCAAGCCAGTAAAACATGCTCAGTTAATTGGATTTTGGAGGTGTAGCTGCATGGGGCCTGTATGCTGCAAGAACTAGAAAAAGCCCCAGAGAAGTCACAAGGATGTGGAAATATTTAAAGCTGATGTACCCTGAAGCTGTGGGACATGTGGTAACAGTCCTGTGCCATCTGTCCTTGTCAAGACAGTGCTTGTCAGCCACCTTGTGAGCCACCAGGTGCATGGTGAGGCAGCAGTGTTAGGGGAGCTCCTGGGGAGGAAAGACCTGTCTGTCCTCCTTGATTTCTAGTGATCAGTTTGCACGTTAGTCACAAAGTGTAGTATCTTATTGAGTGGTAAATGCACTGATCTTTATGCAGAAACCTTATATACCCATCTCAACAGACAAGCCTTGCTGGTTGATTTTACCCAGTTAAACAAAGCTCTGTTTTATTTCTTGTACAGTTCAATTTGAGAGCTGGAGAACGTCATTAGTGTGCTGCAATCTCTTAGTGCTTGTCTCCAGAATTCATTGAGAAAATACTTTCAGTACTGAGGCCAGAGCACTAAAGCCCTTCCACAGTTGTTTCTTGCCTCATTGCCCATCACTCCCTGCCACAGCTGTGTGAGCAGTCAAGAGCCCCACTCAGGAGCTGCTGTCCATTTGGCCTGGACAGTTGTAGGAATTTAAAATACCAAGTCCCCCCCAGCAAAGCCAGATGATTCATTTTTCTGAAGGTTGTAGGTTCACTGTGTGAAGCATTTTGGTGAACACAAGTATAGTAAAATAAATGCCTTTGAGGGAGTTTATTCACTAATTCACTTCAGCAATGTGGATGTGCTAAGTGGGTAGGGAGCTTGCTACGTTTTGAAGGAGGAAGAGCTGAGGAAGCTGCTGTTGCTGCTTATTGTAAGGTCACTGCAGGCAGGCAGTTCTGTTTGCAGGATTGTATGTTTGCTATGGGTAGTACTGTTTCAATATCTAATGAGCCTGTTTTTATTAGCCCAAGCATGAACCCCTCACCATCTTCTGTGACCTCATGGGTGTGGAGTATGAGGAGATGGCCCACTGGCTTTGCCATAGGAAGCTCGCCACTGCCACTGAAACCTACATCAAGCCAATTTCCAAACTTCATGCCATCAATGCCAGAGATGCACTTGCCAAACATATCTATGCTAATCTCTTTAACTGGATTGTAGATCATGTGAACAAAGCCCTTCACGCTACTGTAAAGCAGCATTCTTTCATCGGGGTGTTGGACATCTATGGGTGAGTTTTTGTCAGATATGTGACACTCTTAAACACTGACTGCAAAGCATCCTTGTCTTTATCATCTAACACTGCATGGATTACACAAAAAAACCCCATACCTTAGCAGCTGCTTATTTCAGCTGAAGGAAGTAGGTGTTTAGTTTTGACACACTAAGATCTTTGTCATGAGTTTGATGTTTATAGTGGAATTTCACATTTTTGCTGTTGGTAGTTCATTTATCTGTTGCATTTTGGAAAGTTACAAGGCAATTTTCATGTCAGGGTCCTCCAAGGTGGCACTTACAGAGGGGACAAAGATAACTAATGTGCTCTCCAGGAACATCAGTCATTTCCCTGAGTTCCTCATCCCTGCCTAGAGAGGGACTATCACTAAACTGCCTATGTAGTGCAATTTTCCATTTCCCTGTGTGTTTTCTTGCTTAACCCATGTTATTTGTGCCTGAAATAGTTCAATGAATTTAACTGGAGGGAGGGAATTTAAAATTTTGGGGGTAATTTTATCTTCTTTCTTCCAGTACACTAGTAATTTTGAGTATATGCATATTTTAGATTTGAAACATTCGAAATCAACAGCTTTGAACAGTTCTGTATCAACTATGCCAATGAAAAACTGCAGCAGCAGTTCAATATGGTAAGTAGGAAATGACTGGCATTTCCTCTTCCCTTTCCCCTCATCCAAGTCCATTCTGCTAATTGGGTCCCCAGTGGTTAGGATGAATTCCTTCAGTCTATTAAGCAGCTGTCCTGGCCGTGGGCTTTGAGGGATGGGGAAAGATCGACTATCTCCTAGAAATAGATTTTATGACTAACTGCTGCTCTGGGACTATTTGAAATTCTGATCAAGTAACAATTATAAGGCAGGAGCAGTGCTTGGCAATTAAGACCCCGAGATTGCCTGTCAGTGAGAGCACTGTGTGGATGAAGTTGGAGTTGGTGGTGTGTCCATAACCCTTTGTGTCAGAGTCCAGGGCATTCCTTTGGTTGCCCTGGAAGGTCACAGACCTCGGCAGAGAGGCCCGAGAAAGAGGGTTTGAATCCTGGACAAGGGGGTCTGTCCAGGGGGGTTGCCTGGCACAGAGCCCAAAAAGACACAGGCTTTGATTTCAGTCCATGGAAAAAGCTTCCAACATTGAGAGAAGAATTACAAGTCACAAAGGTGTG
>JBBMKD010000022.1:12523231-12564870 GCA_037834095.1 Argya squamiceps | reverse complement strand
ATGCTGCTGCCCTCCTGCACAAGGCATGGGTGCTGCTGCCCTCCTGCACAAGGCAGGGATGCTGCTGCCCTCCTGAGCTGCCCTCCTGCACAAGGCAGGGATGCTGCTGCCCTCTCCTGGCCTGGCCTCCCGCAGGAAGAACAGGGATGGTGCCCCAGGTAGTGCTCAGAGCAGGCTTCCAGCTGAGGAGAAACCCTGGGGACATCCTCTGTCCTCTTTCCTCTAGGAATTCCTTGAAATGTTTTGCAGCTCAGGGTAAGGTGTCACTGTGCAAGCACTGATAAATGGACTTTTGACAATAGGTTTGGTTTTCTTTCAGCCTTGAATTAGGACAGTGAAATAAATGGTAGGTTTTTATCTGACACTGACTGTTCTTTGGTCCAGGAGATGCTGTAGCCCTGTGACAGAGGGTTGTTATATATTGTCACAACATTCAGACATTTTATTGCTTCTGGTAAAATTAGTCCTTTGGAGCACAAATGAGCCATTTCCACAGTAATCTGCAGGCAGATGTACTTACAGCCTCTGAGCTAATGAGATAAGAGATACTTTTTTCTCAGTACATCTGGATTTCAGACAACTCTGCAGCCCTGATGAGTTCAGTGAAGGAGATGCTTAGCACACACTTTGATTCTTCACCCTTACAGTAACCATTCAGTCATGCTGCCTCACCACGAGCATCTCTCAGCAGTGAAATATGTCTGGTATAATGCAATAGAGCATTCCTCTCTCTATTTTAATGTTCTACGTTTTACTGGAAAGCACTCTCTTTGAGGAGAATCTATATTTGACAAAGATGCACTTGGGAGCTGGTATTTTCAGTATGGAAAAGAATTATGTTTTAACTGTGAATGTTATAGCTGGTGAATTCTATGCAAATTATTCTTATTTAATACTTGTAATACTTTCTCTTGTAAAATGATGGCTTTCAGGTGGAATATCAATGTGAAGGCTTTTTGGAAAAGAATAAAGACACAGTTTATGAAGAACAAATTAAGGTCCTAAAATCAAGTAAGGTTAGTATAAGGATTTTTTCCTTCTTCTTTTGCAGCTATGAATCTTTGATTTAAGAGTCACAGAAAACTTCTTATAAACATAGGAAAAAATTCTCCCTTAGTATCAGATCAACTGAAATTGAACATAGTTTGTGTTTTACTTGGTTACCTGCATGAATTTAGAAGGTCTTATATCCTAAATTTTTTTCATGTAAGATCAGTCTATTTAGCCACCAATATCACTGTTTCTGGGTCATTGTTGTTTGTTTTGGGGGCTCCTTTGTTGAGTTTGGGTTTTTGGGCTTTTGAACAGGGGAAAGGGGATTTGGGGAGGGGGGTGTCTTTTTCACAGAACTTTGCTGTATTTTCTGTAGAGACATCAGTGACTTCTGATATACTGTAGTGGTAGAAGAAGGCTTAACACTTAAGCCCTTGATTTTATAACCTGAAAACAGAAGCTCCTTGTTTATGGCGTGACAACTGAGTAGAAAATTTCTGAAGGAGACACAACTTCAGTTCCAGAAGCAAAATGAGAGAGGAATAAAATATATAGACCCTAGAGACACAAACCAGAATTTACAGTCTTGTCTCCTCAATATCTATGAAAGACAGATAACATCTGAATTGAAAAATACTGCATGAAGGAATATTATAGAACAGGCCTTCAATGGCATCATCTGTGTTTTGTAATGGCAGAAATGCTGGTTGTGCTCTCAGAAATGTGAAGGCAATTAACTTGACATTGCACAGTGATGGCTGTTGGGAATTTGCTAGCTCTAATGGCCCAGGAAGCTGGGTATCAAGGACAGGCTATTTAAAATTATGCTATTCTATCAGGAAAACCAACGTTTTTCTCTTCTGATTCTATTCTGAGCAGATAATATGAAACGAAATTATTAAAACGTGTGGTATAATGAAACACCACAGCAGACTTTCCACTGGGAGAAGTGTTGAAGTGGTTTAAGTGAAGCCAGTTTCTGGGGTGGAAGGGGAGGCAGATGGCATCTTTGGGGAGCTGGCAGAGGGCAGAGGGACAGGGTGCTCCGTGGGATGTCAGCCAGTGACTGAGGGACAGACAGAGGGGACAGAGCTGCTGAAAGAGCCTGACAGCAGCTTGGGCAGGCTCAGTGTGGATTGAGGCAGTTCAGTCTAAACACTAAAAACAACATGGTTTTACCTCATGGTAAATTTTGCCAAAACCACTGTAAAAATGTTTTATTTTTGTTTTTTCATTGGCGCCTCTTTGTTAGTAATTGTAATAGAACTGCATTTCTGATTTTTATTTTATTTTGTTGCTGGTGATGTTTTCTGGGTTTGCTGTGCTCATCCAACAGAAGGTAATTCTAAATTGAAAGCATCATCTGTCATCCTGCCCATGCCCACTCTCACACACAGCTTGGATGCTTGCTCTCCAAAAAGTGCATGACACACACCGCTCTTGGCAGGCACTGTAGAGTTCAGCTATTTATTTTGGCCTTCTCTGTAAATCCACCCACAGAACCTCTGTGAAGTAGTTCAGTTTCCATGCATGTATCATGAAAGCAATGCAACAATCCTGGGCTTTTATGCTTGCTACTGGCATGGTTGTTAAAATCTTCTGTTGTGGCTCTGTATTGAAAGAAATGATCTGTAAGATTGTTAGCAGCATGTGTGTTAAGTTGTCTGAAAAAAATTACAGGGAAGAAAAGCTTGCTTGCTTGTTTTCTATCGCGTGAATTATCTACCCTTTGATCAGTGTTTTCCCTCTTTTTAAACACTTTTAGTGTTCTGTGAAACACAGAAAATTGATAAGATACTAAAACCCAAACAGAAGTAGTCCTGCAGTATGGATCATTGCAGCACTGCTCCACTATTGCTGACCTGTACTGGAGAGGCCAGACATTGTTCCTTTCTTCTGCTTGGAGTAACTGGGCCAGTGTCTGTGAAAATAGTGCCTTTGATATGCACTTGCCCATTTTTACAGGCAGATTTTCCCAGGGCTGGAGAAAAAGGATGAGACTTAGGTGTGGACAGCTTAGAAGAACTGATCCATCTGCAAATGAGATAATGGGAGCCCTGTTCCTACCTCCACCTTTGGTGTGTGGGAGCACCAGGAGCTTCAGAAAAATCATATTGCATTGAAATAAGTTTCTGTACAGGCTGAAAACACCTGGCTCTGTAGCTCAGCTGCCTGTGCACACCAACTCACTGCATCACAGGCAGCTGACAAGGAGCTGGTAGCCCAATCATCCTCAACCCTGTGTTGAGTCAGTGGAAGGAGAAGAGTAAATCACCCCCAGGAAATGTTGTTCTTCCACCAGCTGCAGAGGTAGTCTCAGGTGAGATAAAGCCAAGCTGTGATACTGGTTTTTGAGTTCAGGAATTTAGGATACATTTGTAGCATCCTTAGTCACTCTGTTAATGCTGGAGTGCTATGCTGAATGCTACCGGGCAGTATTTGATGCCTTCTCCCAGCCCATCTGGCACAAGCACAGGGCACAGGTGCCATTTTGTTGTGCAGCATGTTCCATTGGTTATCATGTCTGCTCACCAAGTTTTATAAGACAAAACCAATTTTTTAATTTTTGAGGTTGTACTTGGCCCAAGCAGTTTCTGGTACTGAAAAATGAATACTCCTATCTCTTGGGAAAAATGCACAGATGGTAGATATAAAATTATTCATGGACAGGTAGAGAAGTTCAGATTCTCTTACTCTTATAATGGTTCTGAAGTGCTGTAGTTGTCAGTAGAAAGACCTGGTGGTGTTATTTTTAGTTATAAGTTACTTCAAAGCAGCTGTTATGTATCAGTATATTTTGTAGCCATTAGAGAAAGGGAACCAGAACTCCTGTGTGGTATTTGGAAAAACATTTCAGGTTTTTCCTCCACTCCCACTGGCAGGCAGTAGACCTCAGTCAGATAAATTTGGCTAGTGGGTTGTTTTTTTTTTCAGTTGATGGTTCCTCTTTTAAGCTGATTATTTCAGTTTAGAGTGATAAAACAGGAATCATCTTTGCTGCCTGCTGCTTTATTCAGTGTCCCAGATACCTCTCAACCACAAAGGAGACTGATACACCATTGGAATATGAGAGGACCCTGTTGTTTCCTTCTTAGATCAAAGCAGCCATTTATAATTGCAGTTGGAACTTACAAAACTGCTGTCAATATCTAACAGTTTCACATGGAAGCTATTGTTGGCTATATGAAAAAGAACTCAAATCAGAATTCTATCTTCAGGAGGAGACTCACTGATCAAACCCACAGAAGTTTGGGTGTTAAATCATGGCCCACTCGCTATACCGTTAGCCTGTCTGCTTTTTGCATTTGTCCCCTGTGAAGTTCAACAAAAATGCAGTTCTTACAAAAACCGAGCCTGGAATTTAGCCTTAAACACAAACAGGTGCAATCCCTTGCTGGTTTCTAACCCTCTGTGTATTTTTTGTGCTGCTACACCAGTTTAAGCTGCTACCAGAGTTATTCCAGGATGAGGAGAAGGTCCTCAGCCCCACATCAGCAACCCCTTCAGGGCGCGTGCCTCTGTCTCGAATGCCCATCAAACCTGCCAAGGCCAGGCCAGGGCAGGCCAGCAAGGAGCATAAGAAAACTGTGGGGCATCAGGTGAGTTTGAAAATGCAGCTCTACTAAACAATCTCTCCCTTCACCTCCTGTCTCATAGGTCTCAAGGTGCCTCATGGGAATCTCTTAGGATTTTGAGAGAGGTGCAGCTTATTGTGACTTAGTTTGGTGCAAATAGTCTCTAATTACTAATGGACTGTGGGGAGCAATTTGAGGCAGCCCATTTTTTATTATGGTGCCAAACCCCAAACTGATGCTTTTCAAAACAAATTTAACATGGATGCTGAGAAGTTTTGAAGATCTTGAACTGGGTCTTTTGGATCATGTGCCACTTTGTCTGATTTAAATCAAAAGTGGGGTTCAATCCACAGAAGACTTGATGATAACTTCCAGTTATCATTGGGCCAAACATAAAATATCCACATATCTTTGCCGTAATTAAATTAAAATAATGCAAATCAGGTCTGATTTCTGAGGTTATCTCAAAGATGACTGAGCTTATTGAGGCTATTCCCTGACTTTTTTTTTTCCTTTTGGTTTTCAAAAAAGTTTCGAAACTCTCTTCACCTGCTGATGGAAACCCTGAATGCCACAACTCCACACTACGTGCGCTGTATTAAACCAAATGACTTCAAGTTTCCATTCACGTAAGATGCCAGTTCCTGTGAGTTTTGAGTGGCCTGTGCTGGGAGGGGATTGTCCAAGGCCACTGAGGATCAAGGCTCTGCTGAGCCTTGCTCACTCAGGAGTGAAATGCTGTGTCTGCTTTCTCTGGTTGTGGATTCACTGTGTGTGTATGTGTATTACAGCAGGAGATATTTGGGGATGAATAGAGGGAGAAATACTTCCTGATGCAATTTTTTTTGTTTATGGTGATACATGAGAAAAAAATTCCAACATTTTCATTGCTGGCAATTTTAAATGTAACTGGCGGTTTGCACTCCTTGAGATCATTTGACATTTGCTTTTTCAGATTCCAAAGAATTTTTCATTATCTTTTTTTTTTAATATACAAACTTGCTTAGAGTTTTTCCCAAAGCCCAGGCACACAAAGGCTCCTGTAGCTCTTGTGTTGGCCAGCAGGAAGTGCCAGTGGGCTCAGTTCTCCAGCCAGGCTGTCCTCTGTTACCCCTGAGTTTCAGGAGCATCTTATCCACCACCCATGATATCCACCCTGGTCCCCACTGTGCCTCTTCCCTCCTGGGTGTGCACACAACCAGGACCCCCAGGTAATGCAAACCTGGTCCCACAGCCACCTTTTGTTCCTGCCTAGGTTTGATGAGAAGAGGGCAGTGCAGCAGCTGAGGGCTTGTGGTGTCCTGGAGACCATCCGGATCAGTGCTGCTGGCTTCCCCTCCAGGTGTGTTTGCTCCCTTTGGATTGCTGCCAGCTGCAGTTCTTCTTAAGGTAATGCTCATTGCTGGGACTGACACTCTGCTCTTGGGACAGGTGGACCTACCAAGAGTTCTTCAGCCGTTACAGGGTTCTGATGAAGCAGAGAGATGTCCTTGGTGACCGGAAGCAGACGTGTAAAAATGTCCTGGAGAAGCTGATTCAGGTACTGCACTTACTGCTGAGAGCTTTTAGAATCCACAGGAATAAAGACAGTGTTGCTTATTCCCTCATAGCCACACTGTTTTAGTGCTTCTACAAAATACCAAACCAGAGTTGTATCCTGTAGCTCTTTGACTGCTGTTCCTTTCAACATAGAATCAAACAGCCAACAAAATTAATTTTTTTTTCAGTGTGCTTTTGTATAGTCTCATTTTTTTCCTCAAAGGAATACTACAGCCTGTAGACATAAAATATTATTCTCTTTCTGGCTGAGTTCTGAAATTTCTCATGTGTTTGAGCAGCAGCAGCATGCTTTGTTCTGCCCTAGTCCTGATACAATAAGTGATATGTACATGTCTGAAGCCCCAACTGCTTTGTTTGCACTGTGTAATGTGGTTGAAGATGGACCTTTCAGAGGGGTCAGCTACAATTTAAGCAGAAAATTGTACATGTGCACTGCCTGTATTGCTTTCATCTTCTGGGCCCCTCTGTCACCTCCTGTAGCCTTCCATGTTATTATCTTTATGGCATTCTCATCTAAGCAAAAATCTCACATTGCCCCTTTGGGCCATGCTTGTGGCCTTATTATATTAATTTTTTAACAGAATCATACAGACAAAATATCCTTCTCCACTACTTAATTTAAGTCTCAGATTACCCAAAATATTACACAGATAATTTTCCCTCTTTACTAACTGTGCTTTCATTTAGCCCTTCATGCCTTTTTTTATGCATTAACACTTTAACGCTGTAACTTATCCTCTTTTTACCTTTGAAAATAGGACAAGGATAAGTACCAGTTTGGTAAGACAAAAATATTTTTCCGGGCTGGTCAAGTAGCCTACCTGGAAAAAATAAGGGCAGATAAGTTGAGAGCTGCCTGTATCCGCATCCAAAAGACGATCCGAGGCTGGCTGATGAGGAAGAAGTACCTGCGTATGAGGAAGGCTGCCATCACCATCCAGAGATATGTCAGAGGGTACCAGGCACGATGGTAAGCTCTGCTCAGGGCAAATCCCACACCAGCCTCAGCCCAGAGCCCTACAAGTAGGGCATTTAAGTCTGATACATTTGTTCTCGCCTTCCTGAACTGCCTGAGAGGAAGTGATTTTCCAGGGAAAATTGAATATAATGAGTGTGTCTGTCCTGCCTGGTTTTGACCTTTCTGAGTAGCACCCTGCCTCTATGATGCAGAAAACTAAGGAGATATGTTGCAGATGAAGTAAAGCAGGACTGTCTGAGTCCTTATTGCCCAGTTTCCTTGTTCCCTCCCAGCTGGGCCTGTCCTACTGGAGAAGCCATTCCTCATCAAGGGTGCAGCTGTAAAGGGCCATTCATCAGTCAGTGATTTGTTTGGATTGACTTCTGAGGGACGGCCATGGGGCCAGAGAGAAGGGCAGGAATACAGGTGGTATTGTTCAAAGACAAGGTGGTGATGAAGGCTGTAATAACCAGCCTTCAGAAGGAGGCATATGTCAAGACACTTTGTAATTGTCTTACTGCGAGAGCCAAAAACTAACAAACATTTTCTACTAGTGGAGGTTAGGAGAGTAGATCTGGAGGATGACATAGTGGAAACAGGTTTAAAGTTGGAGAAGAGGTGATGAGAAATTAAGCTGAGTTTACCTTGTCAGTTGTATAGTACAGTTCTTAGGGGAAGTGAAAGCATTTCCCTGTAAAGCTTGCGAGGTTTCTGTTAATTTGTCATTCTGTTGTACTGCCACACAGCAGAACAGCAAGTAAATACACCGTGTCACTGACAACATTAAGAAGAGACTAAAGATACAGGGTATTAAAAAAAAACCCCAAGCATTCAATCCCATAAATACAGGTATTGTTTGTAATCTTTTCCCCAGCTATGCCCAGTTCCTGCGGAGGACACGGGCTGCCATCACCATTCAGAAGTTCCAGCGCATGTACGTGGTGCGCAAGAGATACCGGCGCATGCGAGATGCCACCATCGCCCTTCAGGCTCTCCTAAGGGGTTACATGGTCAGAAACAGGTACCAAATGGTAAGAAATCATTATGTGCTTCTTCACTCTACCTTTATTTGCACGCACTTTTCAGGACAAAGCTTCTCCGTGGTGTGGTCTTGGGAATCTGAAATGTTTTGTGTGCCCGCTGGTAGGTGTGATGCACTAATACCAGAGCATGGACTGAGGGACAGCACCTGGAAATTAGAACTATCTAATACTGCCATCACCTTGTCATTTTAGACATGTTCTCACTGTCATCTAACAGAGAGGTACTTAGACTTTCAGTGCAGCCAGTGGAGAATCCAACAGTGATTTACAGCATTTCTGACTTTTTCACTTGTTATATAGAATGTTGAGGCATATATAAAATAAATACTGAAAATGGCCATGCTTTAATCTGCCTCCATGAGTCCAAATCAGTATTGCTTGCATCAGTATACATGTGATGCACTCACTACTGGTCCTTTCCCATCCTCAGTTTCAGTGATTCTGAAATGGATTATGGAATTAAGTTAGCAAAGAGATTCCCACAAAAATTGGATATTGAAAGTTACCCATGGGTGCAGTGTTGTTGTTTTATTTTTTTTTTTAATGTATGTTGGATTTGGTGTGGGGATAAATTGATAGAACCCTTTCCTAATGATATTGATATTTTCCTGATTATGCTTGATAATAAATTATTCGATTGAGAAATTAGTATCTGGTTTTTGGTTACAGGAAAATTAGGATTTGGTTACAGGGCTGGAAACAGAATTATGAGTCAAACTGCAAAGTGCTAACATGTTTCATAGCACTTTCATCTAAAGAACTGTGTTAACCAGGCTGAAAAGTCAGCCAATATTTCACTGAAAAAGCAGCTGGGGGAGTTGTGTTATTTTCCCAAGCATGTAGATGTTAAGGGCATGCAGCCAAAAGTGATCTGATGGTTATGTGCCATATCTTTCTCTTTTATAGTTGAAGTTTCTATATATTTTTCATTTGTATTAAAGTTTCTATGCAGTCACTTGTAGCATTCTAACATAAACTCACCAGAAAGTTGGAAAAAAAACCCCAAACCTTGATAAGAATTTCTTAGTATTAAGACCCCTGTGCTTGACTCGGGCTGTTCTTTTGTGTGGGTGTCTACTTACCTTTTTATTGGAATTCTTAGCATTCTTGTTATTACAAACTATATTTGTGATGTTAAACAAGGTGTGTTTTGAACAGTGGTCTGACAGATGTGACAAAGTGACCCTGGGTCACAGCAGTAGGTGACCTAAAATCTTCAGGAAAATGGGAGACCTTTCTCTGTGCCTTGTTAGTCGCATGAGTCATACACAGCCCATCTGTCTTGCAGCACAGTTTAATAAACCTGTTATATTCCCTCCTAATAGAGGTGACAGATTTCTGGAGGAGTCCCTGGAAGGGGTGGTCAGACCTGCCTGTCAGGAGGATCCCCCTCGAGCTGTGAATTGTTCACCACAGCAAAACATGACAGTCTGACAAGTGCCCCTGCGGTGTGCTGTGTTTGTCCTGTCCTCCCGAGGGGGGTTTTACCCAGGCAGAGGTGCAGGATGGTCAGAGAGGGAAGCACAAGCTCTGTGTGCTGTGGGGAGGTAAACATGGCTGTGGTGGAGTTGGTGATTGCAGATGAGTGAAACCGAAAGGTTGCCCTGTGACAGGACACCTGGGCTGAGCCCTGACTGCAGCCCTGTGTGGGACAGGTGTTGTTCCTTGGGATTGTGAAAGGTACCTGTTGTTGTTGTGGGAAGAGAGGGCATGTGTGGAGTCACGTGGGCAGAACAAGGAATTTAATGTGATTGAATCATCTGTTTCGCACATCCTGGGGAAAGCTCCTGCCTGAGACATTGCAGTGTATTTCTCAGCTGGACAAGGAGCCTAGTTCCTCCATGCTTTGGCATAACCTTTCCTGGGGTATCCCTGGTAGATAAAGTAACTTCCTGATCCTCTCACCTCACTTGGGAGTGGCTTGTTTCCTCACTGGATTGCATGGATGTGAGAATTCACTGGCAGATGAGGACCATCCCTGCACCATGGAGGTATTTGACAGGACTTGTTGCTTTCAAACTTGAGGTGAAAATGTTATTGAAAACTAGTTGTATTCCAGTGTTCAGGCACCTGCTGGGAACCTGAAGGAGTATAAGGTATAAGGAGGAGGCAGGAGGGAGGCATGCCCACTGCATGCTATGCAGTCAGAAGGACTTTGGCTTTTGACCTTGCTGTGCTTTTCAGAGAGCTGCTTCCTTACCTTGGTGTGCTGAGTAACTGAGTGCTGGTGTTTCCATTTTTATGGTGTTTCTCATTTTTAATTCAGAAGTAAATGCTAAGGGAGGAAGTTTGTATATATTATAGTCTTGACACTTTACCAGTGAATTTTAGATGAATTGATCTGGAACTGTAATGCTTCTAACACATTTCAGTTTGTTTACTAAGCAGTCTAAAAGCAAATAAAATTATTGTTACCTGACTAGTTTGTCATATCAGCTTTGTGGTAAATCAGGGTAGGAATGTGAACTGCCTGTGATATTTAAACTGTCAGTTCCGAGCATTAACATGAAATCCTAAATATTGCTCTTTAGAATAAACGGTTTTATTTGCAGAAGCTTTATTAAGTGAATCCTAAAGCTCTCAGTGTCCTGGAAACCTTATGGATCTGGGCAGGCTCTCCATTGCATAGTTGTGATCTGTTTGAATTCAGGTGTTCCAGACCTGGGGGATCTCTGATTGAATTAGTGGGTGAAGGATCCAAAAACAAGTGGTAGACTCTTCTTAGCTGAACTCTCTGGCTAACACACAGGTGAAGGTTGCTAGCATTCATGATTGGTTTATGGTATAGGTAATTATTTTTAGATAATATAGATTTTTTTTTTTACACTTCAAAGCTATGGTTGAAAATCCTGTCATAAAATAAATTGGAATTACTACATTATCAATTTCTTATTAGAATAGATGAAATTTTTTCCATGCTGGCAAGCCTAAGATTTGTCAAAAAAGACAACAAAACCTCTCCAAAACAAAATAACAGAAATAAACCAAAAGCTTCTGACTTCTTAACAGCTGCTACAATTTCCTCTGGGAAATGCAGTACTGACTGCATTGCATATCAAATGTGGTAATTTTAAACTTTGTATGGGTGAACTCTCTGCTGCATATGTCATTGATTCAAAAGTGTTTCAAGATAAAGTTGCAGTTAAAAAAAAAAAGATTGCATTTGTAATCTTGCCAACAGGTACCATGTACTTTTGCAATTAGCTGGGCTCTGACCTCAACCCAGAGGAATGCCTGGTACTTCAGTGTGCCTCCAGTTCTTTTTGTCATGTTTTTCCCTCTGGTTCATTTTCATTCTACTCCTTATTGTTGTTCCTTGTTCCAGTCTTTTTTATTTTTAATTTAAACTATTTCTTGCCACTCTTCCCCAGAAGTTTCCCTTTGCAGGCGAAGGAGTCTCTGTGTGCATCACTGTGGGGTTCTGTTTGCCTGCAGAGGTGCAGTTTGGAGCTCTGATCCCTTTGCCCTGTGTTTTTGTCATGTTCTTCCCTCTGGTTCCTTTTCATTTTACTCCTTATTGTTGTCCTTCTTCCAGTCTTTTTTATTTTTAATTTAAACTATTTCTTGCCGCTCTTCCCCGGAAGTTTCCCTTTGCAGGTGAAGGAGTCTCTGTGTACATCACTGTGGGGTTCTGTTTGCCTGCAGAGGTGCAGTTCGGAGCTCTGATCCCTTTGCCCTGTGTTTTCCCACCTGCAGATGCTGCGGGAGCACAAGGCTGTGATTATCCAGAAGCACGTGAGGGGCTGGCTGGCCCGGCGGCGCTACCGCCGCACGCTCAGGGCCATCGTGTACCTGCAGTGCTGCTACCGCCGCATGATGGCCAAGAGGGAGCTCAAGAAGCTCAAGATAGAAGCTCGCTCTGTGGAGCGCTACAAGAAGCTTCACATTGGCCTGGAGAACAAGATCATGCAGCTGCAGAGAAAAATTGATGAGCAGGTGAAAGCTCTCTGCTTTTCCTTTTCCCCGTTCTCCCCAGGGAAAATGTTTCTTGGTTACCCTCTCAGCGCTGTGGGCATTCACAGAATGCACTGAATTTTCGTTGTCAGGGCTCAGTTCTCTTTTCTGAGGAAGAGCAGTGATAGGAGAGAAGGGGAAGCCACGGTAGAACTGGAACAGTCAAATATCCACTTGTTCCTCTCAGCAGAGCTGAGAAAAAACACCCACTCGCTTAACGCCAGAATTGCGTTTGAAGCACGTCAGTTGCTCTCTTTTAGGGGAAGGTGGGGTGGTGGTGTCTGATGTATGTGGGCTCTCCATCTGATTTTAGTTTAGGATGTGCAGGCTCAGAGACTGGACTGTTCTGTCACCTCATTCAGCAATTCTGCAAAACCAGACCAAAACCTTTTTGAAATGGGGAAGCTGCTCCTGTGCTCCCGTGTCTGGGTGTATTCTGTAGGGAAGGAAAAAGCTCCCTTAAACCAGAACTCCTCTAACAGCTGCCGTGTCCGCGTTGTGTTTTGCAAAGAACAAAGAGTACAAATCCCTGCTGGAGAAGATGACCAGCCTGGAGCTCACCTACACTACGGAGACGGAGAAGCTGCGGGGCGACGTGGAGAGGCTGAGGATGAGTGAGGAGGAGGCCAAGAACGCCACCAACCGCGTCATCAACCTCCAGGAGGAGATTGCCAAGCTCCGCAAGGAGCTGCACCAGACCCAGTCCGAGAAGAAGAGCATTGAGGAGTGGGCAGACAAATACAAACATGAGACTGAGCAGGCATGTATGGGGTCTCAGATGCATGAGAGGATTTACAGGGGCCTGGTGTCCACGCAGGTTTTGCCCAGGCTGAATTGTTTCTCTTGTGTGGCTGGTATTTTTGCTGTGTTTTTATAGCTGTGCAATCCTAAATAGGCTTGGTACCTAAATGGCTGCACCTATGGTAGAAGAATATGCTAAGTCCATTTATTGTATGTAAATATATGTATCCAGTCTATTCAGATTTTGATACTGAAAGCATTTACAAATCCAAATCCTTAAGCTTTCTGACTTAGAGGTAGTGCATTCATAACAAGAAATCATTTTTACCTACCTAGAGAGAGTAATCACATAGATATCAGAAATCTGTCCCATATTCAGTATTCAAAGGTACTGCTATATCCTGCCTAATGTAAACAGCCAGACTATTCAACACGTGCACAGTCTAGTTCAACAGGTTTCAGCTGACCCTTTATCTTTGCTAACCACAAATTTATCAAACAGGTTGATTTCTGTCAGGAATACTTGTTGATAGTGGTGCAAGTTTTGACTATTTGAAGAGCCAGTCCATTATTATGTGATGCTGCAGTGACAAATTTCAATATCAGATAAGCATAAGGGAAAATATTAATAGATAAAGCAAAGTGAATGCATAGTAACCATAATCAGAGACAAATGAGTACCTGGGAAACCTGAACACAGGTTAAGTGACACAGCTTTAGGGCAGAGGCAAGATGTTAAATTTTGGTGTTACCCAATGCAATGGAATTTACCACAGAACTACCAAATGTGTTACTATTTTATGAATATTTCTGTTTTAATGAGCCATTTACATCTTTGGGACTTTACTGAAAAATGCATGGCACTGTGGAGTGCTTCAGAGCAATTTTAGCATCTGATCAGAAATGGGGTGCAGAACATACAGGGGCGTTTGCAGTGCTACATATTTAAGAAATGTAATTTGGAAATGAAGATACAAAGTAGTTCACCAGTTCCACTCTGTGAAGAACAGTTTAAGTATTTGAACTGTTACAACAAAAGTGTCATTGTTGTTAGAGATACTGATAAAAGATGAACTGCATTCTGAGTGAAATGTTTTGTTGTCTCTGTAGCTGGTATCAGAGCTGAAAGAGCAGAACTCATTACTGAAAACAGAAAAGGAGGAGCTGAACCGCCGCATCCATGACCAGGCGAAGGAAATAACAGGTTGGCTCTGTTCTCTTCATTCAGGGTTTCTACTTCATGTTACCTTGTAAAGCAACACTCTACTGCATAGATTGGGCTGATTTGCCTTCGTTTACATTCCTTTTTGTGCATTCATTTCTTTGTTTTAATAACTTGAAAACAATGGAATTATTTACAATTTGCATTTCCATGAAATCCTGAGGGTTCTGGGCCTTTTCTAGGGGGGGTGACTGTTCCAAAGCACTTCAATTTTTAAAAGACAGCTCTGGTATTTAATACTACAACTTTTCTGACTGCTGTGACTGTGTAGGCAGCAGCCAGGAAAGCTTAACTCTAGATGTGAGGGCTGTGATGAAGGGAGGTGTGATGAGGAGGGTCAGGATGCTTGAGGTGTAAAGCACCTCACATTTTGCTTCTACATAGCACAAAAATGATGCCTCTTCTTCCTCCCTCCTGGAATCACTTACAGAAGGTGTTAGCAGAATAATTAACTTGTCTGAGTGAGCACTTCTCAATAATGCTTTGGCCCTTCATGTTTTTGGCTTAACGTTTGCCTAGAGAAGCACAAACACCAGCTTCAAATGGCAGGCTGTTCCTCTGGTGCAGACACAGGCCTGTACCTCCTGGATGTGTTGGAGTCCAGGGCATCCCTTTGGTTGCCCTGGAGGGTCAAGGACCTCGGCAGAGATGTCAGGGTTCCAAGCAAGAGGGTTTGAGACCTGTACAGGGGGGTCTGGGATCTATACAGGAGAGTTGGAGACCTTGGCACAGAGCCCAGGAAGACTCTGTCTTTGATTTCAGTCCATGGGAAAGGCTTCCAACACTGAGGGAGGAATTGCAAGTAACAAGGGTGCGAAAGACAGTAGCTTAGCTTATCACAGGGTGGAAAATTCTGTAGTTTTGGGTTTTTGGAATGGAGATGAATGAGAGCAAGATGGAGAATTTTGGGCAGTGCCCTGCATTCCTCTTGTTCTTCTTCATCCTCATCTTCTCCTGTGACTGTGGCACAAAGTAGTTCAAGGAGATTGGGTCAGAGCACAGATGACCTGTTTAGTATAGGTGGTAGGTATTGGTATGTAATTGTAAATAAGAGATATGTAATAATCAGTATAAAAGGCAGTGACATCCCATCGGAGGAGGAGTCGCCTGTTGCCCGAGCTGCTGCAAAGACCTTGGCTGGGCACAGAGAAAAATGTAAGATAAGAAATAATAAACAAAGCAAGAAATCTTGAGAGACAAGAACTTGAAGACTACATTTTATTTTTGCGTCTGGCTCAGGGCTTTTTAGAGGGCAAAAGACTCTTAAACCACCTGAATCTTGAGAGATCAACCCGAGATGGATGCACTGCCGTGGTAGGTAGGGCTGGAATTCTCACTTGGGATCCCTGCTGTCTGTGGCAGAGTCGATGGAAAAGAAGTTGGTGGAGGAGACAAAGCAGCTGGAGCTGGACCTGAACGATGAGCGGTTACGGTACCAGAACCTGCTGAATGAGTTCAGCCGCCTGGAGGAGCGCTATGACGACCTCAAGGATGAAATGAACCTGATGGTGGTAAGTGGCTCCACAGCTGAGAAAGCAAAAGCTGTTTACAGCTGTCTTTAGGCAGAGAGACTAGTGGGATAAGTTAGTAAGTGCTGTCAGCTGTATGTGTTGGTGACCTGTACTTGAAAAGGGAATTTGTCCTTTCAAATACTGTTTATTTTGATTAGTTCAGCCAAAACAAATGCATTTAAAATTTATTGTTGATTTAAAAAAGAAAATTTAATTGTCACATCTGTGAAGAAGGCTAAATTTCTGCTGTGACTTTCCTGGTGGTATTACTTGGGCTGTCCACCCTTATTTTGCCCTCAAGTTATTCACATCTGCTGGGGTTGTTTGTGCCATCTTCATCCAGTGATAAATTTTAAGTCGTCCTAGGAATGTCCTATGTGTCAGGAATACAAAGTATTTCTCAGTAGGATGTATAGAAGTTAAAAAATTGCTGCCTTTGCTTCCTGTAAACTGTTTCTTTCCCACAAAGTGCTGCATCCTTGCTTGGCTCTGCTTTCTGCATCAATCCTTGGTGGTGTAAGGTCTGACCTGTCTCCGTAGAGTTGAGTGCTAACTGTATGTCATTGGTTTTTAGGTCTTTGGAGAGACCAGAATCAAAAATATTTTCTTATGGACTTTGATAACTGTGACATAACACCAAATATTATGAACTAAATTAAAGGTTGTGAAGAAACAGTCACAGGAAAAGCCATATACTGGTACTGATTTGTTCCATTTGCACTTCAGAGCATCCCCAAGCCTGGGCACAAAAGAACAGATTCAACTCACAGCAGCAATGAGTCTGAATATACTTTCAGCTCTGAGATCACAGAGGCAGAAGACTTACCACTAAGGATGGAGGTAACGTTAAAAATCCCACACAACTTTTCACTTTTACATGGTTGAACTCATTCCTTTCTCTTTTTTTTCCATAAGTGCTTCTGAACACCATATCCTTATACTGAGATATCTAATGCTTTAATCCAACTTCTTCCATTTCCTTTTAGAGAACACTTCTTCCCCAGTTAGTTGTGACCCTGTGTAAAAAAACTGTTGAGTTTTTCTTGTATTACAGTAAGCATAGAGTAGATACTTGCTGGTCCAGCTGATTTGCATCTGTGAAACATTTGGTTGTCAATGTTGGTAAGCACAGTCACTTACTCAGCACAAAGTGGGAATTTAGAAAACCAGTGAGACTTCCTGAGGAGTCTGCCTACTGTATAGTCAATGATTTAAAATGGCAAGCTGCATTCTTAGTGGCTACATGGAATGAGTTTCCTTTGCATATGCAGCAAAACAAATCCCAGGATGTTTGGGAAAATGATCAGGAAGATGATCAAAAACTGTTCAGAAAGATGACTTGATTCAGCTAATGAATAATAACCATAAATAATTCGTGGTGCAACTCCAAGCCATTGATAATATTTTCCAAGATAACTCCTTGTTTCAGCCCATCCCATCACAGAGTCCTCAGGTTGGAGTCCAGCTGTGTTGGGCACTTTCCATAGTCAGAGTTTTCTCTGTGCATTCTGAAAATCTCTTTGACTGTGAGGGAGGGCACAGCACACCCTGTCTGCCCTCTGCCTAGGTTAGGGATCTCCAGAGTAGCTTTTGACAGGCTGTCATTGCTGCTTTGGAAAGCCTCCACAGAGAATTATTTTCTCCTCTGGATGCAGATGTCCTGACACACTGGGGCTGGCACAGCCTCCCTGCACACTCTTGCATAATTTGCCTTCCCACTTGGGTTTTTCACCTTGCATAATGGTTTCAGGATGATGCTCCTACATTCAGGGATAATCAGGGGAAGGACAGTGCAACTGCATGTGTTGGCGTGTCACATGTGAGCCAAATGCCATTTTTCCTTTGGCTGATAGACTTACTGAATTGCTGTCCCAGAGCCAGGTTTGGGTTTTAGAATATAAACGAAGAAATGAACTCACACAAGAGTGTGAACAAATGCTGCCCTGTATTTGTTTAACCCCTCAACATCCTCCAGTTCCTACTCTAGACTAACAATATGGATTAATTATACAAAACCACATTAAAAAATCAGGCCCATCTCAAGGTAAACGAGTAAAGCCAGAAAACTCAAAAGTCTGTTTCCTTTTGCCTGAGCTGTTGGTGTGGTTTATGACTCTTCCCCTCAACAGTAAAAGGAGATGAAGTGGAAATGGCTGTGCTTGCTTGTCTGCTTCAGTCATTAATATTAATTTTCTAGTTGCTTTTATAGGCTTTAAAATTTTATGGTACAGTTCATAGTAAATACTTTGATCTTCTCAGTACATAAAGTACAAAAAGGCTGATGGACAATTTCTAATGCACCTTCAGATTGCAAACACTGGTCCTTGCTCAGAAAATAGTGAAGAAGCCAGTGAATTAGGCTCAGAACAGGCTGTATAATTAGCACAATAAAAGGAAAAAGGCATAAAATATATTTTCTGTTACCTGTTATTTGTGTCACATCCCACTAAATTAACCTTCAAATCGCCAGAGATATTTTTCTTTAGCTGAGGAACTTACTGTAGAAATCATGGAAAACTAAACCAACAAACAAAAAAGCCCTTATTTACAGTTGTTTCCAGGTGAGTCTAACCACAAACTTTTTCTTTTTTCTACTTTCCCCCCTTCAAACAAGTAAGACTATAAGGTATGCTTAGTTATAGACCTCCTGTCTGCTAGGTAGTGTCTAGTGCTTCCTTTTGCTAGGCTTTAGGCTTAGAAACATTTTTCTACTAGTAAATCCTTTTAAAAAATAGTGTTTGATAGCTGATGAAATATTTTAGATAGTCAATGCTCAGAATCAAATAACATTTCTGTGTTCCTCTCTTTCCCCAGTCTGTTTCCCACCTTTACTCACTTGTGCTGTGGAAGGGGAATACTTCTTGACTTCCCTCTGTTGTTTCTAAAGCAGGAGCCTAGTGAGAAAAAGGCAGCGCTGGACATGTCTCTGTTCCTCAAGCTGCAGAAACGGGTTTCAGAACTGGAGCAAGAAAAGCAATCCCTGCAGGATGAACTGGACAGAAAGGAGGAACAGGCTCTCCGTGCTAAAGCCAAGGTGGACTCCTTGCAGCTGATCAAATGCTGACACCAGAGTGTCCCTTCCTGTGAAACAGGAGCTCTGTGAATGCTGACTGGCTTTCACTAAATCTTTATCTTCCTCTAGCACTTGCTTTATTTAATGACAAGTTTCGTACTGGTGCTTAGTTCTAGGGACTGGTTATTTAGTTTTCCAAGGTCCTTGAGATCCTCTGATGGAAGACAACAGGAACAAAAAGTGCTTGGGACTTCACTTTAAAAAAAGAAAAAGCTGAAACGCTGTTTTTATTAAGGAATAGCCATAAGGAAATCTACTTAAGTGATGGGGAGAATGAGTAATTGTTCATTTTAGACAGAAGTGTTTCAACCAGGATGCATAGCCAAAGCACTGGGCTTAGACACGTTAGCTGATTGTAATTTAAATTCTCCTGATTTGGTCTCCTTAAGTTCTTGGAAAATTATGGAACCAGTTTTAGCAATTGTTTCTTACTACATTTCTACCAGTGAATTTCTTTAGCATGCTGGGGTTCATCCTGCTCTGTTTTTTTGCCAGTGACAGTATGTGATTTTATTCATATTAACCATTTATATGTCATAAACTCAGAAGTAAAGGAAACAATGCCAATATTCAAACTACAGCAGTTAGCAGTGCCACAATGAGTGTTTGATAGGTTTATAGGAAAATAATTTCAGCTCCCCTTTGTTTTCCTACCTCAATGAAGGATTTTTAGTTTTCACACTTTGTTTGTATTCTTTCATAGGAGGAAGAAAGGCCTCCCATAAGAGGTGCAGAGTTGGAGTATGAGTCACTCAAGGTAATTCTAAAACAGAGGTTTCTGGGTTTTTTCTAGTAAGACTCTTGCCACCAATTGTATGTGCTGGCATAGAAAATTACATCAGCCCTCCTGTTTCCAAATAGTAGCTGGAGAAAATAGAACAAATATTCCCCAGCAGTTATTTCATTGTAGGACTGCTCTTTTTGAGGTGTAGAATGTGTGGCTGGGGATGCAAAACAAAAAGTTCTCCTAAGCCAGAGGGAGTTCTCTGTTAAAACACATAGTACAGCTTGCAAGTTAATTTGAGCAAAAATACAATGATAAATTTAGGTCTCTTTTTCAAAAACATTATTTTAATTACTGCATATCTTAGAGCACTAAAACTAAAAATATTTCCTAACAGTGATGCAGAATTTTCTTAGCCTGCTGACCACTATTTGTTGTGAACTTTTTTTTTTTGCTAAGGGGAGAGTAAGAGGAAAAAGATTGGCAATTCTGTTTCCCATCAGATCTGTCTGATTTATGTGTGTATGTTCTGGTTTTGCATTTCAGACAAAAGGTTAGTCCTGTTAGTGAACTTCTCCCAGGCACTACTGACCGTAGTCAGGAGGCCAGGGATACATGAGAGATTGGTGGATTTCTTGCAGTTACACACCATTTTTACCATTTCCATCCATAGTTTTGTACCTGTGGGTTACAGATGTGTTTCAGTGCTGCTGGGTGACAAAATTGTCCCTGTTTCTTGCAGCGTCAAGAACTTGAATCTGAGAATAAAAAACTGAAGAACGAGTTGAATGAGCTGCAGAAGGCCCTGACAGAGACACGAGCTCCAGAGGTGACTGCTCCTGGTGCCCCAGCATACAGAGTCCTCCTGGACCAGCTGACCTCAGTCAGTGAGGAGCTGGAAGTACGAAAGGAAGAAGTTCTCATCCTCAGGTCTCAGCTTGTGAGCCAGAAAGAGGCAATTCAGCCCAAGGTAAATCTCACTCAGCAGCTGCACTGTGTAGGAGAGTTACACTGCATCATTGACATGCTTTAGTTATTAACAGTGTGCTTGAAATGGCAGAAGAAAGTAGTCTGGGTTTGAAAACTTCCCTAAGTGTAATCCATTGGTCCATTATTAGTGCACAATCACAGCAGTCTGAATTAGGAGCTTGTATTAATCAACCAGTCTGGGGTTTCTCTGCCAGCACTGATGTGAAGGTGTACAGGCTGTACCAAAGGTCTGATCCTCCCCAAACTCCTGAAACAGTGCACAAATAATTCTCATTGGGAGCTGTGTCATTTCTCTAGGAATTCCTTTCAATTATTAGTTCAGTAAAAGGAACAGTTTGTGCTACGTCTATATGATTGCAGGTCAGTAACATTTCACAAAGATGACCTCTGAAGATATGTAAATTCCATATTACTGCTTGATAGGTGCTGTATGCTTTTATAGAAAGAAGAGTAGATTACAGCCACTGAAATGCACATCTTCTAAAAAGCTCTGACTCTGATGACACAGTTAGGGAAGTAATAGCTTTGCAAATAAGAATCATTCAACCTGAAAAGGTATCATACAGATCAAGGAATTTGTAATTTCCACTGAACTGAGCTGTCTCGTGTTTTATAACTGTAGCAAGGAATGAACAGATATGTCATCCTTCCTTTGCTGCTGCAAAGTTATGGCTGTATTTGTCCTAAGTAAACTCTAAGTCTGTGGTGCATGAAGATGTATAATCTTGATTTAAATGATTGACTGTAAAGAAAACAGAACACATTTTTCTGTAGTATTTAGAACACTGTAAATAAATGCTTAGTAAATCTTTCAGTAACATTCTCAGCAGTGGTGGGATGGATGTGTTGGTTTTACAGCAGCTTTGAGGGAAGTAGGAAGGTGACCTGTGGGATGGCCAGCAGCCAGTTTGCAGATAGCTTCTGCTTTTTAGGTTGGACAGCTGCAGCACAGATAGATTTTTTTTTAATGTTTTGTTTTTCTTCTTTCTTGCCTACCAATTTGATTGCCAGGAGGATAAGGTACACATTTTCTTCTACAGTTATAAACCGGAACTTCCTAAATTGCTAAAATAACCCTCAACAACATTGAGCTGTCATTTTCCTTCCTCTTAAGTAACCTACATGTTCTTGCATTTTACCTTGATATTACTGAAAAACTTCTCCCATAATTCTGTGTCCTCTGCATCCCCATCTTCATGCTCTGCACAGGGAAACTAATTCAAAACAAGCAGATTTAACAGTTTTGAACTGTTGGTTTATGACAACCTGAATATGAGAGGAAGGATTTAGGAATTGGTCTAGTCAGCTCCATCGTGTTTCTGACTGAGTATTGAAGGACAGGGAGCACTGTGATCCTGGAACCAGACCTCTGTTAGCTTGCAAAGCCTTTATATTTCACAACAAATTAAGTGTCTGTGGTATGAAGGAGTCCCTTACTTTAGAGTGTTTGCTGTCCTTGGCAAGCAGCAAACATTGTGGACTCACATTGTCATCTCTAGATACTGGGTGGGAATTGCTGAACATTTGATTAGAAAGTGCAGTTGAATACATGTAAGACTATAAGAAACTGAACTGGCCCTAAATTATAGATGTTCAGACTGCTAAAGCTTGATAGATTGGCAAGTGAGATACTGCAGTTTTACTCCATAGTAAATTAATAGAAAAACCTCAAGGATCTCATAAAGATGTTGGGAATAATTCTTTGAGGAGCTTACATATTTTATTGTTTTTCATATTGGATAACACAATTCATAGTAGGCATAGAGATGTAGGCTCCAGAATTTATGTCCACAAAGCTGTTATTGTAAATACTTGCCAAAATTGTGCTTATGAAAACAGCATCTGCTTGTTTTGAAAGTCAGAAAGTCAGAATTCCATCTCTTATGTTCTTTAAAGTCCTGTGATACTCCATGGCAATGACTCAGATCAGACTGGCCAAGGTGACTGTAAAAATCTATTAAGTATTTCAAGTTTTATTGAAGAAAACATGAAAGTGCCATAATAAACGTTCAAAACTGAAACTAAATGGTACTATGATGCTATATCTAAATTAGAAAATCTCAAGCCCTTGTCAATTCTTTCCTGCTTTGACAGAGTATTTAAAATACATGAGTGAGAAACAGTTTTTTATTTTTGAGCTTTGAAAGACTTCATGTCATGCTCTGTTTAAGAAATATTAATAGAATTAAGCTGGCAAAACTATGCTGCTTCAGTTTAATATTAGCAGCTGTTCCTGGTAATTTGAATAAAATGGAAATTCAACATTCCATGAAATTTATTTTGTTCCTTTTATGTGATGAACAAATGGAAAGAGGTTAACATATGTACCCACATATGTACCCACTGTACTTACTAGACAGACCAGTATTTGACCATTTTGTGTACATTTATTTCAAAAGATAAACCAAAGGGACATAGAAAATATGGACCAACCTCTTGCTCAGGTACCCACACTTATTTAATGTGGCTACTCAAGGATTAGTGTTCCACATGAAGAAAACATGGATTCAAGCAGTTATGATGTTAAATTTACTGGAAATTATCATTCTTTTCCAGCATACGATGACAGATGCTACAATCCTCTTGGAGGATGTACAGAAGATGAAAGACAAAGGAGAAATAGCACAGGCATATATTGGACTGAAGGAAACAAACAGGTACAAGTTCTCTTTCTTTATTTTGTGATCAGTTGGGGTCTGCTGTGACACACTGTGTATATTGTGCTCAGTCAGTTCCATCCATGGATGTCTAGAGAACACTCATAGCTGGGGTTATAATTTGATTTCATCACTAAAATTGCTGTGTGCAGTATTAGAAAGGATTTGGAAATAATGGGGAAATGTAAAATCAAGCTTTCTGGATTTCCATCTTAGCCTTTAATTGCTGCGTGGCCCAGCCTGGGTGTCATTCCCCAGGCTGGTTTGTCACCCTCTGAGCCACAGTGGTCACAATAGTCTGTGGCAATGCATTTATTGTAACAGCACAGAATGCTGTAACCAGCTGGGCTGTCACTGAGAGCTGAACTGCATCATCCAGAAGAAAAACACGTTAACAAGAAAAGTAATTTGCTAAATTGTTTTAGAGAATTTTTGTTTCTTTTATAGTAACTGTAATGTAGTGTGTAATGTCCTTACCATGTCACCTCATCACCATCACATATATCTCTTGTATTTTTTAAACACCTTTCTTGAAAGGCAATCTCCCCAGGACTGTCATATGCTGAATGAGGACGGAGAACTTTGGCTGGCTTATGAAGGGTTAAAACAAGCCAACAGGTTACCAGACTTCTCAGAATGTTTTTTTTTTTCTTCATTTGCATCTTCTTTTCTAGCTAACTGTGCCCCTTGCTATGGGTTTGCTTTAGCTACAGTACTTCTATTGCTTTAACAGTTAGAAAAAAATTCAACACAAATTATACAAATTAGGAATTTCCTCAAACCTGGTCCCCGAAGCTTTCTACTTGTCAGGTTTTATCATTTAAAAAGTTTAAGATGGCACAACAGCCAATACATAATTCATAAGAATACTTGCACAAAAGTAGACTAAAATACCAGAAGCTCCACAGCTGGAAAGTGATTGTAGCCAGGTACTATTTGTGTGTCTTTACATCACGTCTAAAAATTGATGTTCCTTACAGTTTTTCAGCCTGAAGAAGTACAACCATTTTAGTAATTATTAAACTGTTGTTTAAGTAGCTTCAGCGTGCCCTGAAGTTTCAAACTGAAATGGGTCTTACTCTCCTTGTGTCTCAAGTTCAGTAAATTAAACATTCTTCTCCCATGTCTCTCCATGCCAGATTCAAAATGTGAATCACAAAATAACCAAGAAAGAGAAGTAATCTTTAGTTCCTCATGGTGCTGTTGGAACCTCAGTGGCATCACTGTGGTCTCTGCAAGGACTGTGCTGCTCCTGGGGCAGGTGGAGTTGCCTTGTCAAGGAGTGCAGCTCTGGCTCTGTGTGCCCATCTGTGTCCCTGACTTCCCAAATGCTCCCTAGTCCTGCCCTGACAACTAATCCACTACAGCAGCACTGCTGGTGTTCTCCAGTGTATGCATTTGGTGGCAGTAACTACAGAAGGTGGTATTTGCAATGACTGCTGCTAGCTGAAGTCCTTCCTTTTCTGGTGCTAACACATTCTACCCCTAACTTTGTTGTGTAAACCTGTGAAGATCTAACTTAAAGCGAGTGTTCTGCAGAGCAGGATGAGAGTTGCTTTGCTCTGTGCCTCTTTCCTCTTGTCCTGGCACTGCAGAGACTTTATATTAGTCTGCAAGAAGCTTTATATTAAATGGCAGAGCAGTGCAGGTAAATGACTGTTTGCCCTTGCGTGTTTCATTGCCCTAGTTACTAATAAATGCCTTATGCATATTTAAACCCTGAAATATTGTCTAATTGAACACTGGTAGTCACTAGTATGGTCATTTCCTGTGCATGTACAAAACTATGAGTCAGAGCCCTTGGACAGTGCCTTCCAAGCAGGAGTAGATCCCCCAGCACTGCCTGGCAGGAGGCTGGTACGTGTTATCCCCATTTCACAACGAGAAGAATTTGAGATGTGATGTGCCCAAGGGGAAAGAACAAGTTAATGGGGAGGATAAACCTCCCAGATTTCAGTCCTGAGTTTGATTCTGTTGTTGACCTTTCATGCATTAAGGACAACCCTCTGAAAAATGGTGAGCTTAATGTAAAAAATAAGGATTATTTACGTGCATTTGCAATTAAATGGTTTCTGACTGAAAAAGTCAACTCTAAAAGTATTTTCCATTGTTAATATTGGAAGGTGCTAGCTTAAGTGTACATAGTGTCATCTTCATCTATTTGATTTGTTTAGAGGTAAAACCTCTTTAAAGCCCCTTCAGTCAATCTGAGAAGACTCAGCTTTACCTTTATTGCCACAGTGGCACCGTGTACAGTACGTGTTCGATCAAAGGAAACGCAGAGCAGTGTCACAATTAGCTTCTCTCCCTTCACTTTTTGATCATGCAAGCCTAATTTAATTAGAAGGCATACTGAAGGGTTTAAAGAATACTCTGCCTTTTTCATTTTCCTTTGCAAGCCATGGCTAATTGTTCCTGAGCAGCAGCTAAAGCTTTACACTCCCTCTGACAACTGCGGATGTCACTTTCCGAGCGCGTTCACACAAACTGTTGCTCAACCTCCTCAGGCTGCTGGAGTCTCAGCTTCAGTCTCAGAAGAAGAGCCACGAGAATGAGCTGGAATCCCTGCGAGGTGAGATCCAGAGTCTGAAGGAGGAAAACAACCGGCAGCAGCAGCTCCTGGCCCAGAACCTGCAGCTGCCTCCGGAGGCGCGCATCGAAGCCAGTCTGCAGCACGAGATCACCAGGCTGACTAATGAGAACTTGGTAAGGGAAATGATGCTGCAGGAGCAGCAGTGGGGACTGACAGACCTGCCACACCTGGAGGTTCTTATCATTTTTCGCATGGGCAGCTTCCTGCAAAAAAAAAAAAAAAGCAGCAGGGTAGTGGTTTTCTTGAGTGTAAGGTAATGGGAGAGAGAGGCTTGTGATTGCTCCTGATGTAATAATGGTTCAGGAAATTGGTTTGAAGTGTTTGGGGCATGGAGGAAGCTTTATGGATCCCAGTTCCCAACTGGTGAGTTTAGTCATGGCTAAATAGAATGTTGATATCCGGGGAAGTCATGAAAACTGAGTGACTTCAGTTTTAATAATGCTAAGGAGTGGTGTTTCTCCTGAAATATGTTAGTTTGTTTATTCCACTGAAAAACTCTGATGTAATTCTTTAATTATTTAATATAATTTATCTTCCCATTTCTCTCTTCCCTGCCTGAAGCTACACAGATAATCACTGTTTTACGAGCCCCAGCTATTCAGTATGTTTTGAAAAAAGAAATAGTTCCATAACAAGAAACTTGGATAGAAGTCACTTAGCTAATAGTTGGTATTCCATGTGTATTGCACAACATTTTTGTGTGAAGGAAGGATTGGGCAAAACTCCCTACCTTCTTCCACAAAGGAGTATGTTCATCCTATGTGGGCTACTTCATTTCTTGGGCATTCTTCCAAAGAGACCTGTGTTGGAATATGTTTGGCTTGTTTTTGGTAAAGGGAAACATGCTATTCAGCCAGAAGAATCCTAGCTGTGAGTATTATTGCTTCCTCCAGACAAGCCAAGGTGTAGCGTTTCCTGCTAATGTACATGACAGAAGTTATCACTGTTGGAGTCTTGTCTTAATACCAAAGATTTTGAGTAATATTTTGTCAGAAAATTCAGCTGATACATGTTGGAGAAATGGCTAAAAGTGTAAGTTTGCCTGAGCAGCCACAGTCTCTCACTGGCAAAGGTAGATGGTGAATGTTTCTGTCTCAGCAGCTCCCTCCTGCTGCTTAGTCATATGTTACAATTTTTAGCCATTTTTCCCCCCAGAGACCTACTCATCACATTGTGTTCCCAAAACAGCACACAGTCATGTAATTATAGCCCAGAGGAATTGCCTTTGTTTTCAAATATACTGAATGTAATTCTACTTGTTAAACATAGACTCATTCCTTAGTATTTCACTTCAGATGTTTGAGTACTGCAAGTCCACTCCAAGCCAGGTGAATGTTTCAGTTCCACTCCTAGCCCTGGAGTGGAAACAATTTGCAGTTTTCCAGATGCCATGTTGGAATTGTAGTGTTCACTGCAATCCCACCTTGATTAGCATAAGAAAATGTCCTGTCCCTGTTCTCACAAAGGTTGTATTCCATGCTTTCACAGTCCTAGTATGGCCCATTTTTAAAAGATCTGACTGTTCTGCAGCTCATCTACATCAGCTTCTCTCTGGGAGGTGCTGGCATGAGCACAACTAAGGCCTAGACGACCTAAACATAGGAGATTCTGGATCTTGTTGTATTCTGATTTAATCTGTACAGTGCTCACTGAAGTCTCAGTGTCTCAGAGGGAGGGAGAAAACCAATCCTGTCCCTATTTTTGCAGTTTTATGAGGAGTTGTATGCAGATGACCCCAAGAAGTATCAGTTGTACCGGATTTCCCTTTACAAGAGGATGATTGTATGTAGTTCCCATGAATGCTGTTTCTCTGTTGTCTGCTCGCTCTGAAGCACTAATTGAAAAGCAGGCTGTCTCCTTTCCTCCCTTTCAGAGGAAATCCCCCTGCAGAGAGCTTCACGATGCCAATTACCTCCTTCACTGCTTTTTTTGTTAGTCTTAGTGTCCTTTGTGTAATCTGTGTTTCTTTTTGATGCACAGTTTTGTTACTAATACGAGCCTTGCACTGTGAGCAAAGCAGTTTCTTTTTGAATACTACTCCATACTGCCCTGGAAAAAATATACATGATGCAAAAGACGTTCAATTTTCAAAACTATTCTTTGGTTTGAAACTTTGATACATTTAGATTCAGTTCAGAAAGGTAGAGGACTGATCATACGGGTCCTTATCGAGGTGAATAATGCCAGCAATCCAGTCATAGCCTGAATTTATTCTTATTTTAATATTTTTCAGAAATGCAAAATATAAAGAATTACTTTGGAGATAATATTTTCATAGTAATGAAAGACAGCACCATATGTGAGCTTGAAAGAATATAATTTATGAGTTTCCAGATCTTAATGAGATGTGAAATCTGTTAAATTTGTTTAGATGAACTATAGAAAAGAACTTTATTCATCCTCACATAGAGGTTGTTCTGAAATCATATCCCTTCCCTGATACACACAAAACAGTCTGTCAAACTTACATGTATCTTTTTGTTAATTTCAGGAGAAATTGTTTTATCTGACAACAAGTATGTAGTGTTATTAATAGGATTTCTGTTGTAAAATTTAACAGTGCTTTGGATGTGAAGCACGGCCTTGATTTTTGTTGTCAACAGACCTAATATCTTACTGCTCAAGTATATTGTATCAGCTTGTAAACTCTTTTACTACATGATTAAGGTTTGTGCCCATACTGCACTAAAATTTTTCAGTACTTCAGAAGAGGTGGAGTTTCCCAGATGATGCTTTTGATGCAGGGAATTTACAATCCCTGATGTTCTTACCAGTGCCAAGAATATTCCTCATGCTTAGGAGATTTTTCTTCTAAGCTGCTTTCCAACACTTCACCTGAACTGGCTTTCAGGTTGTTTGAGCTTGAAGTTTTGCTTTCTTTAGAAAAACTTTCACTTTTTTAATTACACAATTATTTTATGTCACAGAACTATTCAAAGATAGATTTCTGGGGAGTGTTCCTTTGAAGGACAAATACAGTTTATTAAAAGAATAGGACTTCTGGTGCTAGATGTTATTCATCTAGAATAAAAACATGTAAGAAACCAGTCTCAGTGTAAGGAAATGTGATGACAGCAAGGGAAATTGGATGACAGCAAGGGAAATGGCAGAGCAACACAAGAAATGGTGTTTGGATGTTTGATTTGGTAAATTTGAGTGCAAGTTATGGTCTTTCTATGAATGTCTCATCTTCTCATAACAAGGATAGGTCTGAATAAAGAGTCAGTCTTAAAGGTAGGAATAAATGAAATACAGAAATACAGGATAGCTGTTTAATATTTAAGAAAATAATTTCTGTGAGGAGTTTGGAAGAGCAGGGAGGAAGCATTAGAGAGATGTGTTTGCAGCAAATATCTTCTGCTATACAAACTGACCTCATTCTGAGTGTCTGCAGAATCTACCTTCCTACGAGCTTTGCCTTTGTTATGCTGCATATAACTTAATAATATTTGCAATATTTGGCTTGTGTTGTAGGCAGTGTACCAGCTTGCAACCCTCGGCCAGAGGATGGCACTTCTGTTCAGCTTTCCTCCCTGCCTCGTCACTCTAACAGCACTGTTTTTGTCTCTGTCACACGGTACAGGATTGTTCCCAAATCTTAATCTTTCCCTTATTTTAATTTACAGGATTTAATGGAGCAGCTGGAAAAGCAGGACAAAACCGTTCGCAAGTTAAAGAAGCAGCTGAAAGTATTTGCTAAGAAGATTGGTGAACTCGAAGGTACTTTTATATTTTGAGAGAAATATTTTGGTTTGCTTTGTGATCTGATTGTCATCATACACATCTGTTTTAGCAGTTGTGAGGTCTTCAGTAGCTTTAGCCTCTGTTGACTGAGAAACAGGATGTAAACTCAGGCCTCTGTGGGTTCCTTTATGAACCTTTAGAAGTTTTATTGAGAAAAGGAGATTGATGTTTCTCTGAAGGCAGAAAGTATTCAAACATAAAGGAATGTTTCCTGCCCTGTGTGTGTACTCAAAGACAGTGTGTGGTTTTGTCAAGAGAAAAGCAGTACTAAATATGAACCAGGCAAAAATGAGTTACCCAGTTTTCCTTTGAATGTGAAGGCTAGTTACTCAAACTAAGTGTTTTTTTTAAAAAAAGTCCTACAATATTGTCCAGTTCCTCTCTGGACAAGATCACAGTAATGTTCGTACATAATACAGAGTGGGAAAATGCTCCTGAAAATATAATTTGGTGTGTTTATTGCCTAATTAATTTAGAAAGATGCAGTAGGTCTGACTGGGATGGAGTTAACTTTCATCATAGCAGCCTGTGTGATGCTGTGTTTTAGATTTGAGTCTCTAACACTGCTGGGAGCACACCAGTGTTTTGGCTACTGCTGGGCAGTGTCAAGGTTTCCTTTTTTCCCCACTCTGTCCCCTCAGTAAGCTGAGGTGGGTAGGCACATGGGCACAAAGCCAGGACAGCTGACCCAGACTGGCCAAAGGAATATTCCATATGCTGCCCTTCTTAATGTCAGGAACCACAGGAGGGGTTTTTGCACACAAGGTAGCTGTTGTGTGAGACTGGCTGGACATCAGTTCCCTCAGGGTGGGGGTTTATCATGAGTAATTGCCTTTCCTTCCTTCCCCTCCCCAGCCCCTTTTCTTTTACTTACTAAACCACCTTTTTCTCAACCGGCGAGTTTTCTCAGTTTTGCTCTTAATATTCTCTTCCCTGTCCTGCTAGAGCCAGGACTTTCCTTAGGAATGTTACAGAAATGTCTCTGGCATGTATTGTTTCACTGGAAAATGTAGTATTTCTTTTCATTCTCTCTCTGCAGTGGGCCAGATGGAGAACATATCACCTGGACAGATCATTGATGAGCCCATTCGTCCAGTGAACATTCCACGGAAAGAAAAGGACTTCCAAGGGATGTTGGAATATAAGAAGGAGGATGAACAAAAGCTTGTCAAGAATCTTATTTTAGGTAAGCATCTTTCTCATTTGTGGCCTTCTCTGCTTCCATACACTCGAAAAAATGAATGATGAGAGCACAGAGTTTGCATTAGGAAATGAATATCTTATTTTGGTTTTGACAGTGTTCAGTTTATCTACAGTTCCTAAATGTGTATTGTAATCTAATTATCCTTCCTGATGAGTATAGTGCATATCATGCCTGCATATTTTTAGCAGGCATTTCTATTTTCTTATTCTGTTCTTTTACCAAGAAAGTGGCTCTTAGTTTTGCTGTGAGTTTTCACTAGCCAGGTATATACAAACATATATATATACATGTATATGCTATTAACTGGGGAGGTTGCAATTACCTCATATAACATCTTTTAATGACTTGACACTTAACCAGACAATGTGTGTTTGTTTTTCCCAAGAGCTGAAACCACGTGGGGTAGCTGTCAACCTGATTCCAGGACTCCCAGCATATATTCTGTTCATGTGTGTGCGCCATGCAGATTACCTTAATGATGACCAGAAAGTGCGGTCGTTGTTGACTTCCACTATCAATGGCATCAAAAAAGTGTTAAAGGTTAGTTAGTCTGCTCAGTTTAGAAAAAAAAATATGTTCATTTAAGATTCACTTTTGGTTTTATGTTAGGAGAATGAGGAAAAGGCTTTCAGTGAATTGGTTCTGGATTTGTGATCAGTGAACTCCCACTAAAGTCCCAAGAGTTGTGTTAAAAGTATAACAAATTACATTGCTGCCATTTTATCCATATGGTAGCAGAGATGCATTGAATTAATAGGAAAAGAACTACCTTCTTTTTGTTTTGAATAGTCTCTCTCCCCTGAAGCTCAGCTTACAAAGTTTTGGACGTAGTCAGAGTTTGCAGAGTGAGTCTTGGTTAATCTTCTTCAGAGCGCTTAAATAAACAGTTTCATTTGCAGTTTTGGTTAACAGATTCCTCATTTGCTTCACCTACAGATTAAACTGATGATAATATGTTACTGCCCAAAGTCTTTGCAAGGAGTTGGCTGGGAGAGTTCATGCCAGGTGTATCTTGAAGGCATAATTAAGACATAAATATGTTTTATACTTACATGGTTTTTCATTTTTTAAATGAGAGAGATGTGACAAAAGCCAAGCCTTTAATCAAACTGCAAGTTTTGAAAAAATACTTAGTAAACAGTCCTGCTGGAGCTTAGATATCCATAGGAATTTGTGAACATTTTTAAGTGAAAGAAGTGCATGCTATGGTGCTCTAGAACTACTCAGCATATACTTGATCCTGTGTTCTTTGCTGAGGAGGGTTTGTTGTTTTGTTTCATTTCCCATACCAGGCTGCCAAAATGGTTATGATGTAAGTGGCATTCATCAAAACTGTTGTTTCCTGCTCCTCCTGCTGGCTCTTTATCATTCCAGTCTTCCCTGCTGGGCTCTTCACAAGAGTCATTGGGTATTTTGGGAATACAGTCACATTGCCCTTTGATTTCTGCCCAGAGCAATTAGGATGGGTCTGTAAAACACAGAAAGATCATCCCCGTGGAGGAAATCATATTCAAGAAGAATACTAAGGAAAACGGGGAGGGTGTTAAATGGCACTTTGCCAAAACCCTTGCTTTCCTAATTCATTACTCTAACACACAAAGTTTTGCAAACCACCAGAATGAGGATCTACTAGAAAGTGTATTTTAAGTGTTTAGTTGTGTGTCTTGCATTCTATTATTTTATTTCTCCTACCAGTCTTTGCTGAGCTGTGTTTGTTTTTATCTTCAGAAAAGAGGAGATGACTTTGAAACTGTGTCCTTCTGGCTGTCGAACACCTGCCGGTTCCTGCACTGTTTGAAGCAGTACAGTGGAGAAGAGGTGAGCAGTGCTCCTACTCTGGTTTCTCTTGCTCTCCAGTACTGTTGCCAGCACTGCTCTTCAACAAATATTGCATAAAAGATCTGGTCATAGTCTCTTAAAATGGCTACACCTTTTGGAATGATGGTGACAGCATCATTGGAAAGCACAGGGATATAAGATTTGAACCAGCTTCCCTTTGTTGCAGGCTGGGACCCAGAGTCTAGGTGATGTTGGGCTCCCAAAAGGGCCAGCTCAGATTAAGCAGGAGAATCTGGCAGCTCCCACTATGGTTTTTAGCAATGATTCACTGCACTCCCTATAAAAAGGCCATATTAAGCCCTTTAGGCATAGTGTGGCAGACCAGTTGATGTTTGGAGGCTGTGATATGCCCAGTTCCTCTTTCAGGCCTAAGTGGGCTTTTGGCCATAGCTGGCCAGGTGAAAATACCCATGCTGGAGTGTTTGTTCCTGTGTCACAGACCTGAAGTTTTGAGTTAAGGAAGCAGCTGCTGTGGGCATCACACTTGAAAATCAAATCCTAGCATTAGCCTCAACTTTGGAATCAAAGTTCCAAACTAAAATTGTGAGGGGCTGTGACTTCGGATATTATTTGTCAGTTGCATGAAAGAAAATGCTAATACTGAGTTTGTGTAATATTTTTGTGTTCTACTGAAGCATTGATTTCTGTTATTTTATGAATTCAGGGGTTTATGAAGCATAATACACCTCGTCAAAATGAACACTGCCTCACTAATTTTGATTTAGCTGAATACAGACAAGTACTGAGTGACTTGGCTATTCAGATCTACCAACAACTTGTCCGAGTGTTGGAAAATATTCTGCAACCAATGATTGGTAAGGCAAAGTTGAATTCCTTAAGCTTCACAACATGGTACCAAAATGGAAATCATGATGGTGGTAGTAACTGTGTCTCATATTTCTTCCTAAACAGTAGAGTTTCAGTAATAGTTCTTGTGGTATTCTGTTCAGAGATGACAAAGACTATTCTGGACAGGTTGGATTAGATGAAAAACTAAATTGTGACTGGTTCTTCTGGCAGCGCCAGAATAAATTGGTATACCTTATTCATGCTTGGCATTTGCAGGAGGAAGCTGTCTGGACAATCTGATATTTGTTGCTCTGTCTGTTGGGAAATACCCCATTGAAAAATTAGACTTTAATTACATGAGAACTCTTAATTGAAATTAATATAGAAAAAAATGTTTGATTGTTGTTATGGAAAGCAGTGAGGAATTAAATCACAAGCAGTGATAAAGCTAACCTTCAGGGAGGTTTTTTTTTTCATTAAGAATACTTTTCATTTTCTGTTCAGACAGTACTTCTACAGAAATGTTCATGATGCTTTCCAATCACAGTATTTAGAAGAATGGAACAGCTCTCAGTTTGCTGACTCTGCTGCTCATATGACCCTGGGAGGAAAAAAGTACTTTCCTGAGCTAGATTCAAACTGTCCTTTTACACACACATGCTGGAATCTTTGTAACAAGATTGTGAACTTAGATTTACAGAACATAGTGGGGGACACAATTTCTGTAAATCATGGTGAAGTGTGGCTGGCAGAAAGCCCACCCTGCTCTCTCTGCTTTGCTGTCTTGCACATGATGCTGGTGTATCAGCAGTTTTCAGTCACTACAGTAATGGTGTCCATCAAATGCAGTTTCAGGAATGCTGGAGCATGAGACCATCCAGGGTGTGTCAGGGGTGAAACCCACAGGGCTGAGGAAGAGAACCTCCAGCATTGCTGACGAGGGCACCTACACCCTGGACTCCATCATCAGGCAGCTGAACTCCTTCCACTCGGTGATGTGCCAGCACGGGATGGACCCAGAGCTCATCAAGCAGGTGGTCAAGCAGATGTTCTACATCATTGGGGCTGTGACCCTCAACAACCTCCTCCTGCGCAAGGACATGTGCTCCTGGAGCAAGGGAATGCAGATCAGGTGGGACAGCTTGCTACAGTTCTCTTCACTGCACTGCTGGGAATCTTATTGGACTCTTGACATTGCTCAATGTCATTTTGATGGGGCTGCAGATATCTGGGATATTTATTTTTCCACATGTAAATGGGTGCAGATGATGTTAAACTGATTTGGTGAAATTTGGTTAAAAACAGCTTAGTTGACTTTGGCCAAATCCTACCTGAGAGTCAAGGAAATGTGGTAGAAGCAAAGCAAAAAGTGTTTCATTATCAAGTGGAAATCAGAATTATAGGTGAAATGTTGGTAATTGCTGCCCCAGCTTTTAGAGAATAGCAAACATACCTGCCTTTTTTTTTTTTTTCATGTACTGGTGGTGCAGTGGATTTCTCTTTGTCTACACTAGTTATCCTGAGGTAAAGCCATCTGAGTCATCTGGATTTCACACCACTTGTCCAATGGATTTTAGTGGCATATGTCAGGAAATTTAGCCAGGGCGTTCCAGTCCCTCAAGTTACCTCCCAAAGCCTCACTGTACTTTAACATGGATAAAATCTCATTTGCCTTTCTTCTTACCACATTCACACAATTAATAGGATCAGAAACAAATGGGAAAGGCTAGTTAGTGGAAATCTTTGAATAGTTTCTAATTGTTATGAAAGTCAAAATCCCTGCCTTAATTGAAAGAAAACAGTGTGAAGACAAAATAACAAGAGGGAAAAACAAAGAAGGACAAAGAGGCAGCACTGGTAAAGAGAAATTGCACGTGCTTTCCATTTATCCATAATCAAGCATTAATGTTCTTGATGCTTTTACCTCTTTGTACAGGTACAATGTGAGTCAACTGGAAGAGTGGCTACGTGATAAAAATTTGATGAATAGTGGGGCTAAGGAAACCCTGGAGCCCCTCATCCAGGCTGCACAGTTGTTGCAAGTCAAAAAGAAAACAGATGAAGATGCAGAAGCCATTTGTTCCATGTGCAATGCACTGACTACTGCCCAGGTGAGCAAATCCTCATTGTCTGTCTTGCTGTCCCTCCTGAGCAGCTCTCTGCCCTGTTGGTGTTTGCTGTCCCTGCCAGCACTGCTGTCACACATGAATTGGAGGTTTCTTGCTTTGTTTTGCTAAAACAGATTAAGTTGGAGGTGTGAAAAAAGGACCAGACCCTTTTGAGTCTGGTGTTTGAGATAAGTTTTGAACAAATGGGAGGAAGCTCAGTAGATTGTGCAGGGTGCAGTGCTGTACACAGTCTCTCAGATTTTGGAAATCCTTAGAGAAAAGTCTTCATTCAAAGACATCTCTGTACTCCAGACAGTATTCCTAGGATAGTAGGAATTGATCTTTCTGCCATCAGGGTTGGTATCCAGCCAAGTTGATGGACAATTCAAACAAAGATGTTGTCTCTGAGTCTGCAAACAAGAGTGTAAAGTTACTGTGCCCATTAGCCTCAAAGGCTGAACCAGGTGGATCTCAGTAAACAGACTCCTATTTATGAGAGATCAGATTTTGTACAGATATGTTGCACTTCTTTTTCAAGTCATGATGCATTTGCATAGAGCTTGTACAGGAATAAATGGACCCAAACATCTTTAATGCTTGTTGAACAATTCTCACCAGGAAAAGGAAGAAATTTCCCCGTTTCTTTCACAGTTGTGTCAGCAGTTGCACTGATAAAGCCATTTTGATTGATTAATTCACATTACTGGAAAATTAGTTTTCTACTGAATAAGAAGTTAGAATTCCTAACTAATGTTAGGGATGCATTTTAACTTTTTAACAAAGTGATTTGGTTTTTTAATAAAGGGAATGGTAAAACAATGAAAAGATTTTTTAATAGGTTTTACAAGTATTACTATTATTATTGTTATTATTATTATTATTATTGTCCGTGTTGTGTCATTCTTTGCTTTGGTGGTTTTAGCCCTGTTTTTAGAGAAATAGCTCACTCTCTTGAAAAACAGAAAAGTTGTAAGGCTACAGGAGGTCTTGACTACAGGGTCAAAATTAGAGTGATAAATGCATCATGTTTTTGTGGCTGGGTAGGAAAACAATCAGGTACTTCTCGTGTGATTTTTCCATCATTTGGTATTTTCATCACATATGTAGAAATTGAGGGTTTCTACCTCCAAAGAGCATATGTTCTGAAGGAGGCATTCATTTAACATAGCATTGAGCAGGGTGATGGAATTGTGCATTAATCAATAAAGCAAAAAAAAGAACAGATACTTTTAAATAATTTTCTTTTTTAAATAGCTAATTTTAAAATTTAGTTATTAGTAATCATGGATGCATCTGTTGATTAATCAGTAACATGAAACTGAAAGTGATTGTTGTTCTTCACAGATTGTAAAAGTCCTGAATTTGTATACTCCAGTTAATGAGTTTGAAGAGAGAGTCTTGGTGTCGTTTATACGTACAATACAGGTATGTCTGTCTTTCCATCAAAAAACATTTGACTGTTTCTAAGAAAACCTCTGACAAGCCAGAATCACTTCCATCCTGAAGTACATTCAAGAAAACGAATTAAACTATGCTTTTTAGCTGTTGTAGTTTGACAGCATTGAAAAGGTGATCTCAGCCTTAAAATTTAAGCAATCACAAGTTGCTGCCTCCAGACTTACATGAAAGTGTTAATTTCCCTGTCAGTATCTATGAGGTTTTCAGTGAGAGGTTTTTGTGCTTATTCATCCTTGTGTATGTAAGCTCACTTGTATGACAACTTTTCAAGCACTTAGATTTAGATATGCAAATTTACTCAGACCTGTGTCTGCATGTGAAGTTCTGTGCTTTGGAAACTGACGCCCATATCCATACCAAAGTTCTTAATTTAGCCCTTGTGTTTTTTGTTTATATTGGTGAAAGTGAAAAGTTTTGAAAACTCCAAAGAGAAGCAGCCAGTAGCGCAAAATGAAAGAAACAAACATGAACTTTCTATTAGAAATTGAATTACAGTATAGCAAGGTAAAGGAGATTGAGAAGGTAGAACTGAAATAAAGCTGTAATTCCACTTACTGAAAAGGTGGTTACCAGATACTGGGCAAAGTCTTCCTTTTGCAGGGAATTTAAGTATTCCCAGATTGCATTGTGAGGGGAAGATGTGCAGAACTGAAGCTGACCAAAGTAACCACGGTTTAATGGCAGAGTTGGTGTAAGTGTGTCAGCTCAGGTTAGCACAGAGTGTGTGTTTGCACACATCTGTAAGCACAGATCATCTTTGTGGGGTGCCCATTAGCAGTCAGCTGGCTAAATGCTGATCCCATCCCTTTCTTATCTTTGCAGGTGCGTCTGCGAGACAGGAAGGACTCTCCTCAGTTGCTCATGGATGCTAAACACATCTTCCCTGTTACTTTTCCCTTCAATCCATCCTCTCTGGCTTTAGAAACCATCCAGATCCCAGCCAGCCTGGGCCTGGGCTTCATCTCACGTGTGTGATCCCCAGGATGTCCTGTCAGTGTTAGGTGGAGAACCACTTGCCTGATACCTGTACCTGTTAAAATGTAGTGAGCCACTAAACCCACGTTTTCTGAACAGCCAGCCTTGTCTAAGCCCAGATGTTGTAGTTAAAGTAGCTGGGAAACTGCACAGCAGCACCACAGGCTGAATGCTCATAGAAAGATGTGCATTTTTTGTGCTCAGTCATTGCATTTATGAGGACATCACTGATTGGTACGTTTGCAGAGTATGGAAATCGGGCTTGGACAAAAATTGTGTCTTCAGCTGTCTAGAGACATTTTTAGATCTTTAGTAAACATATTTAAATAGTGTAAATTTAAAATCCATATGTAATCTTCTCATAGGTGGGGACCAATAGGGACAGTCACAGTCCTGGACATGGAAGACTTGAAAGTAAGGCATTTTGTAGTAGAATACACAGTCACGTGGGAGCCTGTTACATTTAATTTGTAAAAAAACTGGAATGGAAAAACACAAACTGGCAATATATAAAGTTATTTCTTAAACCACTTCCTCGTTTATGTCAGTTTGACATAAATTGTAGTGATAAGTCTTATAGCTCACTATATGCTCTTAGGTGTTCATTTGTTAGAACTGTGGTTTACCAAGCAAACTAAATGGTTTACCAAGCTGCTGCATATTCTGTTTTAAATGTATGACAGTATCATACTAAGCACTAAAAATAAGATACTTCATTTTTTGTTGTCAACCTTATTTACAGTCTGTTGCAATCTGTTATTTTAACTGGATTTTTGCACATTGTATCAAGTAACACCTGTAGAGGAAAATGGTAACTAAGCACAAGTAGCACACTGGAAATTATACGTTTAGTTATTTTTAAAAGTAGTTAGCTAAAAATACAGGATCTTGAAGCAAACGATCAGAAGTCAGTAATGATTTTAGTATTTATTTAGGTTACAGAGTCTGTCTAATGTTGTTCTTTGTTTGTAGACCCCAGAGATGACAATGTGTATTTTGAGTATAATCTCTTGGATTTTTGCCACTTAAAAAAAAAGAACAACAGAGAAAAGTCTTCTTTCACACTGGACTATGAGAGGGAAAACTTTAATAGAAAATTTCTGCAGTAGCCCAAGGCTCTCATTCTTAGAAAGGTTGACTAACAAGAAAGTTAAGTAGGTTTTGACTATGATGCTGTCACTTGACTATGATTCATGCTGGTTTAATGGTTGGAAATCAGAGTGCATAATGAGAAACTGAGTTACTTTGAATGTTGCACATTTTACTGGAAAGATTTTTCTGTCTCACACATCTTGGATCTGCAATATAAAATTCACATTTCACGACGTGAGGCATAAGCCTCATGTAAGGGGTTCCAGTTCTGTGGTGTATGGCTCAAATATACATGTAAAAATAAAGCCACACACATTGCTCAGTTGCATTGTGCAATATTTTTAATGTATTATAATAATCTGCATCTTAGTGTTAACATTAATTTATTTTACGATATTGATAAATAACCTAGAGGTACACTATTAGACTGTTTGGTGCTCCTCTGTTTGCCTGCAAATTCACAGAGAAAAGATTTGCTGTTAAGCAGACTGAAACATTTCAGTTTTGTTTTACTTGAGAGGCAGACATGCTGTTTGTATGGTTGCTAAAATTGGAAATAAAGACAACATAAACTTTGTCAGTATCATTTTAAGATGCTTGTGTCATATTCAAATGGCCCATATTACATTTGATGGATCATGTCAGTACTTCCAAGAATTTATACTGGTAAAAGGGTTCTGAATGATCTTTGCTAAATGATTTAGATTGTTTTCCTCTGCATCATATACCAAACACTCCTTTTTTCAAATGTTACTTGATTTCTGAAGCTCTGGCTGCTATGAAGAGGCTCCAAATAAGGTGTAAGGTCGTTTTCAGACTGTCAGGGTACTGTACTTGTGAGAATGTAATGGCTAAGCCTTCACATCCAGTGACAAGGTTAGGAAAGAAAACACACGAGAACATGCTGACCTACCAATTTTTTTCTCCTATTGAAAAACAAACAATTGGCATTACAGTATGTTCAAACTGTAGATCAGGAAATGTATCCACTACTTCAGCGTTAGTGTTTAAAATGTATGCCTAAATGTATTTTTGTTTATTTTTTAAGTTTGTTTACCTGTAAAAAGCCTTATTGTATTGTTTCCTTAAAAAAAAAAGTAGTGTTTAGTAATTTATAGGTATCATCCTTAAACTCAGTGGTTTGACTGCTAATACTTTTATATCACATTAAAAGTATATGCTGCTTGACATGTTTTAAAGGAAAATATTTTTGAGTTGGAATAGATGTGTAGTTGGTAATTCATCTGACATTTTACATGGCAGTATTTTACATGCACTTTTCAGAAGTAAAATTTCAGTGTGAGTGTATAATAGAACTATCACCTTAGGACTAAAATCTCTTTAACCATGGAATATAATGCAGAATTATTTTAAAAACTTTTTTTTCCTTTGAATCATTGTTATGCTCTTTTAATGTGGACATATCTTTTATATTTTAATTTATTCTCTATTGAGATGATAGATTTTATCAGATGCTGGAAAAATACTTGTCAATGAACCCCTAGAAATATATACAGTTATTCTACAGATTTTGCACAATAATTACCTCATTCAGTTTGGTGTATTTTTATTCCAGTGATCATTTTATTCTGATGTTTAGGACACAGTCTTCTATCCAAATTTTGAGAACTTCCTTCTCACTCTTCAAACTGGGATGGAACATAAAAGTGCTTAAGCCAGTTAAATGAGATTAATCTGTTACAGGAAAAAGTAGCATCATCTTCATTGAAAGTGGATTGATAATCCAGCAACATTTGTTCCCAACTTGGAAACACCAGCAATTGCAATTTGAAGGTCTATATGTAATTTGTGATTTAGACTGAACATATTTCAAATACCATACTAAAACTATGAGTAAACACTTGGGTTTTTTAAGATGCTGATACTTCATGCGGTGAGTAAAAGCCTTTAAACATAGGTTTTCACTTGATGCCACTACAGTACCTAGAGGAAAAACAAAACATTGTCAGAATTACCTGAGCTCTGATCTGTTGTAGTGTCTGATGTTGTACTTAGTAAATGTATGCATCATAAAAACTGTAGACTAATAGCTATCACTGGAAGATGTCCAAATAAAAGTACAACTGTACAGTTTGTTTCAGATTTTTTGGGTTGGTTGGTTGGTGGCTCATGAGCTGGGTGCTGGCATAGACCCCAGATGGTCACAGGGTTCCCTCTCTGCCTCCATGGCAGGCTTGGTGTTGACTGCCAAGGGAGTTGGTTAAAATCTGAGGATGTGTAAATACACACCCAGATAGCAGCAGTGTGCCATAAACTGCTGTGCTTAAAGGGAAATGCTTTGTTCAACATAACCCATTTCTGGTTTAGAGCGTTTTGTCATCTAATATTAACTGTTCCTGAAATAAAATTCGTGTAACTTCACTAAAACATTCCCTTGTGTGCTGTGAAAGCTCCTCGTGTCAGGTGGGGAGGGCTGGTGGGTCTTGGCACGTGTCCACCTGCTAAAATATGACACTGTGGTTATTCAATTCTTCTTCCTCGTAAAGGGTATTTGACTGTAGCACCTGTTAGCTCTTGAAACCTACTAAATGCACTCAGAGTTGTTAATTTTTATCTTATTCTGAGCTTGTCACAGAAATTCCTTTACAGTGCTTTGTAGGGAGGTGATTAATGTTCCTGCTGGTTTTCTCTGCTGGGTCAGGACTGCTCCCCCTGGCACCTGCAGTGCGTCCATCATTCCCTAAAGGTGTATCTGCGGTGCCGGCTGTGCCAGGACGGTGACTGGGAGCAGAGGGAGCCGGGATCCTGCTGCCCTGGAACCTGCCCCGCTCTGCCGGGCGCTGCGGGGCCCCGGGCCGGGCGGGGAACGGGGCAG
>JBBMKD010000022.1:12507471-12523131 GCA_037834095.1 Argya squamiceps | reverse complement strand
CGGGGCCCAGGGCCGGGCGGGGAGCGGGGCAGGGCCGGGGCTGTTCCCCACGCCCCGGGGCGGGGGCCGGGCCGCACCGCGGCCACCTGCGGAACCTGCGGTGGCTCTGCCGGACCGCGGCTGTGCCTCGATGGCGCTGGCCGAGCTCTACACGCAGGTGAGCGGGGCTGGGTATGGGGAACGGGCCGAGGGGCAGGGACCGTGCGAGCCCCGCCGGAGCGCTTCGTGCGCCCGCGGGCGCCGGGCACAGCGCGGAGCCGCCCGTGCGGGACATCGCGCCACAGGGCACCGTGGGGAGACGCTTCTCTCTGAGAAAAACACTCCTTTTGTGAGAGTCTCGGCCTCCAGGAGCAGGTCTCGCTGTTCTCGGCAGCGATTAGGCAATGTGAAGGTTTAACTGCCCTTCCCTGGGCACTCAGGCTCGGAGCGCCGCGCTTTTCTGTTGGGCAAATATTGAATGTGTGTGGCAGAGCTTGGCCCGAAAGCAAAGATTGTTCCTCCTTAATGCACCTGCTGAAAAACTTTTGCACAACTTTTCCCTCTTCTCCTGTAGTTACCGGAGTGTTGTGACGTATCGTTTGTTTGCTTAGCATTAAATAACCAAACCAGCAGGGATATGTGGGTGATTTAATAAACCTGTCGCTCATCTATCGCAATATCAGCTGCTCCCACTGAGCCCGGTGCTGCGGAGCTGGTGGGTCCTGCCGCGCTCGGAAGAACCAACGCGGGTTTCCCAGGAATAATGTCAGGCAGGTGAAGGGGGGAAGCAGTGCGGGTGTAACCCGACACGGAAATGAGCAAACTCCCTCTGTTTACCTGCGAGGCAGGGTTTGGAGACAGCCAACTCTGTAGGCTGAGTGCATTTGCCAGTGGAGGCTCCTGCAACTGCAGGGGCCCTTCCTGAAGAATCAGTGCTTTTATCACATTCTTCTCCCTCCCTTTCTCGTCCTTGACCTAGTGCAGTTCATTTTCTTGCATGGGAGCACATTGTGTGCCCCTGAGGCTGTTTGGTGGTGATATTCTAGCTCACAAAGAATAACAGCAAACAAAGAATTCAATTTAACAAGCACTTTCTGAAAGCCAGGAGGAGATCAGCATAGCGTAGGAATGGCACAAATAACACTTTATCGTTGGATAAACATGGAAAACACGAATGTAAAGCTAATTTAGCCATGTCTTTCATGTGGCCATTGAATAGATACCTGTGGAGCTGGGCTTTTGTCCCTTTGGTCAGATAGATGGCAACATTGCCCTTACAGTGGTTTGGAGTTGTTCAGAAGATGTCTTTGTGATTTTGGATATTGTGTGAATAAATGCCACCATGCTGAAAGCATCAGCAAAGAGGTGCTGTGGAAGCAGCTGAGGTTTCCATGGTTGCTCATCCCCTGATGAGCACCAGGTTGGTGTGTGGCTCACTAGAAATGTCAATTTCTGTCCTTAGAGATACTGAGAACAGCTGGAGAAGTCACTGAGCAACACAGGCTAACTCACAGGGTGTTCTTGTGCAAGTCCCTCTTACCCTAAATTGTTGTGTGTTGGTCCTTGGGAGTTAGAATTTAGGAAGCTGCAGCTGTACAGTGCCCTTTGCAGAGATCTCTGTGGGCACCCACCATGGTTCAGTGGGGTTCTTTGGGGCAGAGACACTCATGTTCTGAGGATCTACTGCAGCTTCCAAGGCTGCTTTCAAATTAGAGAGGAAAAAAAGTAATTTGTGCCAAAACCAACAGTTGCAGCACCAAAACGAAAGGGAATACAAGTCCCTGAGGTATCTGGGGGTCTGCTCACACTCCATGAAATGGTGACTAATGTTAATTTTTCAAGTAAGCAGCTGCAGCAGTTCTCACAGGTTTATTTAAACAGCTTGTTTCAACTGACCATGGATAGAGCTAGGGTGAGGGAATTAAAGGAAAGGTTCTGGCTATCAAAACAGAAAGATGCTGGAAAAGTACACATTATGGTTTCTTGTGTGAGCAGGGAGAGATGATGTTGCTTTGTCAAACCCTGTCAGGATGAGAAGGACACACTCCATGTCAATAAAATAATTCCCCACTCTGAGGTTTCTAGCTGTGTTATGTCCTTCTAAGGAATGTTGTTTCCCACAGCTTCTCAGGCAGAGCATTAAAGAAGTTGCTTTTGCTTCAGCATTTTAACTTCAGCATAGGAGATGCAAATGGTTCAAAAAGTGTAACTTACATTTAAATTTTTTTTTCAAATATCTATGCTTCAGTAGGTTAGAGATACCTTGCTGGGATGGAGCTAAAGTATGTCAGTTGATTGCTTGTAAAGGAAGAAACCAGCCAGTAGTCTTTGAAGTTTGTCCTAGAGCAGGGAAAGATGTTTGGAGGTTGTACTTCAGTCCCATTAAAAGAAAGGGAACTGTGCAGAGTGTTTCTTGGCTATGACAATGTGCCTATGGCAAAATGCATTCTGAGTTCAGTGTCCTATACTTGAATTCAGGGAAGTGATTGTCTATACTTGATTGTCTGAATTCTGGTAAATGAGATGCTTTCTCTGGTACTTGCTTATTTGAACCCTCTTAAAAACAAGGTCTCTCCCTTAAATGTATTTTATTCCTTGTTCAGTGTTAGAGGATTTGAAGAGCCTGGCAACAGTCTGGCCCTTGCTCACCTTCCTGCTTGCTGTGTTGTTCTGCAGACTCTGCTCTGAACAGGAGCAGAATATGTGTGTCTCAAATTAATGAGTCTTCCTTCTTTTTTTATTCTTTCATGAAAAATAACCAAACCACAAAAAATATATCCTGCTGTACAGGGCTAATAATAATCTCCAAAAGTCCTGGAATTGGGTTGCACTTGATGTTTGAAAGGTATTTTTTTAATGCTAACCTGGTATTATGATAGTAGCTAAGCTAATTATTGTCTTGTTTTTCTGTTACAGTACAATAGGGTTTGGATCCCTGATAATGAAGAAGTTTGGCAGTCTGCAGAAATCACAAAAAACTACAAAGCTGGAGACCGTTTCCTCCATGTGCAATTAGAGGATGGAACTGTAAGGAGAAAAGCCTGAATTATTGTGGGGTTTGCCGAGATATGTTAGTGTAGAAACATAGGACTCACTGTTATGGGATCAAAATAACATGTACATGTTTCTCTTTTCCATCATATTGAAATTGGTACAGTACACATCTGCTGCCCAGAAACATGAGGAGTGCAATTCCACTGTCTGCATGCATTAGTATGGAGAACATACCTCAAAGATGGCTTTGGAAACAAGCCCTGAAGCTCATCCTAAATTGAAGTAAAAATCAGAAGTGCAGGGGAGGCATAGTTCTTTCTCACAGAGCCAGCTGTTGCCTTTTTTGTTGGTTTGTGTAGGATGTTAATTTTAAGTTCTTTACAGATTTAATACTTTGAAAGCACTTCTGTATTTCTGCATTCGTGTTCCATAAAGACAAGTATTAAAGGTATGATTAAATGGATTTGTTGAAAGAAACAGAAGTGAGTTTTAAACTTTCTGTAAAGAAAACTGAGGGGTTGCAAGTAATGATAGTTAATGATAGTTATCAAGCTGACTTGAGTCCTGACCAGGTCTTTCATTCAGTTGATGCTAATCTGTTATTCTCATCTGTACTTGAAATATGTTTGAGTTTAGGGAGCTAAACATGTGTCCTATTTTTACAGATTTCAATACAAAGTATTTTAAATTAAGAAAATGAGGCTTTGTTTTTCATAAGCAACAAACTGCTCCAGTTCCTCCAAGTTCAGTGGGATGTATGGAACCAATGAAATAAAAGATCAGACAGGACTCCCATTAACTTTATAACTTCATGTGAAGATAGATTTGTATTTATACAAACATAGTGCATTTTATGACATTTCAAGTAATTTTTGTTGACAGGAACTGAGTTACCCTGTTGATCCAGCTGCTTTGCCACCACTACGAAATCCTGACATACTTGTTGGTGAAAATGATCTCACTGCACTCAGTTATCTCCATGAACCAGCTGTTCTACACAATCTTAAAATTCGTTTTGTGGAGTCTAAGCTAATCTACACATACAGTGGTAAGCTAAGTGAAATGAAGAGTTTTTTTAAAAAATCTTTTTTAAAAAGTACTAATCTTGATTCAGTTTGCAACATCATGATGTGTATAATGTTTTCCTGAAGTGTATTTTAACTCATGTTAAGTGGTTTTATATGTGAGTTTATATCTAGTTTATAAGAACTTGTTTGTTCATCAGCGTCTTCTACCTAGAAAATACTGCTACTTTGTATTATTTCAACTGTTGCTCCCCAAATCAGGCATTTCATGTAACTAACCTGTGTTTTACTTTTGTTTTGTACACTTGGCTGTAGGAATAATTCTGGTTGCAATAAACCCCTATAAGCAGCTGCCAATATATGGAGATGCCATTATCCATGCATACAGTGGGCAAAACATGGGGGACATGGATCCACACATATTTGCTGTGGCAGAAGAAGCATACAAGCAAATGGCAAGGTTCAGTATGTTATTTTAATGTCCATAAATAACACTTGAAGTCTTGTGGCAGTCAGTGTTAATTGTAATTTAATTTTACTGTGTATGTACCACTGGCTATTAGGAATACCTTTGAACAAATATCTTAATTAGAGGAGAAGGGATTCCTTAACCAGCTGAAGAATTTCTAGAGCTCAAAACTACTTTCATTCTTGATGAGGGGTGAAACACTGACTTACAGCAATGACATCAACCTAGAGGTTACAACTGAAGAAGAGTAAAAGAGGAATAGGAGAAGGGTGGAACAAATATGTGAGAGTTGGGTACAGCTGTGATTTTAAATATTTTTTCATATGTGTATTTCCTACATTTATACCTGCACCTCAGACATGTCTGACATGAACTGTCTGATTATTTGGTTTTAGGAATAACAAAAATCAGTCTATTATAGTCAGTGGAGAATCAGGAGCTGGGAAGACTGTGTCTGCAAGGTACACTATGAGATACTTTGCCACTGTGAGTAAGTCAAGCAGCAATGCACATGTGGAGGATAAAGTGTTGGCATCCAATCCAATAACTGAGGTAAGTTTGGGAGAGGTTCTGCCAAGTCTGTACTCATCAAGGGAAGAATTCTTAGAGCTTCTGTGAAATTTTGTTTTAAATCTTTAGGGATGGTTTATCTGTCTGAGTTAGATATCTAAATTAGAAAATTCAGCCTCTGAATGTTGCTGGTGGAAAGAGGTGGTCAGCCTCAGGAGCACCCAGTCCTGTCTGATTTACCAGTGGCCCTTTGGAGGTGCTAGTTTGCCTCCAGAGTGTTGTATATCATCACCTAACTAGATGATGATATAACAATATTGAACAAGTTGTTTGGTTTTATTAATTGGATCCTTATGGTGGAAAAGCATACTTTGTCTAATTTTCAGTTTATGTAGCATTATACTGTTTGACTTGAAGCTTGTCTTCAATTTTGGGCCTCAAAATTTAAGTAACAGTTCAGTGTTGAGACTTTTGATTTTAGAAACTTGTACTTAACTCAAGTTTTGACTAGGTTATTCTTATGAGACACGTGAGTAAATCAAATTGTAAAAGTTTATATTTTCTGCAGGCTGTGGGCAATGCAAAAACCACCCGGAATGATAACAGCAGTCGATTTGGAAAATACACTGAAATCAGCTTTGATCGGAGTTACCAAATCATTGGAGCTAACATGAGAACATACCTACTGGAGAAATCCAGAGTTGTGTTTCAGGTGGGTAAAATAAAGTCTAAAATAGTCGATGTCAATATAGCTCCTGATGCACTATACTAGTTCTAGATAGAAAATTTTATGTGAAGTCCTGAACAGTGTATCCAATCAGCATTTGATTTATTTTTTAACTAATATTATTTATGATAAGTTATTTTATTCCATGTTCTTCCTTATGTTAAGTGAAAAATGCTTCTCAGGGAGAATTCCTGAGATAAGTGCAAGAAATATTTGAGAAATCTGTAACTTGTGGTTATAACAGTAACAGGGGCCAATTGTATCTGGAAAGGAACTGCATATACAGGGCAGAGAGAGTCTCTGTAAAAAAACTGGCTGAAGTTTTATAAGGCCAGGGCTTATTTCATGTGACTCACTACAATGTTATGGCTTAATTGTGATAATATATTAAAGAAGGTATTTAATTTTATAAAACTGTTTTTACAAAGGTTCTTTTTTTAGTAGTATTGTAACTTTTTAAGTACACTGAGAAATGCCTCTATATATCTTCTGCCCTGAAGGGTGGTTTGGAAATGGAGAGTTCTTTGAGTTCCCACAGGGCAGGGTTTCAGCTGACACTCCTACACGTTTTTTGCTACAGTATTTGATGGTTTTTATTAGTAGATGATTGTTCAAGCTGAAGAAATTATTAACATCCTTGGGGAAAGAACTTCACATATTGGCAGTGGAAATAAAGGATACTTGCATGTATCACTTTCAAAGCTCTTGCTAAGATGTACCATTTTAATAACAAGCAATTTCTTTGCTAACCTATGTTGCAGCAAATTTAGCCTTCAGTTATCATCACTTTACAATAGCGTTGAATATATACTGTTTTTCAGTTTGTTTCTTAATTTTGTTGTTAATTATTTTTTTTCCTGTGATGTTACTCTTCGATTCATTTTCCAGTCAGAAAATGAAAGGAACTACCACATATTTTATCAGTTGTGTGCATCTGCTATGCAACCTGAATATGAACATCTTAAATTGGGTAGGTCTCAAGAAAATAACCTGCTCTTCACTTTTGCAGTGCAGTATTTTAAGGCTGGGTTTTCAAGTGCTGGGATGTTTAGTGCACTACGGCATAAATCTCACAGCCTTAAAACAGGATCTGTATTTTTAAATCACTTAGTTGTTAATCCTGCTAGTTTTGAACTTGGTAGCAAATCCCTGGTAACTCAAATAGTGCATGATCAAATATGTGAGTGTCTTTGGAAATCTTATTCTCGTACTTTCTGTAGTGACAGATGCCATGACAGCATAGGGAATTGATTCATTTATCTACAGAGAAGCTGGGAGAAGCAGAATTTAGGTACATGTTTTCCTCAGTCTCCATTCCAGTTTGTTTAGTAGATGTTTATTAATATTTCTAGGAATTATCAACACTAATTTGTGTCAGCTTAACTGAGTTGGGCACATGGATTTCCCTCAGAAAAAAGAGGATCTCCAGCTCATCACTGAAACATTGTCATCTGACAGCATCTTTAATTTTTTTGTGTTATAAAAGTTTTAACAAGTGGCTCTCCCCAGTCCCTGATTTTTTCAGAATGACAAGATTTGCTTCTTTTCTACAGGAAGTGCAGAAGAATTTAACTACACACGAATGGGTGGCAGCACTGTAATAGAAGGGATTGATGACAGAGCAAATATGGTGGAGACTCAGAAGACATTTGCCTTACTGGGTAAAACCTTGGGAATGCGTTTTCAGCAGAATTTTTTTTTTCTGAAATGGGAAAAGGTGGATTGCTTCTGAAATATCCAAAACGTTAGCAGTAATTACCAAAATAGTTTATTTTGCAGCTTGTCTGTTGTGGTGTTGGTCTGGTTTTGAAGTGCTGGGCAGGAGCAATTAGCAAGTGGTGTTAATTGTTACTGGTCAGAAGCATTGAGGGCTGGAGTCCTCTTGGAGCATAAACTAACATGCTGTGACAGAAGTGGGATTGGAAGCTCCTTTACCCCTGTAAAAGCTTATGTAAAAGCTAAATCAGACTTGAGTTGGCACTTGGGAGGTACAGGAACTTGTGCCCAATCTGTCATAGGATCAGACAGGCAGAAAATTGGCAGAACCAAGGATTTGCATCCTGCTCTGTAGAGATGCTGTACAACAATTCTTGGCTGCACAACAAAGCAAGTATCCCAGCATTGTTCCCCTTTAATTAATTGTATTGTTTCTGAGTATTTCAAATAATCAAGGAATGTTTTTTCAGGTCTGAAGGGGGATTTTCAGATGGATGTTTTTAAAATGCTGGCAGCAATCCTGCACTTGGGCAATGTGGAAATAGCAGCTGTTGGAGATGAAAGATCATCCATCAGTGTAAGGAAGTGGCTCATTCAGATACCAACATTTTCTATTCTGTTTTATGCCAGAAGTGCTTTAGCAATAGTTTCTCTCATATCTGGGGCTCAGAGCAGCATTAAATCTGGTGTACTAAACTTGATTGATTTCTCCATCTCCATCTGTGTGGAATCACAGCGAGTGTTCACACAGATGCTGTTCTGTGCCCAAGTTCAGAAACTCTTAAAAGGCAAAATGTGGCTAAGAGTACCCCATATCCAATTGATCCACAGCTGCTGGAAAATCCATTTTGGAACTCTCTGCAGGATGCAGGAAACAGAGCATAGTCAAAGCTGCTCAGAATGTGTCCCAGCAGTCTATGCAAGTCTAAAAGGCAAGAACACCTAAAAATAGACTAAAGCAACTTTCTTTCAGTGTCTTAATCCAAAACATCTCATCCGGTCCAAGTTGTTCCCTCCTATATCAGGAGTTCTATCCAGTATTATTTGCTTTAGCTCATATTGCTATTTTGCCAGATAGGAAGTAAATACAGCCCCTCACCTGTCTAAAAGTAAAAAATCACAGTTTGGTGTCAGCGGCATGAGGATTTCACTGTCTGAACAACAGTTAAAGAACTAAATGTACCCTAATAATATTTATTGATCTTCTTTAAAGGTGGAAGACAAACACCTGAGCATATTCTGTGAGCTGCTGGGTTTGAGCTGTGACAAGATGTCCCGGTGGCTGTGCCACAGGAAGATTGTCACCACCTCGGAGACGGTGATAAAGCCCATGACCAGGGCCCAGGCCCTCAACGCCAGGGATGCTCTGGCTAAGAAGATTTACTCTCATTTATTTGACTTCATTGTGGAAAGAATTAACCAAGCCCTGCAGTTCCCTGGCAAGCAACACACTTTCATTGGTGTTTTGGATATTTATGGGTAAGAATGTCTCTGGAAGCAGAGTGCCTTTTCTTTGGAGTAGATTAAAAAAAAAGGTACTTTTTTGTGCTGGTAATGAATTTGGAGGGGCTTATTTTACTAAAAGGTCGTGGTCATATAAATTCTTTAGCATCCAGATTAGTGGAAATCCTCTGCTACTATAAATACCATAATTTTTTTGTGAATGAGGTTTAAATTGAACTTCTGATATGATACTTTTAGATCTAACTCTGGATTTTTTAGTTTTGTTCTGTCTGGTAACATTAGCTTCTAGAGAAGTTTTGAAATTCCTTAACATCTTCATTAGTCTTACCATTAGTTAATTAATTTAGAAACATTAGGATAGCTGCAAAGACTTTCAGGGATGCTACCATTTGATTTTGAATGTCAAAGGATTTTTTTTTCTCATTTGAATTGTGTTTCAGATTTGAAACATTTGATGTGAACAGTTTTGAACAATTTTGTATCAACTATGCTAATGAAAAACTACAGCAGCAATTTAACCTGGTATGTCCCTTTTTTGTTACAGTTCTGTATCTTATTTTGCTTCAGGGTAGATATTGGTAAATGCTAGTTGTGCTTTAGTGATGAATATTTCTGGATAGTGGCTATCCAGTAATAAATAAAAATATTTTATTTTTATATGTAAACATAGGTACGCAATATATATAAATCAAAAATTGTAAGTTTATTTTCTAACAGACAGACATATAATATACTCCAAAATATGATTTTTATCTTATGTATACAACAACTATGCACATGCACACACTGTATTTATTTTCCCTTAATTGTAGCCTTCTTTATGTTTTCATAATTTTTGCAAATCCAGCATGTCTTCAAACTTGAACAAGAAGAATATATGAAGGAAGATATCCCATGGACTTTAATAGACTTTTATGACAACCAGCCTGTCATTGACCTTATTGAAGCTAGAATGGGAATTTTAGAACTTCTGGATGAAGAATGCTTGGTAATTTAATATTCACTCATTTAAAAAAAACCCCAAAAGTATACAGATTTTTGCAAGTGGGGCTTGTAATCCATATTTTACCCTTTTCAATAGGAAATAGAGCATTTTCTTCAGAAGACGAACATTAATGTTTGCCCTCTGTTTGGTAATTCTGACTGTAAATTACTTACTCTGTTTTCCTCTTATAGAATTAAGAACCCAAGACTGGATCTCAGAACTTAGCTAGAAGTAAGGCAGCAGCTGGAGTTCCTCCCTGTGGGGGCAGTGCAGGACTAGAGCAGGTTGGGCAGGAGGGCAGTGGGATCCTCATCCTTTTACCCTTCCTGGACTGCAGTTTGCTGCTGGTCCTCTTGCTCCAAACAGGAATTTGGACTGCTCAATCTCCAGGGGGGTTTTCCACCAATATATTTTAAATTGAGTTAGGCCACAAATCACTGTTTTTGATACCAAACTTTGTGGATTAACACAGCCTTCTTACCAAAAATTATTTGCTGCGAGGAGCCACTGGTGGGTCTGAAGAGTCACAAACTTGTTACCAGGTCTTGTAATTCACTGAAAGGGGTTTTATTTTGTGTTTATTGACAGTCAGCAGCTCTGCTGCTACTAACAGCCCAGCTGAGCTTGTTAAAGAGATTTCCTTCTCATTCTTACAGTTGCCTCATGGAAAAGATGAAAACTGGCTTCAGAAGCTGTATAATAATTTTGTCAATAAAAATGCGCTGTTTGAAAAGCCAAGGATGTCAAACACCTCTTTCATCATTCAGCACTTTGCTGATAAGGTAGAGTGTAAACAACCCAGTATTGTTCCCTGTGTTTCTAGCAGTAGCTCATTCAGAAAAAAACAAAATGTAGGAAATATTAATTATTAACCACACCTATTTGGAACTTCTGTAAAATTGATCTCCAATACATAGTGTTCTTTATTTATTTATTGGTAATACTGCCTGTAACAGGCCATTTAAATGTAAGAAGTGTGTAAGATCATGAATTTGAGAGCATAAAAATAAATCATCAAGATAAAAAAGGAGAAAAATAATAGAATGTATAAATAGAACAGTTATAGTTGTAGCTTATACACATTTTAGTCTCAGGTATTTACATTTCAGATGTAGTATTCCTTTTTGGTGCCTTGATTTGAAATCATAGAATAATGAAGAAAGGAGGAAAGAAATTCCTAATTAAGGCAGAAGTATTTGGATTCTGGCAGTTTGTCCTGCTTGTAAATGTGCAGGATGCATGTATGTAATCCTGAGATAATGGAGGTGGGAAAAGCAGAGTTTCAGCCATCATGTTTGAGATTAATAAAGAGCTCTTGGCTACCACAGCTGGGAGAGTAAAAATCTTTGTTTTGCCAACTGTTTGTTGATGTGTTGCTGAAAAGTTAATGATTTCACCTGTTTGCACAGGTAGAATATAAATGTGAAGGATTTCTGGAAAAAAACAGAGATACAGTACATGAAGTATTGGTTGAAATCCTGAAAGAGAGCAAGGTTTGTGGCAAACAGTCATGATTAATCTTCTGAATACCTGATTTTACTGGAATTAATTCAGATCTGATTTTGAATTGTTTCTTCTGATGTACAGATTTTTAATGGGTTGAATAAACTAATTTAGTCTTAATTTTTATTAATATTATAGAAGTGTATATTTTAACCATCAAATAATATACAGGATGAAAAAACACAGTGTTCAGCTTCTTTCATATATGTGCATTTACTTTGCTGGTTATGTTGGGGTTTTCTTTTAGTATCTCCCTTCAAGAGCATTTTGTAATCCTTGTAACTGAAAAGCTTTTTTTTCCTATAGTCGTTACTTGCAGCTTTGATAGGTGGTTTATCATTAACAACTGCCTTTGTTTATTCTTCAAAAGAGATTAAGAGAATGCCAGGGCAAGGAAAACATCAGGTGTCTTATTTGTGCCTGCCACTTCCCATCTGCTTGTCCCTTTGAAGTCTCCAGCCTTGAGACTTCAGGATTACTCTTAATAAGCTAACTTCATCTGACCTGAAAATATATTCTTAATTTTAATTGCATATTGTGAAAGTACAGCCTTAAGTGCTTTTATTTTTAGCTCTGCCCTGTGTTTATGTCCATATTTGCTTATACTGACGCACCTTTTGCAGGCTGCTTTCACAGATGTTTTGTGTGTGAAATGTGTAAGTGCTTCACAATAGACTCAGGATCATTGCAAACTCTTTTCACAGTTATTGTTTGTTTGTGCCTTAAACACCCAGTTCAAAATCTAGCAGTATTAAGTATATAATTAATTAATAATTATACAATAAATATATAATTAATAATTATATAATAAATATGTAATTAATAATTAAGTATTAATACTGACCTAAGTATTAAGGGGTTTGCATTTTATGTTATAGTAAATGTACTTTTGATTAAAATGATGCTGCAGTTGCACAGTGTTTAACTCTGGTTCTTTCACCACACTTTTAGTTTCATCTGTGTGCAAATTTTTTTCAAGACAGTCCAGTGCCCGTTTCACCTTTCAGTTCAACTATAAACATCAAATCTGCCAGACCTGCTCTGAAATCACCCAACAAACAGCTCCGGACAACTGTGGGCAGTAAGGTACTGCACAAACCTGCTGTTCTGTGGTGTATTCTGTATTTTTGGAAAATGCTGGGCAGCCTGAGACTGGATTTTGTCACTGTTCATGGTGGCCTGTCCAGTTTTCAGGGCAGCAAGAGCCCTGAAAGGGAGCAGTACTCCAGGTCTGGGTATAAGCAGGTGTGTTTATTTTTTATATAGAAGTCTGTTGGGTACAGCCACACTCTTCAATTCCCTGCATTTGGGATCCAAACCCTATCTCCCAGTGTCCAGCCAAAACCTAACAAATAATTAAAAGACTAAGATTTGACCTTTTTACTGGAAATGTTTCATTAGCAAAGCTCTTATGTCTGGTTATTTCCTAGTTCCGGAACTCTTTGTCTTTACTGATGGTGACTCTGAATGCAACCACTCCTCATTATGTGAGATGCATAAAGCCAAACGATGAGAAATTGCCTTTTGAGTAAGTATGTTGGTTGTGCTCAGCTGTGGTTTTCTCTCTCACTGTGGTGGTGTGTCAGCAAGCTGAATTATTTTTTGTTGAGAAATTTCCCATACAGAATATGGTTTTGCTTTCCAAGTAGCTGAATTTGAAAAAAAATATTGTCTTCTTACAAAAATGGAATATTTAAGAGACATAATACTCATACCTTAAAAATCCTTTAACCTAGTATTTTTCAAGTTAGATACTAGTGATTGTGTATTTGTCAGAGCATTTTTAGGGTAAAGGTTGTTCTCCTTTGGTTTAAGTTGATGAATATTTTCTATAGGTGTGTTTCCCTTATGCAATATGGATTAACTCCAATTCATATACAGAGAGTAAAAACCTCTGCCATTTCCTTTGTGAAATTCCCTTTAGTCTGCAGAAATATTCAAAAGAGCTTTAGAAGTCAGAAAAGGTGTGAACAGTGCACATAGCCCCAGATTTTTCCCCAATTTTTATGTAATTTTAATGTTTTAGTACAGTCATATGTACAGATAATTTTCATCATTCCTGTGATCAGATTGATAACCACAAACCCCTGAGTAGGAGTTAACTTTGATGCAGCTGTTGGTCTCTTTTGTGGGCAGACCTGTGGAAGCACTCTGTGTGTCAGTTATACAACTTCCAGCTGGAAGGCAAATGAAATTAAAGCCTTTATCATATAGGAGTGGGAGGGAAGATTCTAAATGAATCAGCTTTGATTCTAAATTAAATCTTTTAAGTGTGTTAAAAGATTTCATTTGTAGCCAGACAAAATCTTTCCATGTGAAACACGTCACTGATGATGTTATATCACTGTCACTGCAGTGAGCTCTCATGATTCTGCAGTGAGGGCAGAAATAGCTTGGATAATGTAAAAATATGTCAGAATTAGACTAGAAGAGTGCACCATAAGCTTCTGAAAGAGGACTGTAGTCATCTGCCAGCCACGGAGGTCTCTTGGCTAGTACTGAATTGACACAGTGGTGTGCTCTGTGGGTGAATCAGCTCTGGTCCACAACAGGAAAGAGCCTTTCCATGCCTTGTGTTTGTAATTTTGAACCCAGATACCAATGAGCAAATCCTGGTTTATTCATAATGAATGGGTTAAAGAATACCTAGAGAGTTTCTTCCTATTCTGTGTATGTTTTGTGTTGAGAGTGGAACTATTCTTTACCACTTGCTGCTATGAACTGACACAGTTAATACTGAAAGGAAATAGGAATTTTAATGAGAGAAATAAATACAGTCTTCCTTTGGTTTGGAGAAAGAAACAGAAAACACAGATTTTTTTTATTTAGTTACCTTTTTAGTATGTGATATGGAGTAAGACACTATATAAGAAGCAGGGAGCTTTGTGTCCTTATGAGCAGAAATACAAATCCAGTTGGTAGAATGGTTCTAATTATTACAGCATGCCAAATCCAGCAGAAATATAAAGTATAACACTGCTTTTTTTTATTTTTAGGTTTGATTCCAAAAGAGTTGCTCAGCAGCTGCGGGCATGTGGTGTTTTGGAAACTATTCGGATTAGTGCACAGAGCTACCCATCCAGGTAGGGATAGCAGTGAGCCTCCCTCTGCCAAAAAACACCTAGTTGTGTGTTAATGAAATTACTTTGTAAACTTCTGATTTTCCAGGTGGACTTACATTGAGTTTTTCAGCCGTTACAGCATCCTTATGACACAGCAGGAACTCTCCATAAATGACAAGAAACAGATTTGCAAGATTGTTTTGCAGCGGCTGATCCAGGTTGGTTTGACTGCCCCAACCAATAGGTGTATTACAGCACCTATTAGTAATAAAAAGTCTCTTTTGCCAAGGGTAGTGTCTCTCCTCAGACAGGAAAGATATTTACATTATTATTATTTTTCCTGATTTACTGTGCTGCACACAGGCTTGTGGGTTAGTAACCTTGTGCTGTGACAGTCATGATGTGTCTATAGACAGAGAATTTAACCACTCTGTGCTTAATACTGTCACTTGCAAAATGGAAGATACCCTCCATTTGTAAACCAGTAAATGGTATACATTTGTCAAGTGTTACAAGCACAAGAGGGATTTTGATGGCAGAATGCAGCATATTGGAGAGCTGTTCAAAAACTTGCTATTTTGCACGTTGCTTCTGTTTGTTAGATGAGCCTGTGGTGGTGAGGCTGGTCCCAGTCAAGTCAGGGCTGAGTTCAGATTCAGGGATGTGACACCAGGCACAGGCACACTTGCTGAGGAGCACAGGCACAGGTCAAGGGGGAGAGCTGGAACTTAAAACCAGCCTCACCCTGAAATTTTGCTCATGCAGCTCTGTGGTTCCAGGCTAGAAATGTTCATCAAAAGGTACTGCTGAGCCCATGGAACCAGACTTGTAGGAGGAGGTGAAGAGGTTGCTTTTAAGGCCTTGATGATAAGTCCAGATCCTCCCTTTAATTTTAGATCACGAGTGTACAACTTTTGATGTAGCTCTCTGTGTCTTTCCTGCTGAGTGGGTTTTCCCCCCTACATCCTTCTATCTACAAAGCAGGCAGAGAGGATATTCTTATTTAGGAAGATCGTGTCTTGAAGCAGAGCTTGCTTGAAGTGACAATTTATAAAAGGAAGAGAATGTTGCGATGCATGATTAAGGTTTTTCAAAGTTGTATATGTATTTTGTTTATTTGTTTGTATTGGTATATCCCTTTCAACTCCCCCACCCCCAATTCCCTGTGGTATCACCCTGGAGAAAGAACGTTGTCAATCACCCTGAAAGACCTGAGGGAAATGTTC
>JBBMKD010000022.1:12480082-12507371 GCA_037834095.1 Argya squamiceps | reverse complement strand
AGCACAACCCTTGGCACCTTCTTTCACGTGCCAGCAAGAGAGATGATGTTGCGGTGCATGATTAAGGTTTTTCAAAGCTGTACATGTATTTTGTTTATTTGTTTGTATTGGTATATCCCTTTCAACCCCCCCATCCCCAATTCCCTGTGGTATCACCCTGGAGAAAAAACATTGTCAATCACCCTGAAAGACCTGAGGGAAATGTTCTCCTATTTGACCAGGTGCTCAAGCACCCACCTTTCCCATTGTTGTGTTAAGCACCCCTGTTCTGAACCACCCCCTTCCTTCCCCCTCATTGGTTCCAGGCTCTCCCCTGCTCCAGGGAGACCCTGAGTATTTAGGGAGAGAACTGAGCCCAAAAATTACTCTAGCTCGTGATGTTCACTGGAATAAAACCTCTTCAACCCTTGCCTAGGGTCTGCTCTTTCTTCCAAGCCTCAGACCACGCTACAGCTTGAAATTGAAACCCACCAAACCTTCCTTTTATGCTGGTCCAAGAACTACTGCTGGCTGGTTAGCAGCTCAGAAACCAGCACAACTGGTGCCCAACATGGGGCAAAGCTTCAGTCTCGGCTTGGAGATGGAGAGTACCTGATCTACAAAAATAAACTTAATATACTTGCTGTTTCCTCTTTCCAGGATCATAACCAATATCAGTTTGGGAGGACAAAGATATTTTTCAGAGCGGGGCAGGTTGCTTACCTGGAGAAGCTGCGCTCAGACAGGCTGAGGCAGGCGTGCATCCTGATCCAGAAGCGAGTGCGGGGCTGGCTGCAGCGCAGGAGGTTCCTGGGCCTGAGGAGGGCGGCGCTCACGGTGCAGCAATACTTCCGCGGGCAGCGCACGGTCAGGTACCCCTGCTGCCCTGGGGATTGCCTCCTGGGGCGTGTATGAAGGCTCAGGGCAGGGTCAGATAATGCCCAAAGTGTGGTTTTTAGGTTGTATTTTGATTTCCTCTTGGTTGTAATTATGAACTTGAATGTGTTCGAGTTGTTTGGCTGATATGAGAAAAGTACGCCAACAGGTTTCCAGTGTTGCCTGCCAGATTCCCAAGTTACCTGTCTGCCTCTGAGCTCAGTCCTTAGCTGATAATAGATGACCCATTGGCCTTTCTGCTGAGCTTCAGAGCCAGAGAAAAAATCAGGGGTATATGAAATAGTATGGACAAATTACTGCAAAGGAAATGCACCAGGCATTCCCAAAGCAGACTGAAAAATGGCTCTGTGTAGGCTTGGGGATTTTCATAAAGAGACTATCGGGACAAATGCTTGTGGACACATTTAAAAGTCGTGGATAACTCCTTCTCTTTCCCTTTGGTTGAAGAACAAGCTCTGTTTTTGATAATGAATACCTGGTTTTGATATCTTCTCTTTTATTTGTGTGTGTGTATATCATTTGACAGACCAAGGCAATGAGCATGAGAAATAAAATGTGACCTAAGTAAATTTTATTGTCTTTTCAATTAAGGCAAGCTGTAACTGCAAGAAATCTGAAGGAAACATGGGCAGCTATAATTATTCAGAAATACTGTCGGGGTTTCCTCGTGCGCAGACTTTGCCAGCTCATCCACGTGGCTGCTGTAACGATACAAGCTTACACAAGAGGATTTCTAGCAAGAAAAAAGTATCGGAAGGTACAGCCTGTCAAAAATCTTATTTCAGTAACTGGAAACAACTCTTGCTCTGTAAAAAAGATTAATACAATGGCAGTTATCCCTAATACTTTACCTTTTGCATGTCTGGTGCTCTGGGGTTTTTTTGTATTTTTTACTAAGATCTCTGTCTGTGTTATGCTGGATGCAGGCCATTTACTGTGATTACTACACTGGCTCAAATGTGTCTGCAGTCTGGATATTTCAGCATTTTGATATTTCCCTGAGATGTATTGTCCTCACCAATGTGTGTAGACACACAGACTGTTACAGTTGGTGTGGATTGAGGTATAATTACAGAGAGATGTTAATGCTTTGTTTTGAAGATGCGTGAAGAGCAGAAGGCTGTGATCCTCCAGAAGTACGCCCGTGCGTGGCTTGCCAGGCGCAGGTTCCAGAACATTCGGCGCTTTGTGTTGAATATCCAGCTCTCATACAGAGTGCAGCAGCTGCAGAAAAAGATAGAAGAACAGGTGAGGGGAAGCAGTCAGCTTCTGATTTGTACTGTTTTTTATCATATCTGCTCTAGTCAAAGATACTGAATTGAAAAAACAAGAGAATGTGTAAGGTTTATGGTCCTTTACAATAAACTACTAGACTTTCTACACCCATGGCAGAAAGAATCATCTAGGGTTTCCTTGCATTTTTGGGTTAATTATGCAAAGGAGAAGAGTCTGCAATTATCTTTTTGGGTTTTTTAAACTGTTTTCTAGGTCCATTCAGTCTCTGGATGGGGTTGCTTGTGTTAGGATGAAGGACATGTGAGATACTGCTCTGGTGAAGCAAGTTTTGTAACTTTGGGGAATTCAGCATTATGTTCATTTTGCAGCTTATTTTTGAGAGCCATTCCAGCCAAGTCATCTTTAAAATGGTAGTTTTAATCTAATTGATGGAAACAATTGGGTTGAAATAATCATGGCTGATAAGGGATGGTGAACAGAAGTAGGTCAGATACTCCCTTTAGAGTTCTGTGGAACAGTTTCAGTCCATGTTTCTGTTTTCTTTTGTCCTGCTCATTGTAGAGTAGAGAAAATCATGGTTTACTGGAACGATTGACCAATGTGGCTTCAGCTCATATGAATGATGTGGAAACAATTCAGAAACTTGAATCAGAACTCAAAAAATTAACTGCTCAAAAGAGAACTTATGAAGAGAAAGGGAAAAAATACAAAGAGGACAGTGAGCAGGTAAATTATAATTGCCATCTGTGTGCTTTTATTTTTAAATAATGTTTTTAGTTACTGTATTTATCCAATTCATGATTAGAGAGTTTCTAAGTAACTATACTCTTCTGGGGGGAGGCAGCAGGGAAGGAAGGGGGTCCATATATTCTTAAAATGTAAGATCTTCTGTGACCTATTTCTTCCTCCTTTGTAATTTCTGTATTTTACTTACTTTTTGTATGTACAGAAAATCTTAAAACTTGAGAATCAGAATAAAGAATTACAAGAACAGAAGACAACCTTAGAAATAAAACTCCAAGAAAAAACTGAGGAAATGAAAGGTACGATAACTAAAGGAGTATATTAAAAGGAGTTATAGTGGGGCAAAGTCAGGTTTTCAGTAAAAGTAAATTACTTTTGCTCTAATAAAAGCAATATAAATGCTGAAATTGTAGTAAATTGCAAGTTGGTCCTTCTCTTGCTTAGAATGTGTAGCACAAGTGTGGAAATTCTTTTAATGTAATAGTTAAATTAAATTTGTTCTTTCAATATCAGAAGCTCTCCTGTAATGTTTCCTTTTTCATACACATGTATTCCTTCACAGTGTAGCTTCATCTTTGCTTCCTTTAATACTCTGCTTTTAGGAATCTAATTTCAAAGGACACAGGCAGCACATGAGATCAAGTATACTTTAGATAAATAATTGCACAGTTTGGTGCTTCAGAATCTTTTTTCTATAGCAGTACTTGTAAAATGTACTATGATAAATTTTGACACTTGAGAGTACTTTTAGCCTCAGAGTCTGTTAAGGATTACTTAATAAAACAAAACTTCTCATTGTGGTCATGCTTTTTTAATAAATGTACACAATTGCATGAAGGTCTTTGAAATATTAAAATATTTTTTGACAGAGAAAATGGATGAACTCACACAGCAACTCTTCAATGATGTACAAAAAGAAGAAAACCAGCGAATGTATGTAGTCTGAATTTTATTTCTTAGAAACAGCATTTGGTTTTTCTCTTTCCCACCTTTCCTTCTCCTTCTGCAAATGTATTATGCTGACATGACTTATGAATCTGTCCATGTTCTTGGCTATTAGTGCTGGTACTGAAGTACTTCAGGCAGAGTTTAGGAAAAGCACATTCCTGTTTGTGGGTGAGTCATCTGCAGGAAATTAGACTTGGTTTTGGTTTTGCACTTTCCTGTCTTTTCATGGGTCTCTGAGAACTGAAAGGCAGCTCTTGATTGTAATGGTTTCTTTGGAGATGTCCTCAGCATTTGGTCAGGAGTGGAAGAGCAGCTGATGGCCACACCAGTCAGAACTCCTGTGAAGTGAATATGAAAGGATAGAATTTAAATATTCAGTGTGAGGGAAAGGCAGTGTTTGTAATGGACATTAGGTTAAAAATATAAAGGAAACAACCCTTTTTTTCCCCTTAGGTATTTAATTTCCAGTAAAAATACTGTAATTTATCAACAAATGGCTATTGCTTTCAGCATGCTTCTCTTGGATCAAGTGTTAATTTCCCAATAACTCTTTTCCAGTACAAGACAGAGAACCTTGAGTACCAGAGAAATGCTGTTCTCTGAAGTGTGAAGAGAGCAACCAGTCACTGTTCCTGAGGGCTGGAAGCTCTGTGGTGCTCCAGCTCAGCCTGATTTCAGCTGCCAATAGCTTCAGACTATATTAAGAGGACTTCTTTTGCTAGTTTTTCTGCTTTGCTCATTACCTGTGCTATGCTGGAAGCCAGTCCAGTCCAGCAGGGACTGGTGGAAAATGGAAAGTTTCCTGCAGTGTTTTACTGAGAAGGACACAGAGGCTTCCTTTTGCTGTGTCCTCCTTCAGTGCTGAATGTGGCCATGAATGCAGTGGAAAGCTGCTTGGGTGGCTAACTCAGAGTTAGAGAATGAGCCTTTAGGTGGAAAAAACTCAGTTTTGCCTTGAATTCCATCCTAGTGTCATTATATTATCTGTAAGGAAATACAGGGGTGTTCTCCTCCCATTATCATCCATTATCTGGGTGGGTTCTGAGGATGTAGGATAGCATTTTCAAGTAATTATGGTTCGTTTAAGTGTTCTTCAACATGTCCACTTTTTTACTTATAAATGTAGACTAATAAAATTACTTTTTCGTTTTGGTCTTTAGGATACTTGAGAAAAATTTCCAAAACCAGAAGCAGGACTATGAAAAGGAGATTGAATTGCTCAAGGGAGAAATAAAGGTTCTGAAAGAAGAAAAAACTCAGCTACAGCAACAAATTCAGCAAGAAATTATCACTCAGGATGGCTTGAAAATGGAAGTAGAACAGCTTACAAAACAAGCACAGGTGAAGCATGACACATTTAATTTTGGAGTCCTTGCTAGATAAAGCAAGTGGAGAATGTGCCTGTTTTGTTTATAGATTATCTTCACTAATTTCTTTATTTCCAGTGCATTTTTAGAGGAAGCTGTATCTAATACATCACTATATTGCATTGTTTTCATGTAGTAGACAGTGCAAGTTACTGCTCGCAGAAATAAGTGCATGTTTTCAACAGTAATTGTGCTTGAATATTTGTAAATCTAAATATATAGATCTTTTTTCTTTCCTTTTTCCTCAGAAAGTATTAGTTTCTACGGGGATTTTTCTTATATGTAGTTTATAAACTGAGCCTTAAATTAGTGCAAAGTCATATTTTCGTTCTCTGACTCAATTCCATGGCACAAACATACATTTTTCAGTTCCTCACATTACTGTTCTGCTGTGATGCCTTACAACCAGATGCTTTAAACACAATGCATTTAAAGCTTTTCAGCATATTAACTTGTTCTTAACTGTAATTGTGATTTAACTGATACTCAGCCCTTGTTATCCACTCCTTGTCTCAGTATATGATTTCTGTTTGATTCAGAAAATACCCGAGTTGCAGAAGGAAATTGAGCTGCTTCAGACACAGAAATTGGATGTTGAGAAGCAGGCCCAGTCACAGAAACGAGAATTGAGGGGTAAGCCACACACCAGGTAGTGCAGAGAATTCCTAACTGCAGTGTCAGCCAGGCCACTTTAAACTGATCTCTTGGGTGTCAGCTATGACAAAATTCCAGTTCTCTTTCCCATCCCATGGTGGTTTATTCCATTCATACTTATATATGTACACACAGTTTTACAAAGTGGTCACTGAATACTGAGATCTGAGGTACCCCTTTGAGAAAACTCTGAATTCAGACATTTCTCCTTTGTGGTTAGAAATAAATACTAATGATTTAAACTTCACCTAGAATTTAAACTTCTCTTAGAGTTTAACAAGTGACCCGAACATGTGTAAACAATACATTATCTAGTTTTCATTCACTCTGTCCTTTGTCCTAAGTCCAATAACATCAAATATGCTTAAATAACTTGCTGAGTTGGGTTCTCTTTGTAAAAATGTACTTAAGAACCACTACTATTGTGAACTTTGTTTAGTGGTAATAATGTCATAGAGCAAACCTGTATTTGCAGCATTTAATGTAGTAACCAAGCACAAGATGATGAATCATCTATCCAGCTCTAGGAGTTGCCCAGATTCAGACTAGAAAGATGTAACTTTGCACTGAAAAATTAGAAAAAAACCAGCATTGGTGGCACATCAACCTAATGCTCCTACATGTCCCAGAGTAGAATACCTGAGTCCCTCATGGTATCCCTGTGGTAAATCAGATATATTTACTGAGTACCAGGAAGGAACGTTGTAGATTTAGGAAGAGGATGGTTTGATCTTTTTAATGAAACATGCAGGGAAAATAATGAATTTTATAAACTTTGTGGGGTTTTTTTTCCAGAAAAGATGTCAGAAGTTACAAAGCAGCTTCTTGAAAGTTACGATTTTGAAGATGTAAGAAGCAGGTAATTTTGCTCTAAGGCATCTTCAAAAAAGCTTATAAAATGCATTGTGGTCATCAGCACACTAATGGTTCTGCCTTGCATTCTAGACTCTCTGCAGAGGATCTGGAACACTTAAATGAGGATGGAGAGCTGTGGTTTGCTTATGAGGGCTTGAAAAAAGCCACAAGGTTAGTTCAGTTCTTCACTGTTTCCATAACTCTAAGCTGTGACCTAGAAGATAAATGGAAAGATCAGTGGCTAACAGATTTAACACTGTAATGCTGAAATTCTGTTAAGGAAATGAACAAACACCACATTATATGATGAGCTGAGCAGATTAAAATCAGTTGAATAAACTTCTACCAAGCCAGTGAGATAAGTGTGTATGTGTCAGTCAGGGAAATGTGTTTCCTCTGAGATATCATGCATAACTTTCAACTCCTTTAATGCACAGGTGATGTAATGGAATATCTCTGTGTTAATCACAGTACTTTGTTTTCACTTTGTATTAAATTTGACCCATTTAATCAAGGTCGTTTTACATCTGCCATGTTCTTTCTCCCTTTTGTTTTAACAGAGTATTGGAAAGCCATTTCCAGTCTCAGAAAGAAATATATGAGAAGGAGATTGAAGGTTTGAACTTTAAAGTTGAACATCTTAGCCAAGATATTAATCACCTACAGAAATTATTCCGAGAGGAAAATGACATAAATGATGGCATTCGGCTCGAAGTTAGCAGGTTAACTTCAGAAAATCTGGTAAGGTCCTGCTGTAGAAGTACAACCCAGATGTGTTTGTGGCACTCAAAATATTGTGGTCATGTCTTTGAAATCTCAAAGCTCAAACAAATGGGGCTGTGTGAGATGGCACATCCATAAGGCTCTTTCCCTGCCTGCTGGGGCAGTGTGTAAGGAGACAGACAAATTTATTGTGTGAGTGTCCAGCTTGTTGGGGCAGCCCCACAGGGACTTTTTGCCTTTTCATTTGCATAAATCTGTTTTGAGATTTTTCTCAGAAGCCTCCTCAGAGTTCTGAGGCTGTCCCCAGCAGAGGGCAGTTACACATTTCAAACCCAGCTGCAGGCACGGCTGGGGACCCTGACAAGTGGTGCTGTGCAGAACTGTCTGACACAAGGAACTGATGTTGTCCCAGAAGATAGCATATGCCATACCACTTTTCTGAAAAATAATCGAAGAAATGTTTTCAAAACTCAGCTACATAAATTGAATATAAAAGGAAAAGTTATTTATGGTATTTTAAAAATTTGTTTTATGGAATGTTGAGGGGTTTTTTTTCACTGTTAATTGAACTGAGGAAATTAAAGCCATAGTGTAATTTCCTTTAAACTGGAAGAGAACAATGGTAGTAGTGGAACAGTCCAACAATTTGATTAGCTCAGTATTTAGTTTTTAAGAGTGGCCAGCAGCAGGTACCTCCAGAAAAATTAAACAGCAGTACCCTCCAGAGCCTCTGTCTGGTTTGGACTATTGCCAGTTGAGGATCTTGGGGTGACTTAGGAGCTACTGCAGGGATTTGAAAAGAAGGAAGGTGCTGAAATACACAAATCTCCTTTTTCTCCAAAAGGTAATCCCAGATCTTAAGCAGCAAATTGCTGAACTCGAAAATCAAAAATTAGATCTTGAGAACCGTCTTCAAGAGCAGACCATCAAGTTGAAAGGTAATGGTCCCACTATGGTCCCCAGTCTTTCAGCTGTTTGAGATGAACTTGATGAAGTCCCTGGAACTGAACTTTTAAAAGCTGAATTAATATTCCATGATGACTTCATTGCCTCATTACTTACTTTCTTACTAATAAAATGAAAGAAATGCAATTTAAAAAAAGTGTTATATAGTTTAATACCTCTTCTTAAAGAATAAGGTACATACAAAGATGTGCTTTTTTTACCTTTTTTGAGATCATTCAGTTCTATGGTTTGGAAGTCTCCAAATGTATTCCATTGGGTTCTACTAAGAGTGTGTGGAATGGAATATGTCCTTTGGAAACAGTCGTAAAAAGGAAAGATCATTTGGAAGCTAAGGCTCATACTCTGTGAGGTGGACTTAGGAGAATGCTGCAAAACTCAGTTGGGAGACAGAGGGAAAAGTTCTCCTCAAATCAGGAAGACATACTCTGCTGAGGATTAGGAGTGTTTCTAACTGCAGTGTCTTCCTAGGCAACTGATTTAAAATATATGAGTAGTTTTACTGCCAACTGCACAAAGTTAGTTGTATCAAAATTCTTCATCCCATATAATTTTCTGCATGGTATGGAGTAGTCACTTATTTCTCTGATACATTTTCTGGCAGGTCATTCAATTTCATTAGATGCAACAGAATCATGAGTGTAAGAAAGATTTACTGAATACTAGTACTGAGCAATAAATACCTTTGATTTTGTTGTTTCTGTTTTGTTTTGGGTTTTGCTGCCATTTATTACTGAAAAAATGGAAGAGATGTCAAATCGGCTGCATTATGAGCTGGAACGGGATAGGACACGACGGTAATTTTTATTATTATGGTTTTTAATATAAGAAATGTAGTCACTCTAAGCTGTGGTAACAGAGTCACTTAAACTCTTAAAGATATTACATTCTACTCAAGTGTTTTGTACAGTTAATAACTAATGGACAAGTATGATCTGACTGTGCTTTCACAAAAGATGAAGAGACAGGACTTCTCATCTATTTTTAGATCTACTGAGGCCCAGAATGAAGTAGACATAAAAGAAAAAGAGAGTCTGAAGGACACAATCCAAGGAATTGAGGGGCTGAGCAATGGTTTGATGCAAGATGAAGACCAGGATGAAGTACAAAGCAAGATAAAGCAAGTGACAACTCGACTTGCCATGGAAAACATGGTGAGGAAATGAAGTTGTCATTAAGAAACTGTACATGAAATGCAGGATAAAAAGAATGAAATTATGATTTTGTGGTAAGGATAGGATGTTCCTTCAACTAATTGAGGGAGAAAAAAGGATATGAAGGTGTTTCTTTCAGAAAATATAAGTGAAAGCACATCATCATGCACTTTCGTGATGGCAATAGCATGGAGCAGTAGAAAACGTTTTTTGATTGTGTTTACTCTGAACTCACTGACTTTGATTATTACAGGATCTTGAAGAAAAGCTAGACATGAAAGACAGAATAATAAAAAAATTAGAAGATCAGATCAAAACTCTGACCAAGACTATTGAAAAAGGTAAGATATTTTTCTGTGAGTTATTTTGTTTAATAGATTTGAATGCTCAGTGTCTGTTTGAAGAAAAAAAAAGTATTTTAAAAAGGTAGAGTTTGGGTAGAGTTAGAAATTTAATACCTCAGAAAAATGTGCCAGGGGAATCATCAACACAAATTATGTTTCAGAGAGCCTTCAAGTGGCAGATGATTCCTGATGTGAAGTTAGGCTGTACAAAGCTGATAGAGACAAAGCAGTTCTTCATACAGGATATTCTCAGAAACATTGCAAAGTTGTCTAACTTTGTAGAGGTGTAACCTTGCTGTTTATTTTTCTTACTACTGCAAGTAATCCCACTGACCCCAGTGAAGCTGTTCGTGAATAATACAAATGTTACTCAACTCATAATGCTTGGAGCCATAAGATAAGAACATCAGTGTGGACAGAGCCTGTACTCTTTTAATTACAGAGAAAACTGCTTTTCTCCAATAGTTTTTTCTAACATGACCATTAGTTTAACCATTAACCTGGAAGTTAACAGTGTTTTTGTGTTTAACAGCTGAAGCCCATGTGCCAACTGTGCCCAAAGAGTACATTGGAATGATGGAGTACAAAAAAGAGGATGAAGAAAGGATCATTCAAAATCTGATCCTCGGTATTTTAGTAAAACTTGGAATTTTATAAGTCATCAACAATATTCAGAACACTGTAACAAAAACTACAAGGCACCATATTTCACTTATATTCAAAGTTGCCTGTTCCCTGTTCTTTTACCACCAGTACAATTTGAAGGCTCTGTGTTTTCACTTTTCTTTTCACTGCCAGACATTTCAAGTATAGAAATGCTTTATCTGTCTAAAGCTAATTTCTCTGACTCTACATAATGCTGACTCTGTTATCTTTCTTACTATTTATCCACCTCTAAAGCTGTAAATCTCAAGAGCACACCAGGGACTTGAATTTACTTTGTTCCTGTTCATCTACTAAGTCTGTAAGTCACTGTGCTTATATCCACGTGTGATGGTTACTCTCCTGTCTATCCTTTCCATCTTCCCTTCACTGAAAGGAGCTGCACTTCATGTTTCTCTTGTAGAAGGATTTTGTCCTTCATCTGAGCTGCTTTACAGTACCAGTCTTGCTGCCAAACCAGCTTTTTTCATTAGCTTACAATTAATGGTGAATTTTACAAATTTTCCATGTACATTTGTACCATTATTAAATTAACAACACCTAGCTTTTCTTCTCACCTCCTTGTCACTTGTGAATGTTTATATTTTTGTGAACAAAGGTGTGGCCTTAAGCAATGCTGGAATTTGGTGGGGCATCCAGTGGGTAGTTAAATGTAATTTGCTTTTTGAAATTGTCCTGCCTGGCAGAGCCCATGCTGGACCTTGGAAATCACTATAATACTTTCCTACTCCTCAGGAAAATATAATGAATACTCATATGTCAGCAATACTGTTACAGAAGTTTTCAGAAACAAATGTTTCACCAGTGAATCAGTTATGGAGTGACTGGTCCGTGCAGAAAGGAACAACATGGTGCTTGTCTTTTTTGGGAATGAGACATTGAAAATTAGATTTTTACATAATAAACCAGATGACTCTCCTCTGTGCAGATTTAAAGCCACGTGGAGTTGTAGTTAATATGATCCCTGGCCTTCCAGCTCACATCCTGTTCATGTGTGTGAGGTATGCAGATTACCTGAACGATGCTGACATGCTGAAGTCTTTCATGAATGCAACCATTGATGGCATCAAACAGGTTGTGAAGGTAGGAGCTGTGTTTGACTGTACTCTACTGTACTTTTTGATTTTTAACACAAGGTTTACAAGGTGCTTGTGTGGTACCTGGGGAATCCCAGCACTCCCATTTGCTGGTATTCCCAGAAGGGAATGATAACCATTAGTGACACTCCTTTTGAGGTTTGTGGTAGCATCCCTGTAGAGTCTCCAGGTAAGGTTCTGCTGTGCTGAACATGGAATCCACAGAATGCAAGAACATAAATTATTTTTATCTGAAGATGTTGTAGACAAAATCATTTAAAGTATTTTACATTTTGCAATGAGTAGCTAATTAGGTGAAGTGTGCCTGTGCTTTCAACACTGGTAAAAGTCAGAGGGACAGAAATGAAGGCTGGTAGGTCTGGCAGCAAGCTGCTAGTGGACTGAAGAGGTTTTTGCAGTGCTTGGCTACTGGTGTAATTCAACAGTTCATCTGTACTGCAGCACTAGAACCCAAACGTTTAAAATCAAATTGCCAGCCAGTGTACAAAATATAAATATAAACAAAAATTGCTATGCTCTGTGCATAACAAATTCAGCTCTGTGAATGCTTTGTTATGGATTTATAATGGAATGAAACACGAGAACGTGGAGGAAGCACAGGCAGGAATGAGCTGTGGTTTATGCAGTTGAACATGCTGTACAGAGAATGCCTATAAGTCTGTACACAAACAAATTTATAGCACAGTTTATCCATCAGAGAAGCTTTTGTTTACTCAGCTAATAAAAATAAGAGATAGAACTGTGTTTATATGTAGTTCAGTTTGTGAATGCAGGTGTTGTTCACACTTCTGTGCAGGAAGCCCTCCAGTACACCACATATCCACAGGAATTGTAAAACTGTTTGTTCAGGCTTATTATTTAGCCTGCCTGTCACATAAGAATACTTCAGCAGTATTTAACAAACAAAAGGGGGATCTTTGCTATGTGTTAGCCTGAAAACAGAGCAGGATTTGTTCAGCACTTTACAGATGCTCTCTGCTCCTTCTGCTATAAATAGGCTCTGTTCTACCCATGCTGTAATACTCTTAAGTTTAATTTTTGAATTAACTTCGTCACACAATACCATAATAAGACTGCTTTATGTATCATTTTCAGGAGCATTCAGAAGACTTTGAGATGTTGTCCTTTTGGCTTTCCAATACATATTATTTTCTCAACTGTTTGAAGCAGTACAGCGGGGAAGAGGTAGGATTGATTTCACAAAAGAATTTCATTACTTTTGACAGATTTAAATTGGAATTTAAAATAGCATTAATTAATAACTATTCACCAGCTCACCAGTGTTCCTTACAGGTATTTATATATTCACATTGCTTTGTAGTGGTGCTATGTGTCTTATACAAATAATAAGACAATATAGAATTAATGGATCGAGGGAAATGAAGGAAACATCAAAGTGCTAAAGTAGGTTAAAGTCATGACATGGAAACTGCTAGTTAATTTGAATCTTTCCACAGGAGTTTAATTTGAGCTGGGCTTCATATATCTGGCCATGTATATATATAAAATATATATATAAAACAGCTTTACTATGTTATAATTATGGCCATTCAGACACTTACTGCTACCAAAATAGAAGAAAACCTCTGGAAAAAAGCAAAACAATAAAATGTTCAGGTCTTTCCCTTATTTCACTTGCTCCTTTAAGCTAAATCTCATCCTAAGATTCAAGTTTTGTTAAATTCTTTTCAGTTGGAAACTCTCACTGTATTTTTAATGAGGTTTTGTGGACTGGGGTGGCCTGAACTGGGGTTAGAGGTGTTCCCTCTCCTGGCCACAACGGGGTCACACAGAACCCAAACCCACTAAACTTCTTTGCCAACACTTTGTAATTGGGGTTGCAGCAGTAGGGAAAGCTCTGAATCCAGAATTTGCTTTCAATCTACATCCTAATGAATATTAAACACCTCACACAGGTTAGGATTCAGAGTAGACTTTTGATGTCAGAACTTCATTAATGAAAAGTCCAAAAATAATATCCCTTTGCAACAGTACAATGTAGATATTTTTTTTTGTTTCCCATCATAGTTGAAACAACTACGTTGTTGGCTTTTTATTTCATGGGGATTTTTGGGTTGTTTTTTTTTTTGGGATGAGAGGAGAGCAGGGAGAGTTTCCTTTCTGTTTAAGAGATCTAGGAGTTGCTCAAAGTTCATTGACATCTATGCATGTCTTTCCTTTGGCCTTAGGAGCAGAGCAAATGTCAGCATAAACTGGAAAATTAAGTACAGGAAGCATCCATTGAAATTGGCTGTAGCTTTAACTCATTCTGATAACATGTTTAGCCAGAGATGGAATGAGTAACTCCAACACATTGCAGTAACAATTTATAATTACCACATTATGTGATTTCTAATTCTATTTACAACTCACTTGTAGGAATTCATGAAGCATAACACTCCACGTCAGAATAAGAACTGTTTGAAGCATTTTGATCTCTCAGAATACAGACAAATTCTCAGTGATTTGGCCATTCGAATATATCACCAGTTCATTATTGTAATGGAGAACAACATTCAGCACATAATTGGTAAGACAACAGCAATCCAAGAGGACCTAAATGTAGCTTGTGAAGTGTATGAAGAAAGCTTATACAGGGAGTCAGAGGGTGGGACACACTCCTATCTACTGATATTTATAGATAGGTGTTCCTGCATGTGTGTTTCTACACATAAAATTTCACTGAATCGTATATTCCCAGACTTTTTCCTCAAAACTTCCTAGTGTAGGATAATGCTGTGAATCTGAGCAACATCATACAAAAATAAAAGGCTTTTTAAAAATTGTGCGTTCTGGAAGCCTTTGTCAGTAGCTTATTTTTCTCGTATCAGTTAACTTCTAAAATATCCTGAAAGTAGGTTTTGTTCAATAATTAATGTAACTGAAAGGAGCCTCAGGAATTTTGATTTTATCAGTTATTGTCTGTTGTATTTCAGTACCAGGCATGCTGGAATATGAAAGTCTTCAAGGAATTTCTGGCTTGAAACCTACGGGGTTCCGTAAACGTTCCTCTAGCATAGATGACACGGATACCTACACTATGACCTCTATCCTGCAGCAGCTCAGCTATTTTTACAGCACTATGTGTCAGAATGGCTTGGACTCTGAGCTCCTAAAGCAGGCAGTGAAGCAGCTTTTCTTTCTGATTGGAGCTGTCACCCTCAACAGTCTCTTCCTCCGCAAGGATATGTGCTCCTGTAGAAAAGGAATGCAGATAAGGTAAAGCCAGTAAAGCTTCAACGAGCTTGAGAATGAGTTTTTAACACTTGTATGGAATGTCCTTTACCTCTAAGTCACTGGATATTCTGTGACTGTTCTGCTGGAAGTAGCCAGTTGTTTTTGCTTCTTTTGAAAAAGCAAATCCTTGTATTTTGGGCTGAGCTTTCTCAGCATGACAACTGTAAATTGTTCTTTCCATGGAAACACTAGTGGAGGAAAAGGCAGAGAAAATTACAGTCTGAAGCTTAAAGTCAGACGTGGTTAGGATTCTTTCCATGCTAGCTCATCCGTGATGTGACCATCAGTATTTTTAATTCTTCCTTACTGTAGTGAACAGGTGCAGTGTCCCAGGGCTGGCAGAGATACAGAAGCTGACTTGCATGTTTCATGCTCTGTGACAAGAGTGGCACTGAGACAGAGCCTTGGAGATGTAGACTGTGCATCATCTCTCTTGTTGCAAGCACCAAGGAAACATGCTCCTCACTGTTTACGTGCTCCTGGCTGTTTTGCAGGAGAAACAGTGCATTTGTTTTCCACGAGTCAGTCTGCAGACTCAGGTGAAGGAAAATCAGTAAAATCTTGGCCCATCTGGGAACATTATTAGAGGAAAGCTGGTCATCAGTTATGAGCCTGGCCCTGCTTTGTAGCAGCAAAGATTGTTCTCATTTCCTGTACTTGCTCAGTTGTAAATAGATGTTTTAATGTCATACAGTGCAGTAGATGCCAGTATGTATTAGTAATTTTCTGGAAACAAACTCATTTTCTATATAGCCAAGCTTTAAGAAATAATAAATTAAGACAAAAATGTAAATATTCAAAGGATTTAATTTATAGTTCAATAAGCTATTAATTGTTTGATTTTTATGATCTGCAGGTATTGTTTTTAACTTAAAATGTATTAATTTGAACACAGCAGTAGAAGAGTATTTCTTCAGCAGTCTTCAAAGTAACTTGCTTGTCAAGGGGAACCTGACATTTCTGTTCTTTGTTCATGGTTTAACCCAGATGTAATATCAGCTACTTGGAAGAATGGCTTAAGGACAAGAATCTTCAAAGCAGCAATGCCAAAGAAACTTTGGAGCCCCTGTCTCAAGCAGCCTGGCTCCTTCAGGTTAAGAAGATCACAGATGATGATGCCAAGGAAATATGTGAACACTGCACATCTCTTTCTACTGTGCAGGTAATGAACCATCTGTTTTCTTCTGGCAGCACTGATTGAAGGATCTTAGCTATCTAAAATAATTTGTTGCAAAAAACCATTGGATTTCCATTTCACAAAAGTAGCATTCCTCAGCTTCCTCAGCATTCCACATCATCACTTGTTAAATTGGAATTTTGACTCGTTATTTCTGATTGCTTTGAGCATTTTAACTGCTCCCATGGTGAATGCTTCCCTGATTTGTTGTATCCCACAGTTTTGCTCCACAATGTATTTATTTTTTAGTGTGTCACAGGGCGTTTTTTATTGTTTCCCTTAATCAATCCAGCTTTTTCTACACCTCCTTGATCCTCCTGACACCTCTGGAAATTAATCATAGCAATTATTATATATGTAACAACTCAGTAGGTGACAAGTCAAAATTCTCTCTTTACTGTAAAACGTTTTATTGAAACTTTAATTAAATATCAGTAAGAATGTCATAATAATGCTTTCTTCTTTTTGTCTTCTCCTCTTTTTGTGGCACACTAAAATAGTCTTTTGTAATTTGAGCAGATAGTTAAGATCCTGAACTCATACACTCCAATAGATGACTTTGAGAAAAGAGTGACTCCATCGTTTGTTAGGAAAGTCCAGGTAAGACCTGCAACTGCTATTTCTGATATTCAGCTTACAGGATACTTCATACACACGTTTTTTGAAGTTTTATACTTCTACTTGACCTTTACATCACATTATTACTAAGTTGCTCATCTTCTAGACACTTGAAAGTGATGCGAAAAAATCTGCTTAACATCATGGAAAAGCAAGATTTGCAATGGGAAGAAAGTGATTTACTGGCTTTGCTTTGATTCTTAATTCATTGTTTTCACACTCTTTCTGTTCTGATTTCAGGCTATGCTGAACAACCGTGAGGATGTCCCACAGCTGATGCTTGACACCAAGCATCTCTTTCAAGTGACGTTTCCTTTCACCCCCTCTCCACATGCTTTGGAACTGATACAAGTCCCCAGCAGCTTTAAACTTGGCTTTCTCACGAGGGTTTAATAAAACCAGTGAATTGGTATTTCCTCAGAGACTCTATAAAGACAGCAGACTTTCATGGTTCATTTCACCAGCTGGTGGATGGTATGGCAGTGTGCACTGAATTAAGCTGTTAAAAACTTGTTCTTCAAGACTTGAACAGTAGGAGTAATCTTGACTTGTTATTTCCTTCTCCCTTTTCTTTCCCTTCTTCCTTCATTTCAGTCCTACAAGAACAACTTTGTCATCACCTGGACACAAAGCTTACCATACAGTTTTTAGTCCAAACCTGACAGGAAAAGCATTTACCTGACAAGTTTGCATTGCTGCCCTGTCAGCAGCAGTCAGAGGGGAAGACTGGCATGTGATAGATGTTACTGCTTTACCATTTTCCTTGCCTTCACTTCCCATAATGAGAGGGGTTTTTTCTTCCCAAGGCAATTCTATTCTTTGCCTTGATATACTGGATCTGTTTGAGACTGGCTTTCACCTTTCTGTGAACAGGGGAACTGAGATCAATCTAAGAGAATGGCTGTTACAAACCCACAATGTCTTTTTGCAGGCAGGCTGGCTCTCTGAGTGCTTGCATTCCAACCCAGGCACTCTACTCAGCTCTTGGGCCAGAGCAAAGACTCAGGTGCTCTTCTTGGAGACAGGTTTCAGTTTTGTTCTCTACAGCGACAAGTTTGGATTCAATATCAGTTACTGTAATAGAAAAGTCAGGTATAAAATTCATGCTGTGATCCAGGTTTGAATTACAAGCTTGATTCTCTGAAAGGCAGGAGTCATCTCCTGGTTTGGTTCCATTCACAGTGCAAAGTATTTCAGAGTATACACTAAGTATGCACACATCACCTTTCTGCCTTCTTCATTTTGCTGGTTTCCCTCCTCCAGTCCAGACTGAATGGGAGCACATGCAGCAACTGTGGTCTGGTGTTAATGATAAACCAAGTTTAATTCCTTACATTTCACCTTTACTTACGTAATTTCAGTTGCAGGATCCTGAAATGCAGAAATGGTCTCCTTTCTGCTTTGTTCAGCCTTCTCCCTGTGGTCAGGGAGTAAAACAGTAACTTTATTTAGTGTCAGAACAACAGGGGAAATAGCATTCACCTCACCACAAGGGTGACTGTCCTTAAATAGGTAACTAATGCTGGGTTTCTAGCTACTCTCTTAGCCATAGTTATTAAAATCAAGTACTAAAGCTCTGAAATAGTTAAAGGATTGTAAAGAATTGAGTTAAAGAACAATTTATTTGATTTATTATTATTATTATTACTACAGTGTTAGTACTTCTTATTTAATTTCACAAACAATCTGAAAGTATAAAGAGGGAATCATTCTTGCTATTTAGTGTTCTTGGTGCTTACCATGTACAGTGTCATAATCTTCATGATATCCACAGAGATATAGTCAAAATATATGAAGGAAACATTTTGTGTTTTGTTCAATAACAATAAAAGCTGTACAAAAGATCACACATGTAGGTAGACTAGTGTTTTAACATATTAAATAAAGTAGTTTTAAATCAATTTGTAGTTCTTTGTGTGATGCAATGGTTATCTTTTCAGTATGGAATCATTTGAAAGAAGTTACTTGGAGCTACGTGAACATTTGTGAGCGCTGCCAGTCTTGTATTGCGCCATAAACATTTATTTAATTTAGTTGCTTTGCTGTAACATTGTGTGTCTTCCTGTCAGCATTGTGTGCTGTCCTTGGCTCCTCATGAATTTCTGGAAATAGTTTAATTGAAGCAACTTTTGTGGCTGCAAGTTGTGCACAACCCTTTTTTTTTCTTTTTTTTCTGGAGCTGTGTGTCTGTTACCTGGGCTGATGTGAAGAAAATCACAGCCCATCCTGGCATCCACATCCAGAGAAGTGCCAAGGTGTGTGTGCTGTTATGACAAAAACTGTTGATCAAGGAAAATTGTTCTGACAATTTGATGCTTTGTCAGTTTGAGAGCTTTGGGTGGAGTGTGCTGTTAATGCTGTGTACACAAACAATGAGGTATATTTTTAAAACAAAGTTTAAAATTATCCAGCTTACCGTATGCTCTCAGAAACTTATCTTGCTTTTGCTGATATTAATGCCTTCAGCCAGAATTTAAGTGCAAAATGCTTTTTGTTTTCTATTATTCTGATTATGAGGAGCAGTTTTAGTGAAGGCAGATCCATGAAAGAGGCATTACTGAGGGTAACTTTCCTAGAATGATGCTAAAGGAGAAATGTGTTTTGTTCAAAGGGGAAAGTGCTGAATGGTGATCCTTACTGCAGTGGGAAAGCACTGAAATGGCTCGTGGAGAGATGTGTAAGATGCTTTGGGCATTTTTGGATGTGTTTAGACATGTGACTCCTGCAATTTCTGGGAATAGGGCTCAGCAGCACAGGTAGTCCCTTTCAGTCCTGTGCTCCCATAATATTCTAATAAAAAATTATTAGGACTGGTTACTTTTACCCACATCTCTTCTGGGCTGAGACTTAGTTCTGTCTTTTTCCCCTCATTTTACCTCAGATCCCCTTGGCTACCAAATGTTAAATCTAATGGCATGAATGGCAGTGCCTTCCATAGAGTCTAAATAATAGATGTGACCTTCAGGACCTTCAGCACTTCTTAAATTTTTCAGACATGTTTTCATAAATTTCCCAAAAATTTTTTCAAAGACTGCAAGAAAAGAAGCAATTTTTAATCCTACTGACTTTAAATTTATTGTCTTAGAACAGCAGAATTGTAAAAGTATAACCAAGGAAGAACCAGCATGGACACTAATCAATTTGTTAGACTTGTAAATTTTTTTAAGAACATGAGATAAACTTAATATTGGCAGTGCTGTTCGTCAGAATACCAAGTTGATAATTGTAAAAATAAGTTGCCAGTCACCTCCCCAGTAAATTTCAACTTCAATACTTGTTAACAGGCAAATATTTGTTTATAAACAAACGATCAAAAAACCTGCTGTATGGAATAGGCAGGTAATAATTTCTGTTCTTTATTCTATGTTCTAAAAGAGGGCAGTTAAAATAAAGTTGTTATTATCAGTAATCCCCAGTATGTAACTGATCTGAGGTGATGCAACTGGAGAGGCTGAGCTTTAAATACCTTTAAGTAGAATTAATAGGAAGGTTGTCTTTCTACATTGGCAGCTGCACAGGGCTTACTTAGTCATCTTGAGAATCTCCAGGTTCTTGCTCACTGAAAAGGTGGGTAATTTTTTTTTATTTTAAAACAAGATTCATTGTACAGAATTTCTCTGTAATAACAGTAATCATTAATTTCTTAATGATTCACCATTTTTAAATTTCTAGTGTAACTTTAAAAACGTAGTAAGGTTAAAATTTCAGGCTATAGTGCTGGGAGTTGTAATGGTTTTAGACCTTTTTGCTTTAAATATCTTTGTAAAATTTTCATAGGGATGGATTTGTATACTGTCTCAGGAGTAATACTGCTTTTTAGTTACTCAGAACTTTTGATGGCTTCTCTTGTAGCAGAATTTTGTAATGTGTCATAATCTCATCTGAAGCAAAATACTGATAGCAGGTATGATTCCTCCTGTACATGACTCCAGCAAATTCTCATATTTTATCAAAGATTAATTCTGCCCAGAGTATTTATTCCAGGCCTAATAGATCCTTGTCAGAAGTGTCTGGAGCTACTGATGACATTTTGTTCAAATAAGATCAGTGGTTTCTCAGGGAACCACTAATTCTGAGAGCCTTGGAATAACAGGTTATTCAGTTGTGAATGTCCAGTTTGAGGGATCCAGGAGAGCTGAGCCCAGGCACTGCTGTCATTTTACAGCACTGAGCAATCCCTGCACAGAGGAGCTCCCTGGAAAGGGTGGCAGCTTCTGGTCTCAGGTTCACATTTGTAAAAAAAAATACATTAAAAGCTTCAGGCCACATTTGCTGCTTTTCATCAAGTGGAATATAAACCTCCTTGGCTGTTGACTGAAATCTCCATGCAAATTTTAAATTATTACAGTGCAGTTCTTTCCAGGACAGATTTCTTCCCACATATTTTGGGAAGAAGTCATGCATACCCTGGAAATAACAGCAAAACTTTTATTGACTTAGGAGTGGGCAGGATTTCTGAGTTTATTTTCTTACTTTTCAAATAGTCCCCTGAAATACATAAGAATTAACAGCAGAATGGAGACAGGTACACAGCGTAAAGTTTGGTTTGATTTTTGTATAATGTCCAGCCAGACAAATTCTAAAATGTCATCAATCATTTAATTTCTTTTGTTCCATTTTAATCTCTCTTGTAATAACTACCTCTAATTGTTTACCACAAATTCATTTTTTATGTGCAAGTCTAAATAATGTTTAAACTTCCATTTCTAGAAGAGGTGAAAGGTCCCATTTTCCCTATGAAAAATGTACAGAGGAAAATGACACTGCAATATTATTCTCATTTGCTTGTCTGACTCTCAAGTAGTTTCTAATACTGTGTTGGTGATAGTGCTTTGGTCTTAGAGATGCTTGGCTTGAGAACAAAAGTGGATTTGTAATGACCCAGCTATCAGTGTGCTTGAAGCATCAATTTCTGCTCAAACAGCATAATGGTCATAATATTTTGAAGCTGCTGCTGACCAAATCCTAAGTCATCTTTTCAGCTTTAAAAATAATGCATAATAATGACTGCTTTATAATGCAGTGGAAAAATAAAATTTATTGATCAGTGCAGGTTTCTCAGAAGTCCAGCTGTTGCTGTGGATTTCTGGTTTTTGTCTGCTGGCAGTGGCTAAGTACAAATTAAAAGTACTTCTCCACAAGTAGTGAACCCATATGCACAGCACATATTACAGTGGTGTGTTTAAATATATGTTTTCCTTTATGATTTTCTTCATTAAAAAAGGACTCAGCAGGGCATGTGACTGTCTTGTATATAGTGACAGTTCATCCAGCTCGAGAGATTAGTCACAGAGAGATTATCCAGCCTACAGATGTCTATATACAGCCTGGGCTGCCTGAGCTGGCACTGCACTGGTGGAAGCTTTGTGCTGGACTGGAATGCTCTCCTCCTTCTTCTCTTTCAGCTCTCGTGACCCACCAAGATGGACCAGACCTTTTTAGCCATTGTGTTTGGTCCCTGTGACAAGTGCTCCAAGGAGAAGCCCCTCAGGCCTGTTTCTGTGAAATCAGAACAACGCAGCTACTGCTCTCTGTGTGTGGAGATGGTATGTCCCTGACTTCACCACCCAGTGTGGGCAGACTGCAAAAACAGGGGAGAATGTGTCAGTGGTCTCTGAAGTCGGATTTTTCTGGACAGCAAATAAGCACTGCTAGGCCCATAGGCTGCCAAACAAACACCTCTGCAGACACCTGGTGTTACCACAAACCTACAAGGGAGATGGCCCCAGGGTTCAAGGATACTTTTTGTGATTCTTGATTGGAAAATGGCCACGAGTTTTTTACCCTAGGGTACCACACCTCCTGTGCAAATGTTATGTGCCCATCTCTTCTCCAAGATACATGTGTGCTCTGCCTGGCCCGTGATCTTGGGTGTTTCTCACTTGCCTTTGAAAGAACAACAACAAAAGATTAAATCATCACACCAAAGTCATTCCCTAGAGACAAGGGACACGACATTCACCTTGTCTCAGACACCAGTGAGGAGGGGCTGTCACAACTCCTTCGTGCCCACATTCTGTGACCAGGTTGTCTCCTGGGCTATGTGCAGTACTTGGGTGAGAGCTGGAAGTTGCTACAACGAGGATAAGGTGGGGAAAAGTTGCAGAGCAGTGGAATATCTTCTGTTGGAGGCTTTCTAAACTGCAGGAATTAGTGATGAGGTGATATCCCACTCTCCTGCTTCAGCTCTGTTCCAGAGACATCACAGTGGGGTTTTTTGAGGTGAAACACACAGCTAAGGTCATGAACCTATGTGTCTATTGAAGAGCTGGCCTCCAAAACTCCTTTTGTAAACTTCAGAATTTTGCAGTCCAGCTTGCAGTAGTTTTATTTTATCTTCTTAAGCCATTGTGCATTATCAGTTGGAGAAGACATCCATCACTGTTTCCTCCCCAGAAGTGTTCTCTAGTGTGACTGAGTAGGGTCCAACAGTTTGTTGTATTTGAGAAATGATCTCTGCAGAAATGCTAAAAGGCTTAGCAAGCTGTGTTTACACAACACTGTTGTACAGGCAGATGAGAGCACTGATTTGGAGGTGTAGGTGGTACATGTGTGCAATTTACTGGCTGACACAGCACATTCTCGTGCATCACTTTGTTTAGGAGGAAATTCAGATGTAATGACAGCAAGACAAAAGAGAGTCCCTTCCCGGTTTATTTGCTTCTTCTGGCTTTGAAATTGCTGCTTTGTTCAGGCCCGTCTTGGCCAACAGCCTTCTTGGCTATTTATTCAGTAAATTTTTGCATGACTTGATAGATGCATGCTGGAATTGCAGGAAACTGGTTGTTTGTTATTTACAGTTCCTGCAACTTTCTCCCTGTTATTGGCAGTAGGGACGTCAGACTCTTAGCAGCTGGAACAGCTGGTAGGTGGAAGCAAAGTGAGACTTCAGGAAGAATTGAGTCAGCACCTAACAGCCTGTTAGGCTTCCTATTGGCACTGCAGGGGGGTCTGGGGCTTTCTGGTGGATCTGGCTTTAGCTTGCTTCATATTTTCTAAAGGATTTAAAAGCAAATATTCAGCACACAGAGAGCTCTTTGCACTAGCACAGAAATACACACGAGTAGGGAAATTCCCTCCTTGACTTTTAAATTGTTTTTTTCAGAGCTGTGGGTGTGCTTTGGCTTAAATCAAAATGCACAATATATCCTTTGCCACAGTTGTGTTTGTGGATGCACGTGCATATTGTGGTGTCTAACTGGCTGATCTTTCTGCAGCTCCCTGATGTGCCCATGCAACTCCTAATTTCAGTCCAGCAGATGCACACATGCATTTTCATCAGCCAGTCTTGATGATTTCCCCAAAAACAACATATGTTGAGGGATAAGAGAATTAGAAATTGCTGATTCCCAGTGTTGACATCATCTTATTTCAATTGTTTGCCTTTCAGATAAAATAATCTTCTTCCTCTAGGGGTTTGCCTGCTTTGGAGTTTGGTGCTAATGAGTAGAAACTCGATGTTTGCAGGTTTAGTTTCACCAGAAAATTAGCTTACAATTTGAAAAGAGATCAGCTGGTGAATTAGTGAGAAAGGAAACTTACTTTAAAGGCCTGACTTTTGAGGTAGGCAATGATTTGTTATGCATTGTTAGATCCTTCATTTCCCCCAGTGTTCTTATCACCAGAGCAGGACCAACTTTCTTCCATGCATCTCCCCATCACTCATCACTGCAATCTGGTGTATTTGCCATGTGTGGCACTCGTTGATGGAGTACTATGCTATCATCTAAATTAATTCAGCCCTGGTTCATTTTATTTAAAGCTCCCAATTGGCCTTACTCTAACCTGTATTTTTGCATGGTTAGCTAATGACAGCATGGGCAGTTAAGCAGGAGTTGGTCAGATGAACTAAATACTTTCTTTAAAAAAATATTTTTTCAAACCAATGAAATACACACAATATATCACACAGTTCTACAGCTCAGTCTGTTCAGTTCCCTGTCCCCTCAAGGCTCTGCTGACCCCAATATCTCAGGATTAGTATCATGTATCAGCCTGCACATGTACAGTTCCCAAAGACTCTCACCTTCTGTGCTGTTCTTTGTAGACTTTTTAATCCCATTCCACAAGGCAGTGAGACTGTTCACATCAGTAAGGCAAGAAACTGGATTTTTCACTGTTAGAACTATGCCAGCTGTCTGACACATAGGTGTTATCTGTGCCAAATTCCTGAGAGCTGATGAGTTCCTATCAAGGCAAAGAAATTTCCTACACCTTTTGTTGGATTTAACTGCTGGGCCTCACCACACTTATCAGGTGTCAGAAATAAGGCATTTGTTATAGATTAGAATCCTTGAAAAATGAAGTTTCTTCTTCAGACTCTCCCTCTGCTAGTCCCCCAGGACACAGCTGCATTACTGAGTTTAACATAAGTACGTTTAATTTTTCAGACCTGAAGATAATGCATGGGAAGAAGCTTTCTGGCACTTTCCTGCTAAAAGATCTTTGGGTTTCTCTGAGATTTTTTTTTCCTGTTCTTTTGGTATCACTTTAAAAATACTCAATTTTTATTTCCTTGGCACAATCTATGCTGGAAGGCATTTCCAATGTGCTGGTTACTCTGGAGGGCCTTGAAGGGTGTTCCTTTATCCAGCAGTGTGTGAACCCATAGCTTATACTGCCTACATTTTCTTTTGTGATTCTGAACATAACTGGATCAATGAGTTCAGGGTTGCCTACGTGGCCATCAGGCTGGTTGGGTTAGGTCACACCAGTTTCTGGTGAAAAGACAGTGAAAAGACTGGAAATAGATCCACTGCATATGATTTCAGGGAAGTAACCTGGCTTCTGCCTGCAGAGCCATTGACTAAAAGGGACCTTGTGGACATGACCAGACCAGGACCTGAGTTCAGCTCCAGAGTGATGGTGAAGAGCCTGTGCATCCCAGACAGCAACACTCCTTCTAAACCCAGTGTGGGAATGGACTTTTATTTTCTCTGAGACCCACACTTTGTCCAGGATGTGCCCAGAGTCCAAACAACAGCTGCAAAGAAGCATTTTCTTATCTCCCTCTCCAGTCTTGGCACATCCCCAGGTTGAACAATAGCCACTGGATTGTCTGTTTTCTGGCTAAAGGGAGACAATGGGAGTCAATATGCACAGAGTTACTCCTTGCAGATCAAGGACAATTCTGTAATAAAAAGGGGACATTTTCAAGGAACTCCCAGGGAACAAAAAACTATGTCCCAGGGTTCTTTCTTTGTGAAGCATCAGCTGCTCCCTGTGCCCAGCATACATTCCTATGAGCAGAATCCAAAGAGCTGAGCCCCTGGGCTCACACCACACCAAAGTGGAGAGCTATTTATCCCCTCTTTGGGATTTTGGAAACTGCTCTGTTTCAAGAGATGGGAACGCCAGAGACTCTAATGTGCACATGTGAGAGTAGGATAGACAAGGGGTACAAGGGGTAGCTTGTCTAAAGGAGAGAAACAAAAAGGAAAGGAACCATGATAAACACCGAATTTAAAAATCAGGAATTCAAAGCATAGTAGAAGAGTTTTCACCACTGCATCTGTCCTGCTGGCACAGGGGAACTGAGCCAGAGACCTTCATAGCTGATTCTCACAGCACTCCCTACCCATAGGAGTATCAGGGAATGATGCAGCTAAGATGGGACTTGGTAAGCCTGGACAAGATCTGTCTTCCCAATCTGATATTTTAAAATGCCATTGGGGTGACCAATGGCTTTTTTCTTCTTCTTCTTTTTTTCCCCCACATTGTGAAACTTGTACCAACAAATTTAGGTATGCAGCAGAAAAAAACCATTGGCATGTGTTTCTGGGGAAAGGAAGCCTTGGACTGTGAAGAGAGCCTGGGATATGTGCAGGAGTGGGGCAGGAGGTGAGGCTGGTCCCAGCTGCCGGCCTGGAGACCACTGGGATGTCAGAGCAAGCTGGGCAGGGGATGCTGGAGAGGGCAGGATGGGGAATTATGGAGAGGGCAGGACGGGGGATGCTGGAGCCAGCAGGACAGGGAATTATGGAGAGGGCAGGATAGGGGATGTGGGATCGGGCAGGACAGGGGATGCCGGAGCCGGCAGGATCAGGGATGCTGGAGAGGGCAGGACAGGGAATTATGGAGAGGGCAGGACAGGGAATGCTGGAGCCGGCAGGATCAGGGATGCTGTAGCAGCCGGACAGGTGATGCTGCAGTCGGCACGATCGGGGATGCTGGAGCAGCCAGGACAGGGGATGCTGGAGAGGACAGGATCAGGGATGCTGTAGCAGCCGGACAGGGGATGCTGTAGCCGGCAGGATCAGGGATGCTGTAACAGCCGGACAGGTGATGCTGCAGTCGGCACGATCAGGGATGCTGGTCCCCACGGTGTGCGTGCTCAGAACCGGCCTGAACGTCAGCGAGGAGGGGAGGGGGAGCCCGGGCCGGCTCCGGCGCCGTTGCTGAGGCAGCAGGAGCCGCGGCAGCATCCCCGAGAGCCGGGCTCGGCAAACTCCTCCTCCCTCCCGATCTCATCCCCGCTCTCCCCGCTTCCTTTTGCAAAGATGGCAACCGAGGGGCTGCACGAGAACGAGACCCTGGCGTCGCTGAAGAGCGAGGCCGAGAGCCTGAAGGGCAAGCTGGAGGAGGAGCGGGCCAAGCTGCACGACGTGGAGCGTGAGTGGGGCCGGGCGGGCGC
>JBBMKD010000022.1:12456517-12479982 GCA_037834095.1 Argya squamiceps | reverse complement strand
CATGTGTAAATGTGCGATCCGCATGCGCAGTCATCCTCTGTGGTGGTCCTCAGGTGGTCTCTGGGGGTCTTCAGATGAAGGCTCGCAGTCTTCCTCACTGCGTTCGCTGATTGCCCTTTGCTTCTGCGCAAACTCAGTTCTGGGGTCAGGTGTACTCTGTCCTTCTGATACCTGAGAATAGAGACAGAAGCTCCTGAATGCTCCCCTTTACCAAACCAAAGCCAATCGAGATTCCTGAGGTCATCACGCCCCAGGGGGACCCTGAAATCCCCTCGGTACAGCCCAGGGTTCGCCCGCAGCGTTTTTGGGTGTTAGTGTCAGCAGCCAGGTTGTACCCCAGCCATGTGGAAGTTGATGGGAATTTGCTTTGATGAGGCCGGGATTTTACCCGAGGTGTGGAAGGGCTTAGAAAGGAGCTTTGTTTCCAAAAACAGCTCCTCTGCCCCCCATTCCGCCGGGGAAAGAAGTTGCAGGGATGCAGTGCTGATTCAGAGGTGCGGGTGAGTCAGTGCTGGAGCTGTCAGTGTGTAACTCACCGCTATCAGCTGCAGCATCCAGGGATAACCCGACAGGAATGCGATGGACAGAGCTCAGCCCGGCCCTCCCCCTGTCCCCTTCCCCATTCAGGAAAAAGAAGCTCACCTTATGTTAATGGAGCTTTTCAAATAGGTATTCACAAGTTCTGAGATATAAAAAAATCCTTATATTATCATTATTTCATTTTATAAGTACAACGATGCATTGAAGGTGCATTTGTTTGTTGCTTTGCTTTTTTGGGTTTTGTTTTTTTCAAAACATGTCAGTTACTGTTTCCATCTGAAATCATGTAGCTCACTCTAATAGTAATATTAGTGGGTCATTAAAACTTTTCTTTCGTGTGTTTTGATGCCTTAAGCGTCGAAAAGGAATATGAGCTTTTATCCAGTGACTTAGTTCTTAGTGTTTTGTAAGGATGAGGGACTGAAAAACACTTTTGATTTCTAGGTTGGGAAGGATTACAATAATATATATATGTTCTGGAATAGAGCGTTTTCTTGTCTAAGTTAGACAATCATGTAATATGAGTGTCCTGTTAATCGGAATTGTCAAACAGAGATGTCCTCATTACAGAAACATTACCATAAATCCCATATTCCTGTAATATAATTTCTGTATCAGAAGTGGCAAGGTCTTTATTTAACAGACCACTTAAGCATATTATTAAACCCATTTTTGCTCACAAAGCTTTACCTATGATTGCAGTGATACTGTAACTGTGTGTGCCATTGATAGTCATGGGATATTGTTTATCATACATAAAATCTGTAAATTTCCATTGGATGGCTGTGTTTGCAAAGCCATTACAGCATTTCTAGGACAAAAGTATTATGCTGCTGTAGAACAATGCTCCCTTATGATATTTTATATCATTGATTCTATATTAGAGCTTTTTTACACTTAAATTATTCCCAAGTACTCTTTCTGCAGAGTTTGTAAGTTTCAGAATAAGGCATCATTTTTGGTTTTTGCTTGGTTGGTTGGTTTGGGTTCTTTTTTTCCCCTGATCTAAAATTGTGTCTTATGCATTTTTTTGCTTGGATCATGACTTTCCCTCTGTGGTTCCCAAAACAAACAGCTGGCTGAAATAGGATTGCCCTTATTTGTTCAATTGATTCTGAGCAGCAGCTCTCAAAAATATGCACAGAAAAAGGAAATGCCAAACATGCATTTGATTTGCAGTCTTATAATTTTAAGGGGTCAATTCAAGAGCTTAAAATTTTAGGTGTAGTAAGAGCTTGTTCTCTTTGTGCAATCCATGAATTTTTAAGGCCAGGGAGACCATTAGGCCCAACACAGAAAAGATCAAAGACCCAAGAGTATCTGCATCAATTCCACACCTCCTGTTCAGGCCAAACAATATTTTTAAGATAAGTAGGCAGTTTTATCTGGATCTCTGTAAAACTACTCAAGCTATTTACTGGCTTTAGCTGATCTGCTTGTCTGAGTGCATGATTTTTGACATCTTTGAACAATACTGGTGAATGCTGAAAAAGAACTGTCTGACTCTCAAGCCTGTGCTGGGTGGAAGCAGGATTGTTATGGCTGTGGTTGGAGATAAGTGTCCTCAGAGAATCAGTGAGGCTAAACCAGACAATTTCACAGAGTCTCAGCTGCATCAACATAATGGAAACAGTTTGTCCATTGTCTGTGGAACATTTGGTTTTTTTCAGATATATTCTGGACACAAGCCTCTTTCCAGCTGCCATAATAACCTCCTGTCCTGTGTTTTCATGTCTTTTGATTGGATCATTTGTCAGGTTTCTATGGGCAGTAGCAGGGGGAATGTATCTTTTCCTCAGTGGGTTTATATGGTACTTTCTCAGAAACTTGTTTCTGACTTATGGACAGATTGTGAGGAATGGTGGACAGTGTTTATCCCCTGGCTCAGGGAGACTGGTTGAGCAGAGATTCCAGCTGAGAGCATTATTCTGGCACAGCCTGTGGGGCTGGTGGCTTTGAAAGACAACTCTTGAAAAGCTAATCCACTGGAAATCAGTCTCTGCCTTGGGCAGAAATTGCTTCACTGACCCTGTGCCAGGAAATGATCTGTAAGTTCAGGATGCCTGCTCTCCCTGTCACTGCCCTTCCCAGCCCCAGAAAAGTGATGAAGGGTGAAGCAGCAAGGCAGCCCCAAAGCACCACCTGCCAAGGGGAATGTGGAGCTCAGTCTCCAGCAGGGCAGTGAAAAGCTCATCATTTCCTCTTCCAGCTCATTAAAACCTGAGCTTCTCCATTTATTTCTGAAGTTTGAGTCAAGCATTGTCCCCACAGCCAACAGCAGCTGGATCATCTTAGGTTTTGGTGTGGACAACCACACAACACAGGAAGTGCTGGATCCTCTCAGCTCTTCTCTAGATAGAGTAATTTTTAATTCTGGTGCCAAGTCTCCAGCCTCAGGATCTCTGCTGTGCTGTGGGACTTGAGGTAAATCTGTGTGAAGAGCTGCCCCTGGGTGCTGAGGTACATCATGGCCCTGCTCAGCTGCACACTGCATGAACATGCTGGAGCAGAGCAAATAGGTTTCCTCAGATGACACTTTCTCCCAGACATTTACAGGTGACCCCAGCTTGAGGCATCAGGGTCATATGAGAGGCCTTTTAGTTGTGTCAGCTGCATGAATTTTATGTCAAAGTCAGTTGGCACAAAGAGAAAAGTAAATTTTGTCAGGTTTTTAAGAAGAGATATGAAAGAATGGACTTCTTCACCAGAGGATGCTGCTCAGGAAAGTTGCTTGCCTGCCCTCTGTTTCCCTCTTTTGTAGAAAGGGCATCCCATGAAATCATTGATGTCCGTAGTTGCTGTTGGGTAGTCCACTCAACTGTGCATCTTCCTGCCCACCCAGAGCTGTGTCCTGGCCACCCAGAGCTGTGTCCTGGCCACCCAGAGCTGTGTCCTGCTCCCCCTGAGCTGTGTCTTGCTCCCCCTGAGCTGTGTCCTGGCCACCCAGAGCTGTGTCCTGGCCACCCAGAGCTGTGTTCTGGCCACTCAGAGCTGTGTCCTGGCCACTCAGAGCTGTGTCCTGCTCCCCCAGAGCTGTGTCCTGCTCCCCCAGAGCTGTGTCCTGCTCCCCCTGAGCTGTGTCCTGGCCACTCAGAGCTGTGTTCTGGCCACTCAGAGCTGTGTTCTGGCCACTCAGAGCTGTGTCCTGGCCACCAGAAGGGCTGGCAGAACAGTCACCAGTGCCAGTGGCCAGTTCCTGTATCCCGTTGCACCACCCCAGTGCTGACAGCCAGCTGCAGCTGGGAGTCTCACATCCAGAACAACTGTCTGTCCACCTTCAGGCCTGAGGATTTCCCAGTAAAGGGGGGCAGAGGGATAATCTGTTTTCTAGTCATACTTGGGTGGGATGGCCTACAAGAGCTTCAGCTGCTGCATCCCTGCAATTCAACCCTGAATGAATTCATCCTTGTCTTTATGTGGTGAATGTGTTCCTGTGCCGCCCACCTTGGTGTCAGCCACCTGCCAGCTCTGAAGCTGAGCTCATTGCCTTGCACCATGGACTCAAACTTCATGGATTAATCCCTCCAGAGGCATTACTCAGAAATAGATATTTGCCAGGGCAGAGCTTTGCTGGAGGGCTCTCTAACATCAGCTGTTTGCAGTTCATCAGGTGGCAGAGCGTGTGGAGGCACTGGGACAGTTTGTGATGAAGACCAGGAGGACCCTGAAGGGCCATGGGAACAAAGTTCTCTGCATGGACTGGTGCAAAGACAAGAGAAGAATTGTGAGCTCTTCCCAGGTATGCTGTTGGGCAAATGGTTTTCAGAGGTGCTGTTGAGCACTGTGCAAATCTCCTGGCTGTGCTGTGTGCCACTCTTAGCAGATGATACCTGGGATTATTGTAAATGTTTTCAGGATATCCTGAAAGAAGTTCATTGGGAGTGTATTTGTTCAGAGAGTGTAAATCTAACCTTTTAATCATTGCTACACCTCTTGTAGCTAATACCCTAAATATTTCTTGTCCAGTCATACACAGATTTTCCCATATTCTGCTCCTACAGTAAAAAAATAGACTCATGTGAGGCTACATCTATTTCCTTGTTCTTTACAGATTAAATACTTTGCAAAATTTTCATGTTACGTGTTCAGAGAAAATAATCAGGAAGAGAGAGGAAATGTTGATTCTCTTAGAGATTTCTATGCACAGAAATTTCTTCTGCAGTCTGTATGATTGATATGACCCTGAAAGTCTCAGACATCCTGCCAAAATTACTGCATTTAGTTGGGCATTTTGAGAAACAGTCCTAACACCTGCTCAAGACCAGTCTCACAAGCTAGAGGAGGTAATGAGATAATTACTTTCTAGATCCCCTGGTTTGTCCTGAGCCCAGTATGGCAGTGAGTGAGCTTGCTGCATCTCACAGCTGTTCATTGACCTACATGAAATCTGTCAGGGGTCTCACTTGAGGGATAAAAATAGACAATCTGCATTGCAAACCACCTTCACTTACTGTGAGTTTTTTACCATTCATGGTGATCTCAACAAAGAGAATCATTTAAATATCTAATGTCACAGTTTTAAAGTGCTTAAAATGTTAGTGTGTAGATCAGAAAACTGAACAGACAGGTTGAAATGCACTTTTTACTTTTATTTTAAGAACTGTGTAAGTCCAGGTGCAGAAGCAGTTATTGCTCAGTAATAAACATTTCACTTTCATGATTCAGGGAAGATAACAATATTGTGTGCATAAGGCAAAGTAGCTGGCACAAGTGTAGCTGTGTACACCAGGTGATTGTGCTGCTCTCTGTACAAGGTTCTATGATGGCTGTTTAGCTGGTTGTATAATGGATAATTGAAGGTTAACTAAGTGTAGTGACAAGTAAAAGGACAACCAGGATCAGGCTGGAAAGGGAAGATAAATAAATAGTGCAATATCCATAAACAGTCAAGTGAGGCAAGTGAGGCCTTACAGGTGGCAGCTTCCTGAGGAGGTGGCCCTGTCCATGGCATGTCATGAGGAGTACTCATGAGGCCATTGAGAGGGAAGAGAAAAAAATTGAAAAATAAATTGGTCTTTTAATCAAACATGAGTTGTCTCAGTGAAGAGATACACTGCTCTTGTGGTAGATACAACAGCACTACTGAGAAGTGTCTCCTTGGTGCTTCACTGTGACCACTGTGCTGTTGTTAAGACTGAGACAAAGGGACAACAGGCTGGGGAGAGGAAATGAGCAGCAGAGTTTTCTCCAAGCTGGGAAGCAGCCTTGCAGCCTGGAAGGCCGCAGTTTCTCTTTCTCTGTGCTTTCATTTTAGGATGGGAAGGTGATCGTGTGGGATTCCTTCACTACCAACAAAGTAAGTGAAACTTCAGCAAAATTCTGTGCCTAGGGCAAATGACAGTTGGGATGAGGTGAAGGGCTCACAGGTGTCACTGGAGGCAGTGGGGTAATGGGATAAAATGCAGATTTCCACTAGCACCCCAAAAAAAAGGAGCCCAGGGCAAGTCATGTCCCTTGATGTGCAAAGTCCCTGTCAGGACACTGGGGTTTGTCATGGTCTCCAGTGGGAGGCTCTGATCCAACCTCTTTGCTCACAAGGGAGGCAAAGCCCAGCCAGCAAACCAGGGGAACTTTTCCTGGGCACCTCTGTACCAGGTGCTGTGTGTGATCACTGGGAATCCTTCAGTTCTGGTGTTCACTGTGAAATGGTGCCACTGCATCTTCTGGGCCCTGGGCTGCCTCGTGGCACCCTGCACCACACAGATGAGCAAACACTGTTTATTTTTCACTCACTTTTACATGTGCAGCAGTGGGGACCTTTCACAGCACTGGATGACCCAGTAAAACATGCTCTGTGGTCAGTTTGGGGCTCATAAATAAGATGTAAAGTGTCAGAGAAGGACCGGCCATCCTTCTGCTGCCTTCTGCAGCCAAGGTTGTTGACTTATATGTGAGTTATGGCTGGGGGAAACATCTATACCTTGCACTGAGCCTAAGGATATCCCACAGAAATGCTGAATTTACTATTCCCACTGCTTTCCTTGCCTGGGTTGGAGAGGCAGTGGGGCCCCAATGTGACAGGATGCTCTGTTGCAGGAACACGCGGTGACAATGCCCTGCACCTGGGTGATGGCCTGTGCATATGCCCCATCTGGATGTGCCATTGCCTGTGGGTAAGTTCCCAGTTCCCACAGCAGCTTCCACAGAAAAGATGGATTTTTTGCAGTGTCCTGGTGGCTTCAGAAGCTGGCAGGTGTTTGCATGCTGTGATTGTGGGTGGGAGGTCCACGTTCAGTGCTGCTGATTCTATTTCCATAATGGCTCGTACATATTATCTCCACTGACTTCAGTGCAATAACATTTGTTGTGTAAGCGTGGAAAACAATCCTCTTTCAGCATTTATATCATGGGTTAGGAATTCTGCATGCATGCATGCAGCTTCCCTTTTCTAGTGTGGTTGTCTGTGTTGGATATATTTTCTAAGGGAAAGAGGTTTTAATTGTGTTGTTACTTTGCACTCATTTTTTTTATGACATAGAGGTTCATCATTAATGATTACCAGTATGGGAATAGATCTTGCCAAGATGGGATGGGGAGAAGTAACCCCATCCTTGATAATGTTCTACAAGTTTTCTGGGGGTCAGGTTTAAAAAAAATAAGTTTCTATAGGGGAAAAAACAAAGAGATAAGATGTTAGCAAAACATCTTGTGTGAAAGGACTGGGTGGATCAGACAGACAAAGCAAACTTGGGGCCAGAGAAAGAAACAAAAGAAGACTCCAGTGTGCAGCTTGCAAACATAGAAAGCACTAGACTGAGACAGAGAAGCAAAATCTGTAATTGTGTGTGGAAAGGCGTCTGAAACTGTGTTTTTGACTGGAACCTGAAGAGTGGCAAGCAAGCTGTGTCCTTACACTTGTAGCAGAGACAGGGAGTGCACGTATACATTGCACCTAATTCTGTATTTCTGTTGTGCTGTCAGTTAAGTGCCATGCACATAATGTAAGGCACAGAACCAGCAACTGGTGGTGTGCCAGGATCCCACGGACCAGGGCAGAACTGATATACTACAGCTCTAGGAAAGGGTCAGATGTAAGTCCTACCCTTTAGAAATGGGTCTGACACAACTTAACTGTGCAACTGACCAGGAGGGGAACAGCAGCTACAGAGGTCAGTGCTTCTGTTGCCTTTTTTCCAAACTCTTCTAAAAGTCTTGTCTTCACACCCACAGCTTGCTATGCTGCCTTTTCTGTAGGAGCTGGGTGACATTTGTTAAGGTGTATAATGATGCTGAAATAGTGATCTTTGCAATGACAGATGTCAGCAGAAAACTGGCACTTTGGCTGTGTGTGAAACATTAACCCTGAGGTGGCTGCTGTCACCTCCCAGTTTATACTTTGGTGAGGTTTCATTCAGTGCCATTTATAAACTCGATAAGGGTGAAAAAATACTGAGGAGCAGCTGTTGGAGTTCTGTAAAGCAGCCAGGCTGGTGAGGCAGCTGGGGCTTCCCTGCACAGGGAGATCCCACACTGCACAATACAGGGAAGTCGGTGCTTGTAAGGGTTTGGCAGCCCAGCACTGACAGGTGGTGTCCTTATCACCACTCGCCTTTTGTCGTTGCAGTTTTAACCAGTTTTCCTCTCTCTGTTACTGCTATTATTACTCTCTTCAGTGGCCTGGACAACAAGTGTTCTGTGTACCCTCTGACATTTGAAAAAAATGAAAACATGGCTGCAAAGAAGAAATCTGTTGCAATGCACACCAACTACTTGTCTGCCTGCAGCTTCACTAACTCAGACATGCAGGTAAATGTGTTCCCTACCCACTGCTCACCATCACCTAACACGAGCTGCATTGGGGGGGCAGTGCACATGTCCTTCCCTGCTCCTGGGGCACCCAGGGCCGTGTCCTGCCATTCCAGGGGCTGCTGGAACACCCTCACAAGGGGCAGTGAAGGTGCTGCAAATGCTGCTGTAAGGAAATGCTTGTCACAGCCCATGGCCAGGCTGTCCCTGCAAAGGCCTGTGGCTTCTGCAGAGGGAGCTTGCTGGTAGCTGTATGTTCTCTGCTCCCCAGTTTGTGCCTTTAGGAGCCCAGACTATTGCAAATAGTTAAAAGCACTGTTCAGCCAGAACTGGGTTGGGTGCTGTGCCAGCTGATGGTGACTGTGTTGTTTGCCTGCTTTGTCCTGGACATCCTGCAAAATTTGCTTTTGCTTTCATTCAGAGTGTTTTTTATTTGTACTGAGTGATACCATGGAGCCTGGGGATGGCCCTGCAGGGCCATCCATACCTGTTGTCTGTTCATGTGTTCCCTCGAGGGAAGGGAGTGATGCTGTTCCCATCTCACAGGCAGTGGGGTGGAGCACAGAGGCCCACAATGGGAGGTGATGGCAAAGCCAGGAACTGAATGCAGATCTTCTGAGACCAAGCCAGCCCTCCTTTCTATTGAATATCTCAAAGATCTCTTTCTCTAGGAACACAGAAGATGATGAAAGGAGCCAGGATAATCCCCTTGTCCTCTCTGGTTTCTGAATTTAATTAAAGTTCTTCTCAGTGCAGCTCTGCAGCAAAATAAGTGGCAGAATGGAGCATTTTTGTAGCTCTCAATGTCAATAGAGCTGCTGGAAAGGGAATACCATGTCCCCTTCTTCCAGATATTTGGAGCTCTTCTGAAGGAAATATCAGCTCTCATTGCTGCTATTTCAGGACATGTGAAGCCGAGAGTATGTTGTTTGTCACTCTCTGGTTTCTGTAATGACTCTGAGGTGCTAATTTAAGTCCATTGCCATGGAAACAAGTGGTGGAGGTACCCAGCAGTCAGGCTTGCTTAGCCCTGACCTTCCTGTGCAGGAGCCGTGTGGAATTAGAGCAGTCTAAATTAAGTGGAATGTTTTTGATGAGATATAAACCCAGTTTTCTCTTTTCTTGTCTATACCTAAATCCTATGACAGGAAAAATAGCAATTTATTTTTCATAATAAAAAGGAAAGAAAAGTTGGGTCCTTTTTTTCCATATTAAATACAGCAAACTGCATTGATATTGAAGGTCATGTATTACTCTTGTTAAGTCCTGTCACAGTGGATTAAGGTGCTTTCTATTTAGTGAGTCAGAAATTTTTCTGAAATCTTTAAAAAGAAGTTTTCTTCTAACTGGCCAAGCTTCTCTTGTGACACTGTTATGTAGCAGATCCTAGAGACTCACAGATTTCTTATCTTTTTTTCATTTACATAAAGGCCTCAGAATTAAAACTATTCCAAATCAAAACTATCCAGTAACTCTGAGGGTGCACAGTGCCACAAGTACCTTGTGCAGGAGCTTTCCCAGCTGTGTGCAGAGCAGCTCTGCTCTCCCTGTTTGCATCAGGAGGGATGTGGTGCCATCCTGGAGCAGCTCTAGCATGAGGTGGAGGTGTCCCCCAGCCCAGTGTCCCCACAGCTCCCACTGTTAGGTGCTGCCAGGGCTGCAGCTCTGCCCTGCCTTAAACTACAGCTCATTTTTCCCACAGAGGTATGGAAGACTGAGTAGGAGTTTAGGGTTTAGTGTGCTCATGGGCTTTGGGCAGTGCAGTGCAAAGAGAGGAGATCTGAGGGTGGCTCATGGTGGGTTAGAGTCATTCCCAGGCTGTGTGGGGGCTGAAAAAGGGGGTCCCACCCTTGCTCCTCATTATGTTCCCACCTGGGCCCTGAGCTGCAGGGCTGGGTGACCCACCCACCTTGTTCTCAGTGCCCCAGGCCAGTCCTGCTTGAGAGAGCCTTCCCTGCCTCAGAGAGCCAGGGAGCTTCACTTCCTAAATTAGGTGTCTGCAGCTCTGTGGGGTGATAATGCTCCCCACGTGACAGTGCTCCATGGGTATTAATAGCAACAGTTAATTGGGGTCTCAAGTGTTTTGCATAGGGCAGGCAGCCATGCTCCCAAGTGTGGCAGGGCTGAGGAGCAACCTTGAAGTTGAGTCCATAACATTTCTCTTGAAGCATTAGCTGGAGCTGTGGGTTGCCAGCAGACCCTTCCCTTACACCTTTAGCCACTCCTGTTCCCTTCATATTCTTGTAACAGTGTTACAAGAGCAAATCCTCAGAGCTGAAAGTCTTCATTCCTCAGCCAAGTACGAATAGTCCCCAGAACAGAGAAGTTCATTGATCCAAACTCAAAAGCTGGCCGGGAAAACAAATCAGGACTTTCTTCTGCTATTATCATCTGAGAGCATTACCATCTCCCTGCTGCAGGATTCAGAACAGTCTGTTCTGCAGCTTTGCAGACCTCTGTTTACGGGAAGAATTTTTGGAGCATCTGTCAAACATGTTCAGTGTTTAACCTTTATGCGACTCTGGGAATGGTTTCGTGGCTGTGTGATCATTTTCCTCTTGAAGAGAATTTTGTTTTTAACTTGTAACTACCCACTGGGATCACTTGAGTTTCCTCACCAACCATGAGAAAAACCCGTGTACAAAACTGAGAGCCCTCCTACGTTCACCCTTCTTCCTTCCACACCACTGCACAGGGACTCTTTCAACCTACAGAATTTGTGGTTGCATAACAGTTTCGGGTGCCAAGGGGAAATTTTGAACAATTGAGCATCATCAGGATTTAGCCACAATAACAAGCTCTGATCACATGTGCTTTCTACAAGTACTGTAGCAGATGGGAGGCTTTGAGCTATGCTCGGTCAGTGTATGTTCCAGCCCTTTCACACACAAATGGTTTAGGACAAGTGGGAGCTGATGGACTTATCAAACAACTGTCTAGACAGGCTTACTTCCCTTTCAGAAAATGCATGTCTAAGCCAAATTAATTTGGGTTTAACCTGACTATTTCAAGCAGAAAGAAAAAAAAATTGGAGAGTTAAACAGGTATAGTTGCTCCAAGAGTTCGTCCATTTACCTGGGTGGAATTCCAGCAGCCTAAATATGGATAGAGTAAAATACTGGGGCAGACAGGAATACCAGTATTGTTCTCCTCCTTTTTAGAGACTATGAAAATTCCAGCAGATCCTTACTGCTGTCAGTTGTGCAAACCCCACCATACAAAAGAGACCATTATTGAAACATGGTGTAGGTATAGTGGTATCCATACAGCTGTCCTTTCCACTCTACCTTTTTTCCTTAAAAATAAAAACCATAAACTGTACTTAGGTTCACATTGGGCTTATGGCTTTGATTTATTGCATAGTATTTCATTAAATTAAAGCTGTTCTTTGGTGTAGGATGTCAGTTATTTCTTTGTGACCTGAAGGTTATCTGCTGATTCTTGTATTATGACTCTTCTTCCCACATCCTGTAGATCCTGACAGCAAGTGGAGATGGAACTTGTGCTCTATGGGATGTTGAGAGTGGGCAGCTTCTACAGAGTTTCCATGGTCATGGAGCTGATGTCTTGTGCCTGGACCTGGCCCCTTCTGAAACAGGAAATACGTTTGTCTCTGGGGTAAGCAGGAGCTTCTTTTCATAATATAAAACTAAGGAATATGGAAGTGAAAAGGCAGCAAAGTAGGAGGCTCACAACGTTATGGAGAGAGTGCTGGAGTATATGTTGGATGCCCCAGTGCAATCCACTCATTGCAAGCACATTTTCCAAGCTGGAGCAAATTAAACCCCTGACTGTGGGGTCAAACCCACCCAGCCAGTCTGACTGCAGTTCTGCTTACTTAGCAAGTTCCACCCCACATGAAAGCAATCCAGCTCAGGATCAAAACAACGCCTCTGCCAGGAAGGGAAGGCTCAGAGTTAGAGCAGTGGGCTCCTACCACAGTGGAGGTGTGAGTCCCTGTGGGTGGGAGCCTGGAACAGCAGAGGACTCCCCACCCTTTGCTCCTTCCCTGTGCCCAGCTCTCTGCAGCCAGATGGGGTGTGACAGGCATGAGGTCACACATGTGTGTGTCACTGTGTCCTGAGGGTCAAGGGGCAGCTTGGACACTGGCTAACCAGTGCAAGTTGGAGCAGGGAGATGAGGTGTGGCCACATCTTCAGCTGTTGCTGTGTCCTCTGTGCCTTCCAGTGGTACCTGAGGCATTTAAAACCCCCTCATCAGTCAAACACTCTCCTCCCCATACTGGCACAGAGAAGCTCACAAATCTCACTGGGGCTGCAGGACTAGACTGGTCTGGGAAAGTACCCAGGGCATCTTCCAAATCCTGTCACTGCTCCCAGACAGCTGAGCCATTGGCACACAGCCTGGCAGTGAGGCAGGCCAGGCATAAAGGTGAGTGGGATGGGGCTCCACTCCTTTTCAAGGTGATCTTAGTCTTTCCCACATTAGAAAGTGAGTGTGCAGATGAGAGCTGGCAGGAGCTGAGGGGCTGGTTGCTACCTGTAACTTTGCTGAAGGTACCAAAAACTTTGCTGGTTTCTGAGCCCCACCAGCACTGGCCCGTGGCTGATCCTGTATTTGATGATGGAAATGGCCCTTGTGCCAAAGGGTGCCAACCATGGGTTAGGGGTGCTCAGGCAAACCTGGACCTCTTCTGTTATGGCTCTTTTCATCAAATTTGGCTGGCACATCAGGAGCAGAGCCCAGCACACTGGCCCAGTTTGCCTGCTGGTGGCACAGCTGCTCTGAAGCGTGACTGAAAGCTAATTCCACCCCAGTGCATTACTTCTCTCGGGTTTTCCTGTCACCCAGCTTGCTTCCCAGAAAGGATAGGTTCATTCTCCCTGGGAACAGCTCAGCTTATTATAGGGCAAGGAATCACAAGCAGCTCTGCTACTGCTAAGAGAATATGTCATACTGTTGTTGATAGAGGAGCTTGGGCATGTCTGTGCTGACAGCATTCTCTTAATTCATCACATGCAAAACACCACTGTGGTGAAGACCTGTCTCCCATCGTGTCAGTGCAGGTATAGGCAGGACAGTATGGAGGTATGGTGGCATAGAGAGATTCCCTGAAAACTGTGCCTCTGTGGGACAGTAACCTTGAGCTGGAATAAGCAATGTCAGTAGAGCAGCATGTAGGCTGGGTGCTGTTACATCTAACTGAAAATTCCAGCCCTCCTGGGTAAGCTCAGGACTGTGTCCTGGCTGTTGTGCTCAGTGCCCTCTGAGCAAGGCTCCTCAGCTGAGTTTGGTATCACTCAGGGAGCCCATCTCTCCACACGTGGTGGCTGGTTTCTCCTTCAAAACCTTAGGAGTCAAATAGCAGCTTGTCAGATTGGTCTTGCCCCCAGACTCCCAGAGGGGTGGGTAAGAGCAATGCACATGGAAGCAATATGAAGGACTGGGCTTGGGCTATGGTGAGGCTTGAGAGGGAAATATGCTGGGTCAAAAATATTCTCTATCCTGTTTGGTTTCCCCACTGCAGAAACCACAAACTGATGCCAAGGAGCATTACATCTTTTAAATAATGACATCTTTACTAAAACCACTAAGATTTCATTTTAACAACAGATTTTTTTAAAAAGAGAGAGAAATATGTGAATTGTGAAGAGACTGTTTAATTTAATTAGCTATCATATTTAATTAAAATAAATAACGTGTGGCATGGTGTGGTGGGCAGGGCACTCTGGCTCAGCAGAAGCAGCAGCCACCTGGCCTGCCCTGTTCTTCCCACACAGCCTCAGAGAGGCTGAGCCCCTGCAGCTCAGCCTGCCTGCTCCTCAGCAGGGGCAAGTTAATTAAAATCTCCCATCACTCTTCAAAGCAAAGTCTGTGTTCTTTTTCCTGTCACTACAACTGTGGCAGCAGTGAGACATTGGAGCTGAGAGCGTGGCCCTAGGGGTATGAGATGGTTCTTGCCCCAAGGACAGTGTAGACTACAGGGGCCAAGCCCCTTGCCCAAAGAATTCACAGTGCTGAGCACTGACTGTTAGATGATCCTTTCAGAGCACAGCTTGGAAGGGCAGGTTTTAGCTTGAGCATGAAATGAAGTGCTGCTATGCTGTTTTTCTCATCCCAACCACACCATCAAGCATGTGGGTGCAGAGCCCTGACAGGGGTTAACCCTGGTAGGAGGCTGGGAAAGAAACCCTCTGGATGCACTGATTTAAGTTTCTCTTTCAATGTATGAAAAGAATTAGTTCTAAAACGTTAAATGCTGGTTATTTTTTTTATATTGACTGTGTTTAGTGGTCAGGGAACAGGTCAGTTGTGCAGCTCTGTAGCGTGGTGGGGCTGCAGACAGCAGAGCAGGGCTGTGAGTGCAGGGCAGCTCCAGCCTTCATGAGCAGCTCTGATCCCACCTGCAACTGCACAGCTGAGGGTACCACTGCAGCCACTTTGGGGCTGCTTGGCTGGTTAAATCCTCTCAGAGCTGTGATGTTCACAGCCTTTGAATGTAGTGGGCTTGATGACAAATATCAGGCACAAGAAGGATGAATGTCACCATTTTCACAATTGCAATGATTTTTTTTTCTTCCCAGGGATGTGACAAGAAGGCCATGGTTTGGGACATGAGGTCTGGTCAGTGTGTGCAGTCATTTGAAACCCACGATTCAGATATCAACAGTGTCAGGTCAGTGTGTTTCTGGGAGAGGACACGTTTGCAGTGTTGAGCAATGTGCTAATTCTATTTCTGAAGTCTGACCTCATCCAAGTAATGTAATGTGTTCTGGTCTTCTTTCACTTGCGCACAGATATTATCCAAGTGGAGATGCTTTTGCCTCTGGTTCAGACGATGCCACGGTATGTTAATTCAGCAACCTAATTTAGGAAAATTCTGTTGCTTCCCAAGTCAAGTTTTCCTAAAAGACTAGGTCACATCCACAGAGGGCTTTTAATGACTAAACTGGGCCTGTGACACCAAATCTGCAGAAATACTAATCCTTTAAGATAGTAAATACCATATATGCTTAAGATATTAAATACCATATATAATGTTCTAGGGAAAGTCACATAACACTGTAGGTCACTTCTGCAAACTTCTCTACAAGAAGTACCGTCCAAATATTCATTTCAGATTCTCTCTGTCTGAAAATTCATGACTAAAATTAGTTGTCTTACTGGAAGATATTTGGCCTCTTATAGCTCTTGGTCCCAGCATGGGAGGAACCAGCTGAAGGGCTGCAGCTTGTGTCAGGAGGAGTAGCATGTCCCAGAAAGCAGAGGGCCCATGGGCTCAGGGCAGAGCAGGGCAGGTGTGGGTGGATGGCCTCTGCAGCCCCAGGGTGGCCTTGGCCACAGACATCTCTGTGGGCCCTGACTCACTGCCAGCACTTCTCACTGCAGTGAGTCACTGCACCCAGATCATCCCAGATCACACATGGCCCTTAATGGATTTTATCTGTGAGCAATCTGCTAGGAGGGGCTCAGAATGCATTGACAGGTACATTTGATCAGCACAATGTATACAAAATGCCATTTACCTCCTGTGCCCTCTGCCCCTGAGTGATGCTCGGGGCTGATGGTGTGTCCCATGGGGAAGCAGGCTCTGCCCCACCACAGCCCTGCAGGGCCTGAGCTGGCAGTTCAGTGCAGCAGGAGAGGAGATGATGGGGAGGCACCTGGCACCTTATTTCTTCTCTTTATTCAAACAATCACACTGAGTCACCTGAAAGACTTTATCTAAAGTACTCTGCCCTCAGAGCATGTTTTGAGTGTGCTGCAATGCTAGCTAAACTCGACAGAAGCATTCCTTTTGTCTTCATTGGATGTGGAGACATTCCAAGGCTCTTTGGAGAGAGTGAACCCTGATTTTGTTTTAAAAACTGCGATTAGAACTTAATACCTCAAGCCTTGTGGTGAGCCCAGTGGCTCTCTGCACACATGGATGCAGTACTGTGAGCTCTTGAGATGCTGAGGGACTGATACAGAGAAATTGTCCATCATTAAATTCTCTCTTTTAAAGCCCAGTATCACAGGTTCTTAATTTAATTCTTAATTTTTTTTCTTCTTTAACCATTCTTGACATCCCTGACTCAAGCAGGAGAATGGGAAATTCCACCTCTGTACTTTTGACAGAGGTTTTGGCAGTTTCCATCTACCTGATTCTTTAAATGAAGAGGTTTGTTTTTGCAGTGTTACAGAGTGGTATCCTTGACTCGATTAATATACTTGGGGATTCTGAGGAACAGATAATTCTGACTGGAAGTAATCCATAAAAGCATGCTTAGATGACAGTGTTGTCATCTGCAGTGACCCCAGCTCCCTGTCAGGACAGTCTGATGAAATTATTCATCTGTGTGGATCACTGGGAGTCCTGGGCTGCACATACCTGGCAGCTTCCCACTGCCCTGCAAATCAAACAGCCCCTTCTTTATGTGCAGACTTGAATACCAGCCATTTTTCAATAGTAAAGTCTTAATATTAGCAAACCCATCTGGCCAATGTTTTGCTTAAGCTTAACTTATTGAGGAGGGGTTTCAGTTCACATAGTTTCAAAAGTGCATTTTCATTTCAGGGTTACCAGACTGCCTTTCTGCATGGCAGTGAAGTCTGATACATGATTTCCATGTCAAACAAGCCAAATTTTGCTGGCAAATGATAAAAACAGGAAGTATAGGTTGTTAGAGGTGATTTGGAATTTTCCATGAGAAATGAAAACCAGAGATCTGCATTAAAATGTATTATTTCACTTGAATTATTTTCACCTAGGTTTTTCAAAGAGAGAGGCCTCACAGAAGGGCAGGGACTGTTTGCTCTCCTGGTTTACTCAGAGCCAGCACTACCACCTAGGCTCCTCTGTGCCACGTGCTCTGTGTTCTCAACAGAGATTAGAGATTTGATCCCATCTCCCAGGCTCCAACTGTGGCTAAACTGTTGTTTAAGAGGTTGTCTCCACATGCACCTCCCCAGCAGCAGGATGCCCTGATAAGTACAAAACCACAGAGGGGAAGCAGGAGGGTGTGGGGACTCCAGTGGGTACCGTGGCCCAAAACCCACCACTCTTTCTAGGATAGGCAGGAGGCTTAGAGAAGTGGCTTGAAAAAGAAAGTTCTTCCTGCAGTGTATACAAAACAGCCTTGTGTTGCTTAGATCCCTGCTAGAGGATCCCAGTTACAGCAGGCAGAAGCAGAAGGAAAGGAGGAAGCAGAAAGAAGCAGAAGGAAAGAAGCCAAGCAGCCACTTCCTGTGATGTCTGTTAGCCTGCACTTCCCACTCCCGTTTTTTCCAAATATTTTAGCCAGCGCTTCCAGCATTTACTGAGGCATGTGTGTTGGTTTTGTTTTAATCCTAGTGTCGTTTATATGACCTTCGTGCAGACAGAGAAGTAGCAATTTATTCCAAAGAGAGCATCATTTTTGGAGCATCCAGTGTGGACTTCTCTCTCAGTGGTGAGACTTGAACTTTGGAGGTTATTTTGGTGTTGAGATTTGAGGAGAGCTGTAAAATTTTTTAGTTTAATTTGATAAAACATTCATTCCTAAAAGTTATCAAAAGTAATAAGTACCAAAAGAAACTTTTAATGTATGGAAGCTTTTTTTTTTTGCCTCTGTAAAAATAATTACTCTTTAAATAACCTAACTGGCTATTGCTTCGTTGTAGTGGTGAAAAGTATTTTCCTGGCCCTGCTGAAGGCAGGAAATATTTTGCCATTAACTACAGCTGGGCTAGAGTTTCACAATAATAATGAAAAACATTTCAAAGGCAACATGAAATGTAGCAAACTATTAAGTGCAGTTACATAAATAGTTTTTAAAAGGATAACAAATGATTGATAGTAAAAGTATATCACAGGGGTATGAAGGAAGAGACATTTCCACTTTTCACTACAGATCCTGAGACATAAGCTCGAGTCTTGTCTCTCCTGTCCCAGCACAAATACAGAGTTCCCCAGTCAGCCGGGGTGGGGTGAGTGGGTGGTGAACTGCCCTCCTCCTGGAACTGAGGCAAACGTCTCTGTCATGGTCACAAGCACCACAGCTTGTCCCGTTGGCAGTGAATCACTTACCAAATTGTCTGTTAATCATTCAAGCATTTGTATTCAACTTCTTGTGTAAGGTCTGTGTGAAGCATTATTACCCTGCAATAGCTGTTAAAGTGCTCCTCGGTCTGTCCCGATTTGAAGTCATCCCAACACATTCTGTGTAATTTAACTAAAATGTACAATGCTTTTAGCTGTATTGAGCTATAATTGTGAGCTATAATGAGCTGTAATTGTGGCAGCATTTAGCGTGGACAGCGGCGGGCAGGGCTGTCCCAGGGGATCCCCGCCGGCCGGAGGGGAGCGGTGGCCACAGGATGGGCGATCAGTGGCCTGCAGGAGACCCCGCTGCACTCAAGGCACGTTCAGCCCTCGGTGTGTAAAATCTCCTTCTCTCTGCAGGTCGCCTGCTGTTCGCGGGCTATAACGATTACACCATCAATGTCTGGGATGTGCTGAAGGGCTCCCGTGTGTCCATCCTGTTCGGACACGAGAACCGTGTCAGCACCCTGCGGGTCTCTCCCGACGGCACCGCCTTCTGCTCGGGCTCCTGGGACCACACTCTGCGGGTGAGTGCCGGGAGAACCCGCTTCGGGTGCTTCTTTCTCCCATTGTTGAATAAAAAGGGCTGAGGAGGAAGGGTTGGTAGAGGAGAACTGCTCTAGAGGAACTAAGGAGGGTATAAAACAGTGTAAAACATGAACAGCAAAGCCAAATAAAAATCCCCCACCAAGTGCCAGCAGAACTGCTGAGCTTGAGCTTGCTGTTGGGTTACATGATATCATTGCTGCTGATACTCTGTACCGCTGATGTGATCGCCTTACCGATGTTAATTTAAGGTTTGATAGGGGAGTCAGTGTCATAAAGAAGTGTTCAGCTCTCTCTCTTTCTGCAGATCTGGGCGTAACCTGAGATCCTGTATGCAGAATCAAATGAAGACTGAAACCCTGGACTACAAAAACTGCATAAAGAAGCCATTCCACAAAATCAAATATTCACTACAGCCCAAAAGAATGACACTCAACCCACTCAACAGATTAACACAACTAGGTAGAAAATGTAGTCTGCTTGAACACATAGCAAACATCAACTTGTAGTAAAATGAAATGTTTTAAATTTTTTTTGAAACTATATTCTTTTATTAGAATTAGTTTCATTATTTATAAAGGGACTTTTCTCCAAAGTCACCTGTATCATAGAATTGAGTATTTCAGTGCACATTATGTATTTATTTGCATGAATTTAGTTCCTTTTTAAAGTAAAAAAAGTCCTGATTTTATCAGGATGTAGCGAAAGGCTTTGGAAACATTCCGTAGTAGCATATTGAATTTTGGTGTTGAAAAATGGAAAGAGAAACAATTCTGATACTTTCTGATAGTGTTATGCATGACTGAACCTTGGTGGAAAGTAGAGGAGCAAAGGACCTACTGTGAAGGTACTGGCTGCTGTCATAAAAAATGTATTTTTTGTACAGAAAAGAAATCCCTTCAGTCCCTGTTTTTTCCTACTGTCTTTTTAGATAGAAATAAGTATTTCATCTCTGTTACCTGAATATAAAGAATCTAAATAATATACATACTGATAAACAGCAAAGAGAAGGGATATAAACATGATTTACATAATCATGAGGTAATACTTAACCAGTAGTTTCTTAGAAATTTTTAATTGTATCACTTGGTGAGTGAATTTTCTTTTACTTAAAGAAATACTACATGCTAAGCACTAAGGGATACTACACGCTAAGCATTAAGCACCATTATACTGATGGTCAAATCTTTTCCAAGTCAGTCATAGTCATTCTATAACCTTGATTCTTCTTTGCATTTTGAGCAGTTCATACAACTTTGGCAAGGCAATGTAGCTTAAATGTATATTAAAGCAGTATATGCCCATCTTAAGGTCCTTCTGCAATGTCAGAGCAGTTGTAAGTTCATGCAAATACAGGTCAAATCATACAGTCCTTACTCTTACAGTCATCTCCCACTGCCATGGACATGGTTTTGTCATAGTGGGGCTTGAGAGTGAATGACAGTGAGCTGTTGAAATTCTGCTGTGAGCCACAGTCCTGCCAGTGTTTGATACTTGTCCATCTGATGCAGGAGTCACTGGTTTTCAGGAGAGCAGGACTGCTGGCCACGTTGCTGGCAGCACCCAGCCCTCTGTGTGAGCATGGGAATGCCATATGGACTGGCAGGACCATCCCACATAGAAGTGATGCTCTAGAATCAAGATTTAATCAGATAAAGATGAGATACAATCAGTGATAGAACCATTGTGAGATTATATCTGCATTCATACATTGAAAACTATTGGGACTAGAGTGTGTCAGCTCTGCTCATACCAAGAGGTGGTGAGGTGCAGCTCTGAATATATCATATATATATGATTTATATTTAGATTGGAACAAGAGAAAACAAGCTTACTGGAATGAACCTGTTCACAAGCTCACTGGCCACTGGAGTTTAATGATAACATCCTCATTCTATTTGCAAGTGGTATTTTTTTACAATTATATAAAAATCATAGTAGAAATAAAGTCTCCTCATCCATGAAAACATTAGGTTCTGTGAATCCATAACCAGTTAACCTAAGACACTGATATTTATACCAGCCTTCTATCCCTAATGGAATAGGTCAGCTGTTTTCACTTGGAAAAGTCAGCTCTGATGCTTTGCAATATTTGTGGCAAACTATCCCTGTGACAAACTGAATGCACTATGGAAATGTCATATAGAACTCACTGTGCAATATTGAGTCAATACACTGTACACATTTGATCAAAGGATTAATATTAATGTTTAGATAGTATTTATTGGCGAGATGTTTGTTTCAAACATAATACATTGTGTTGATACTTATGAACAGCCAAAATACAATAAATTGTATTTTACATATTGAGAACATGTATGTGGTAGTTCTTCCCATTGCTTAGGTATTTGTAATGGTAGCTGTTTGGTTTTTTGATTTTTTTTTTTTTGACATTCACTTTTTGTACCACACAGTTTCTTAAATTATTTTTCCTGCAAAAATCTCAGGCAAAATCCAGATCTACCAGAAAATTGCTTCTGGAATATCTTCTGGAAATACCCAAGGTGAACCACAGAAAATGAGAGTGAGCAGCCCATAAAAGTACCTGAAATGCCATCTCAGTTCCCCCTGTATTCAGGAGGCCAGAATTCAGATTGTTGTCCTGCTCAGAAGGATCACACTAATGTGATGTTTTCTTTCCAGATCCTTATTGCCATACCCAAGAAGGAATTGGAAAATGCAGAGTATATGTTTTGTGGGAGCTCCATGTGTTGCAGCAGGATGCCAGTGAAAAGCTGTCCACTGAAATTCTGTTGAGGGCCCAGGCTGTGACTTTTTGGGTAAACCAGATGTGCAGATCACCTGGAGGTTCAGCAGTTCAGCTTTCTGCCTTGCCAGGAGAGAACTGAGCTGTGGCCAGCTGTCCTCTCCACATCAGTGTAGGTTTTATGGTCAGCCTGAAGGTGGCTGGTGGAAGTGCTCAGTTTCGTCACTGAAAAAAAGCACCTTCTTAATTTAGGTGCATTGTTTCATTTCCCCTCTTCTGAGGGCCTGGGGAAAGTGCTGAGCCAGCTTGTTCTGAGTGACATAAGTGCCCAAACTGTCACCAGATCCAGTGAGAATGAGTCTGACATTGCATCTTGCACTTCTGTTCTTGCATGGAGAAATGCTGTGGGTTTTGCACTTCAGGGTCACTGCCTTTGGACTTGTGTGTGGGGGTGCATGGGCTTGCCACCTGTGAAAATCACCTCTTTGTTCCTGAGGTAATGGTGAAAACATGAACCAGGACGGGCCTCAACTTCCCATCAGATAAATGACACTTAGAGGAACAAGACACTGAAGTACCCATTGTATTTTTTACTCACTAAAGGCTGTCCAGAGAGGCTTTGGAAAACCCAGCGTTTTGAAATTTCCCTGTTGGTACATCAAGCTGTCTGTGTCAGAAACACCTCTTTTCCATAAACGTGTGGAGAGAAGGGAGCTGTAGCTGAGGCCGGCACTCTCAGATGTTTCTGTTCTGTTAAAAATGCTATATAAACAGGAAGGGTGGAAAAGGATATTACTAGAGAAAAAGAGCCTCTCCCTCTTGCACTCCTGCTGTGGGGAATGCAATAGGAAATTCCTGCTCCAGGATTAACAATTATAAGGAAAAATAGTTTTGAAAGCATGTACGTAAAGCTCTTGTGAAAAGTGAAGATCTCATTCCAGCCACTGCTCTAGCACATAAACAGACTGTATTTCCCTGCTTCAAAACAAAACAAAAGCCAAATACGGGGATGTAGAACTAAAGTTTGCCTTGAGGGACTCTAAGGGATCAGGCCAATTCTTGATAGCGATCTGAGAAGTTACAACAGGATTGACTCCAACCACCTATTTTTAGATTTTCTAATGGAGATGTTAAAATGCAGACAGCTGTATCTCAAGATAGATGGAGTGAAGCCAAGCAGTCCTGTGCTGACGCGTTGGGCACCTTGAGCCGGCTGTGGGACGAGAGAGGTGAGAGCGCTCCGCGGTGCCAGGCAGCTGCGGCAGGGCTGTGACACTGTGACACTGCGGGCACAGCCACGCTTTGCCCCGGGCCACCAGCAGCACCTCACCTGCAAATGGCACCGAGCAGGACACAAGCTGGGTGTACCCCGTGCCGGGCCTGCCACCGGCCTTCAGGCTGGTTTTGTGGGAGTCTCGATGGGCTGGGAAACAGCTGGTTCTGCTCGGGCTGCCAGGGCACAGGGGACGTGCCCTGCCCTGCTGTGCAGATGACACCCTTGGCCAGGGCTGTTCTTCTCAGCCGCTTTACTTCACATCAGCAGTGTGAAGGGCCTGACTTCTGCACAATGAAGGTCCTGATCCTGTATTTTGCCTATACGCTCATCAAAAAGCAAAGGCCACTGCATTTGCTGGGTAAATACACACTGCACTCACCCCACGAACCTGGAAAACCCCCATCTCCTTTGATGCAAAGAATACAGGTTCGGGCGGGCCACTAATATGGAACAAAAACAAAACCCAAAAGGAATTTTAAAAAGTATTTGAGAGTCAGCACCTGGTAACCGAGCATTTAAGGTAAATTGCAGCGATGCCCGCAGCAGTCAGCCGCAGACGCCTTTCCAGGGATGCGGGCGGTCTGCTCCCGATGGGAACGTGTCCGCCCGCCGCGCTTTGGCCC
>JBBMKD010000022.1:12434312-12455953 GCA_037834095.1 Argya squamiceps | reverse complement strand
TTGCCATCGCCACACGCGGTGTGTCCCCGGGTGCTGCTCAGGCATTGCCACACGCGGTGCGCCCCCGGGGATTTCTCTGGCCATGCCACACGCGGTGTGTCCCCGGGGGCTGCTCTGCCCATCACCACACGCGGTGTGTCCCCGGGGGCTGCTCTGCCCATCACCACACGCGGTGTGTCCCCGGGGTCTGCTCTGCCCATCACCACACGCGGTGCGCCCCCGGGGATTTCTCTGGCCGTGCCACACGCGGTGTGCCCTCGGGACCTGCCATGGCCATCGCCACATGCGGTGTGCCCCCGGAGATTTCTCTGGCCGTGCCACACGCGGTGGGTTCGCACTGGGCCATTGCGGGCGCCCAGTGCTGCGGCATATCCAGATCCCTCCCGGTGCCCGCGCATGGCCCCGTTGGGATGCAGCCTCCCGATACCGCAGGAGTGATGCTACAGGGTGAGGGAGCAAGGTTTGCCTTCGCGCTCGGGTCCACAGCCGGTGGATATTGGCGAGCAGGTTGACACAGGTCCTCTCCCAGGTGTGAGCACAAACCTGTACCTGTTATTAGGTACACCTGTGTATTTAGGCACCCACCCTCCAGACCTGCTGCTCTTGTTCCTGCCTGTCCCGAAGCCGGTCAGGTCAGGCCTGGAGAGGAAGGTGGTTGTGGGCGTTTTGCCCCTCGAGATGCACACTTGAAGCTTTTAAGGCATCGGTGCAGCTCTGCCTGCATTTCTAAACAAAATGTCAGCTATCCCACAGAACTGCTCATTTCCTATTTCCAGTCCTAGTGGAATAGTTCATGTCAGTACAAATAAGCGCTAAAAATAGAGAGAGGAGGGGAAGTAGCCACTGGTTTAGTTTACTTTTCCAGAGACCAAAATGAACTTGGTTTTCCAGTGGTCACTGGTCCATCTGGGCACTCAGAACAGAGTGGTGGTTGGCTTGCAGCATACACTGTCACTTGGCAAAATCGGCAAAATCATATTGCCTGTTGGCGCAAATCAAAGTGTAAAGAACAAAGTTCCGGAAGAAATTAAAGAGTATAACTTGTTTACATAGACATCTGCGGAGCAGAGTTCAACCACAACCATCTGGAGTTGTACTGCTGCCACTTCTGATTATCACAATGATCTGGGAGGGCTGCTGCCAGCTTTGCTCTGTCATAGGTCAGCTCTGAGCAGTGTCCACCCGGCCCTTCCAAGAGGGTGTGTAATCAGTCCCACATCCACCGAGATGGGACTGCCTTTGGGCTCCTCTCTTAAAAGTGGAAATTTCCATATCCTGTATTTTAGATGCTTTCTGAAACTTAAATTAGGAAGAACAATGCTGGCAACTTCCATCAGAAACTTGCCTAAAAGGGCAAAAATACGTAATGACACACCGAACATCTCAATAGGAAGTGTCCAATTGTCTGTTGAGCAAAGTACACAAACACTTGTGGCTTACTCCTTTCAGTTGCCTTGTGCAAAGGTTCCCACAAAATGTTTTTACTTGTGCCCAAGAGTTTAGACTTTCATGACTGAAATAGAGACCTCTGCAGCTGACAGAGGCTGAGCTGGGAGGATGAAACTGTGCTCAAAAGCTGTAGAGAAATCCATTTAACTGCCAGCTAAGCATCTCAATGTCCTTTCTGTTCGTGCTGCAGGACGGCTTCTGTCGGTTCTTCGGCCGGCACGGCTCGGAGGCGGCGGAGCAGAGCAGCACCCTCGGCAACGCCATCGTGGCGGCGGCGGCAGGCATCGGCATCGGCATGGCGGGCTTGGCCTTCCTCCTGGTGCGGTAGGCCCGCCAACAGAGCTTGCCACGGGAAAGTACTCTCAAAACTGACAGTTTACCAGATTTCACTTTATTTTCTATAGAACAGACCCCCTAAGAAGAAGTCTATATTTTTAAACTGGTTCAGAAAAAAAAAACTGCCTCACCGAATCCTTGGCTATAAACCGCTTCGCTCGCTACCCAGTAACGACACAGACAAATGCGTACTAGAGCACTGTTGGTGCATGTTCAAAAGCTCCAAACATCCTCTGGACTTTCTTTTTTTTTGAAGGTGTAACCTAAACTTTAGCATGGTTCATGTACTGTAACTTCTGAGTGCTTGGTGTTATGCTAGGAAAACATTATGGTGAGCTTGCTACTAAACCCTCTGTTCCAGACGTCTTATTTACGTGGAGACAAGTCTTGGAACCCGCATTCATTAATGCTGTAAAGTGAGCAAACATTGACTGTGATCTAACGTGGTTTATGGCTTCAAACGTGGTGCACAGCACTTGTAATCTAAAGGCAACTCATTTGTTGATTTAGAGCAATTGGTGCCTGTGGTGCAAGAAGCATTAGGGCTTAATGTAACATAAGGCTGAATTCATTACACTACAAGAAGGTGAGTATTGATACAGGACAGTAATGGCTGCAGTAGTGGTTCCTACTGAAAGGAAAAGAATTTAAATATTAAACCTTAATTGGTATATTGAAATCCAGTGAAGGCTGGAATTTCTCTGGATTTCCCTTACAAAGTGAGAATTTCCATATATCTTAATATATTTTTGAAGTATTTATCACTGTATAATACTTGTAGCCATGACATCTTTATTTTTGTTTAAAACTTAATGCTGGTTCTTGTCACTCTTGTACGTATCAAACGTCTTGTTTGAGTAATATTTCACTCTGTTTTCAAAATGCTGTGTATTTCTTTCAATGGTTGTACAAATTGCCTTATGTTTTTGGTAGCTTTTAAATAATGTTTCTGGGTTACTCACACCGTGTACAATTTTACTATGGTGACTTCAAAGGTAAATAAATGTTAAGTATTTTTGTTTTTAAAAAACCTTTCTGATTATTAGATCGGATGGGTGCTGCTGCTCGGACAGTGAGTGTTTTGGTGGTTAGCTGGATGGATCAGTTTATATTCACTGTATTGCTGGTGCTTTGACCTGAGACAAGGACTTGTGCAGCAACAGAGCAGTTTGATACCAGTCTTCAATGCAGTCCTGCAGTCCAAACCAGACTAACACAACCTGAGGGGAAAATCCCCTCCAAAAGGTCCATCCTTCACCATTGTGACTGGAAGGAAACAACCTGGTGCTTTTGTAGGCCAAAGTTTAGCAACATAGGTGAGTGCAGTCAGGCTCCTCCAAGAGCTGCTCCTGGCCCTTGTTACTTCTGTGCCAAGACTTGCTGCTGCCTCTCTGACACCTGCATGCTTTCTTACTGAAACTGGAGTTTCTGATACATGTTTTGATGCCATCTATGCAATGTGTTGGTGGAGTTCAGCCTTCTTGGATTAGTCCTACTGAGCAGCTGTGATCTTTGAGGGTGTTGGGCTTTACTCTTGGTCTCATGCCCCTGTCTCCAAGCTGGGGGTTCTGATGCCTGTTAAAAGCTGCAAGTCCAGTGTTCAGCTCCCTCCCTTGGCTGCCCTTTGAGAGGGTCCCCCTTGGTGGGAAGAGCACTCAGCTGGACTTCCTCTTGGGAAAGCTCAGCCTGGCAGCCAGGTCAGCATCTCTGTGGCTGGCAGTGGCCACCCTGCTTCTCCTTCTGCTGGCCACTGTGCCCTGAGGCAGGCACAGCCTGACAAGTGGACAGAGCAGCCTTGTGCTGGCTGCCCACAGATGTGGGGAGGAGGACAAAAAGGGGCATTCAGGGATGGTAAGTCCCGCGGGGGCAGGAAGGAGCTGGTGGTCCTCCCCCTCGTGCTGCTGGCTCTGAATAAATGTCTGCTTGTTCTCCAACTTCCAGTTCTCTAAACTCCTCTCAGCAGAAGGATTAGGAGTCGGTGGTGCAGGACTGTGCTCGGTTCCTCTCTCAAGTTCCTGCAGGGATGGTGTCTGTATGGCAGCTGAGTGCTCTGAGCATCTGCCTGCAGTCATCCAGCAGCCTGCAGTGCCTGAAACTTTGTCCCCTGTGGGAGTGAGCTGCTTGGTCCTGGGGGAACTGAGAGTGGTTTCTAAAGTGTGGGATGCTTAGGGGAATATATGATGAAAAGCATGGGGAACAACAGGGCAAGAAATGCTCTAAACAGAGGTCAAATGTCTCTCCTGTGCCAAACAGAACAAAGATAAAATATCTGTATCTTGATTTTCAGTGTAATCTGATCTGGCAGGCCCCACAAAAACAATAGCAGAGGGGATATTTATGCTGGCTTTTACAGCGTGCTCTGGAAAAGTGGAAAAACCCCAACAAACCCAGCCTGGAAATGCCCTTTAACAAAGTCACGTCAGCTTTTGGTGTAAACCTGATCCTTTCCAAGGTGCAGCTTGAAGAGCATCTGTCAGTTTTTCTTTGCCTGGGAGAAGCTGGGAGTGGGCTTTCTAAGAGCCAGGAAAGCTGCAGGGCTGAGTCAGAAGGCTGCAGTGAGTGGCAAAACTGCCTGGTGCCAGGCTGCCCTGCTCTCTTCTGGGAGCCTGTGCTCAGTCCCCTGAGAGCAGGGGCCACAGCCCAGGCTGCTGGAACCTGGCACAAGGGGGTAACTGCCTGTCCCAGCCAGAGCCATGCTCCCCAGGCTGTTCTCTGCTGACATGGGAATGTAGGATTGGAGAGCAGGACTTACATCACTGGAGCCCCGTTGATTTCAGGGCAGTTCAGACTAACTTACATTTGCATGACTTGTGATTTTTAAAAAAAAACCCTCATTTCAGTTTCAGCCTGACAGTTTGTCTCAATGAAGTAACATATTTCTCAATTGAAAACTGCTGCTCATGTGCTTTTCTGCCTCAGAAAAGGGAAGCAAGATGCTGCTGTTCCTTCCTTTAGATGCAGAAGGGGAGTAGGTGGTGTTTCAGTCCAAGGCTGTGTCTAATCCTCAGGGCAGCTTTTGGCTCTCCAGCACTTCCCAGGCCTGTGGTGGATGCAGCAGGCTCATCCTGCATGAAGATCTGCACATGGCAATTGCTGCAGGTTCTGCAGGGGCCCCACTGAGTGCTGGCAGGATCTTGCCTTTGAGGGAAGAGGAGAGAAGGTGCTGGCTGGGCTCTTCCATCCCCTGGCTGCTGGTACCAGTTTTGAGTCTTTCCTGCTGAAGACCTTTGCAGGGCTGAGGGATGGGGAGAGTTGTGTTCCCAGTTTATAGTGGTGCTCTCAATGGTCTCCCTGGAGCTGTCAGTGTGATCTGCTGGCTCTGCACCTGCCCCCTACACAGTTCCCTTCTGAAGGGGCATCCATTGTAACCACGGGCCAGGGTTGCAGTGCTGTTGCAACAGCCCAGCTGCTCATTAAAGGAAAAAGCAATTTACTCATCAGTCTTCTTAAGAGCACTGAACTGGCCAGTGGGTTTCTTTTTGACTTGGAAAAAATTAGGCACTCTTAGAGCTGAAAAAACGTGAGTTGCAGGGTGGTTGTATGGCAGTTTGTGAGCTGCTTCGTTGTGGTATGCAAAAAATCTGGTCTGGCACGTCTCACTGGAGGAATTGGTGCTGGTGCTGTGTCCTTTTCTGCCCATGCACACTGCAGGGTGGTACCCAAGCCTGTGTAGGACAGGAGAGCCCTGTTTCAAATGAGTTGGCAATTGGACAGCCAAAAAAAGCCCCCAGAGAATCACTGGAAAGAAAAGAGGTCAAGTGCATAGCATTTATTCACATAATTTAACTTCTTGTGTGTTTAGAGAATGAAAAGAAACTTCTGGGTTTCACTTCTGTTTCCCCAGCTGCTTTCTGTACCAGGCTCGAGCTGGGTTGTCCCTGCCAGGGCAAAATGCTGTGTGGGGAGAGCAGGCACAGCTGGGAAATTATTTGCTTTCAGGTTTAAAAAGTGTCAGTGCAATTCCTTCTTAAATGCTGCCGTTATTAGGAACACTTTCAAATGTGATCTTCAAACTGTTAACAATTTTCCTGTCACTAACTGAAGTTTTTAAATGAGAACAGAGTTAAAAACATAAAATCCTGATTTACTTGAAGTCAAATGCAGGAAGTCTAAAAATCAACTCTGCTAAACTAACGAGATCAATTTGTTGGATTTTTTTCTCTGCCTGGGCTTGGTCTATTTGTTTAATTCAAATGAGAGGTGGCAGAGAGGACCTGGCTTTCCTTGTCAGAGTCTCTTTTCAAACAGGCTGTGTCTTTCTGCCCAGCCTGTGGTAAGTTTCTAGCACTGCAGCCTGGAGCTGATGCTTGCCCAGTGGCAATCTCATGGTTTCTGGATGTTCACCCAAGCTGGTGTGTGTTGCACATTTCTTTCAGTTAAGAATTAAACCTGTTAAAATGAGAGCTGGGGCCATGCTGGGCATGGGGATGAGTGAATCTGGAGGTCTGTAGTGAGAGACTGCAGTGCAGACACTGGAAAAGCCTTTGTGCAGAGAGCCACTGTAGGCATTGCAGAAAGTTTGTGCTTTCTTGATTTAATCCCTGTAATGATTCTGATCTGTGACTACAGTTCACTCAAGGGAGTTCCTGTGTTTGACCCAACCTGCTCTTTTGTCTCTGAACAGCTCAGCACATGGTGAGTAACAGCAGGAACCCCACACCCTGCTTACAGCATCTGGTACTGTCTTTTTTTCTTATCAAATGTGGCTTATACCCTTTGAAGAGGCTGTGTGAGGAATGGTGGCCTGGTTCAGTCTAAGCACAGGGGAGATTTCTGTGCTGCACTGCACCTCGGGGGGACTGGACATGGCAGCTGGAGCTCTGCTCTGGGCAGACACCAAAGCCAGGACTTCTTGCTGGCATTTTAATTTGCAATGCATAATAGTAAAAGGGCAAAACCACTTGGCTTCATCAAGGGCTGGGGAGAGAGCACTGTTTGTAGTGTGCTAGCTCATGGCTGGTTGGCTTCTTCCTTGTAGTTTGTTGTCTTCAGGAGAATCCCAGGCTGTTGTAATTAATTTTGGAACATTAATTATGGAGCTTTATGATGAGCTCATTGGGAACTCCTTAAATACAGGCAGAGCCAGTGGCTCTGGTGAGGAGTTGGTGTGGGACAGACAGTGGTAACTCCTCTCTCTGAGAACTGTCAGCAAAATCTCTCCCATCACCCAACCTCCTGGCCCTGGGGCTGGACCCTCCTGCTCCTCTGGCTGGCCATGGCTGCTTTGTGTCCCTGCCAGCCTGGGGCTTTCCCCCCTGTCCTTAGACAGGGGATGTGCTCCCAGAGGTGCCAGCATCCCTGCTGGGGTGCACCCAGGGCCGTGCTGCCCCTGGCAGTGTGGGCATGGCTGCCTCTTGGTGCCAAGCACAAGCCCATACAGGTGCTGCCCTGGGTGGGTGGTGGTGAGATGACTCTCTAATGCTTCTGCTGCATGAGCAAGAACAAATTCCACCAGTGGTGTGTAAAGTAACCTTGTAAAACGGTGCTGCTGTCATCAGTGGGAGCTGATGGGGCTTGACAGGCAAGGCAAATGCTTGTTTCCTGCTATCCAGCAGAGATTTAAATGTGGAACCTAATTATACTGGGAGCCTTCAAGTGATGAGGTTCCCTGAGCATTTCATACCCAGGCTGGATTGGTGGTGTTTTTTCCAGGCAGGTGCCAGGGCTGCTGAGGAGGGGCTGGATTTCTGCCTGGGCTGTGCTGGATCCTCACACAGTCCCATGCAAAGGAGCAGCACTGGGCTGTGACAGGCTGTGACAGTGTCCCTGTGACAGGGCTGTGGGGCTGTTGCACAGCCACTGCCTGCTGTGGAAGCATTGACTGCAGTCAGCAAGTGGTTTCCATCCCAAAACTCCACAGAAACCCCAAAGCTTTCTGGCTCTGAATAGTCTGTAAAATGTGCAAGGTTTGAATATTTTTCCCTTTTTTTTTTTTATTTTTTTTTCCCCAAACACCTACATGCCCTGAAGGACATAGAGCTGCAGTGCCTGGCTGGCAGTGCCAGCCTGAGCACCCCTCCTGCCAGGGCTGCTGCTCAGCACAGGTCACTCGTGGCTTTGACATGAAGAATTTGCCATCGTTAAGTGTTCTCACTGCCAATCCACAGCAGCATCACCCTTCTCTTCATCTAGAAAAAGGAAAAATAATTACTCAGAAACTCCTTTGAAAAAGGCACAAAACAGCACAAATCTTGCCTGTGTCTGTTTTCAAAGAAAAGAAAAATCATCTGGGCTCTTGTGTATTGTCCTTTGTGATGTTCAGAGCAGAACACCTGCCACTCTGAAACCCTTCCAGGTTTCCTGGTCGTTTTTTCCAAGCAAAGTCCTGCTCCATGGGAGGAAAAGGTTAAGCGTGGGAGTGAGCAGGGCAAAAGATTATGTGAAACAGAAATCCCAGCGCTGTTTGTTCTGCCATCTGCTCCGTGCTGGATCCAGGCTGTGGGTGGTTTCCCTGCCCCCTTCCCGCACTGCCGGCAAAGGGCTTTGAAGTGCCCGAGCTGGCACCGCCGAGCCACACCCCGTGCTCCGGGGGAGCTGTCCTTTGGCAGGGTTGAAGCTGGGCGCTATGGGCTGCCCAGCAGCTGTGGGCAGTACTGGTGGCTGTGCTGGGGCTGCCACAGAGAGCCTGTCCCAGCAGCAATGCAGAAAAGCCTCAATGCCTTTGGCACAAACTCAGTGAGTGCCAGCGGTGTCAGGGCTGGCACATCTGTGCCATCCCTGCAGGGAGCACTGGGGCAGGACAGCCACGGCTTCCCTGGGACTGCTTGTGGTTCCATCATTGCAGCCAGGCACCAGTGGTGCAGGATGCTGCCCGGTGAGCAGGGCAGCTCATGCCCACGGGAGATGCTGCCACCATCCCCATGAAGCAGCAGCAGCAGGGCAGGCTGAGCCCTGCACAGCTCTGTGCCAGTTGTGAAATGTGCTCCAGTGTGGGAGGATGGAGGTGGTGTTTGTCCCTGCGTCAGGGACAGATGGTGAAAGAAAGGTGAAATCATCTTGCCTCTTAACCCCTAGAGCCCTTTTCTGCTCTGCCTCCTCCCCCAGCCCCCTTTTCCTGCTCTCCCCTGGTCCCCAGCCTGGCTGTGCCTGGGGCTGGGGGCTGTGCATTCCCTGTTCTGCATCCCCCCTCTGCCCCCTGCTCACCCTCCCCACACTGTGCTCACTTGAGAATGTGACCTTGCTCTCTAGATTATTTACAGACAAAATATTGCTGCAGGCCTGCGGAAGGGTTTTCTGTGTTGTTTTTGCTTTTTTTTTAAAAGTGACTGGATTCCACAAAAACTGAATTATTCCAAGGGCGTGGGGGCCCTGGTGGGAACGCTTTGCTCTGTTTGGGAACAGGCTGCCTGCAGCCATCTTCCCTGGCCAGCACAGGGATGCTGGAGGCTCTTAGTTTCCCCAGCTATACGGAACAATCTGTCTCTGGTTTTCTTGGAAAAACCCACCCCTTGCTCAGGGAAAGCTGCCAGGACAAGCCACGAGCATTCACAGGGCTGTGGCACATGTGTAACCAGGCCCAGGGCTGCCTCCCAAGGTGTGTGTGAGCAGGCACAGAGAGCTGCCTGTGGGTTAGTGCAGATTCAGGAGTGCTTTAGGTTGCTCCCCACACCCCTGGAGTCTCCACTTCCCCTCACTTGGGAGCTCCTGGGTCTCCTGCTACTCTTGCAACACAGCCTTGGTTTGCTGAGGACCTCAGACAGTGCTGTCACATCCGATCGGAAGCCGTGGTGGGCTGATTTCTCCTTTTTTTGTGCTTTTACTGGCAGGACCAGCAGCTGCCCTTTTCCCACTGCTGACAGTTCAGTCTAGCTGAACTTTTGAAAGCCTCGTGGTGGTGGTTTCCCACTGAGCAGAGAGCCCTGATGACTTTGACCTTGCAGGGCTGTGGCTGCATCCCCTTGGTGTGGCTGCTGGAGGCCGCAGAGCTGTGCACTGCTCACAGTGATGAGTTGTTATGTTCCAGCAGTGCTGAGTGTTTGGGATGGGGCTGACCCTGAGTCCCTGGCTGGCACTGGTTTCCTTACAAGGTGTGTTCCCTTACATAAGCCTAGGAGCTGTCAGGCTGTGTGCTCAGCTTTTATTTGGGAGTAAGCACTGTCAACTTGATCACAGACACTGAGTGCCTGTTTTGCTGTGGGAAGAGCTCTTATGCCAAATCCCTTGGTCTGGCCCAGCATGCAGCGTGGCTTGGTCTCTCTGGAGAATGAGCTGGGGCTGCTGAAGGTCTGGCAGGAGCACACTCCCCTCCCTGCTGAATCTGGGGCTGCTGCTGGGAAGTTGCTCAGCAAGCCTGGCCACAGGGGTTGACCATGCAGCAGAGCCATTCCCTGCCTGCTGTGGGGTTGGTGCCAGCCCTCTGGAGTGACTCCAGCTTTCCCAGCTTGTGGAGGTGATGGTCTCATCCAGGCCCTTGCAGAAGTGTGGGGTGCAGGAAGGATGCTGGGCAGTGAGAGGATGCTGAGGGGAGGGAGATGGTGCCCCTCTCAGGCAGGACCTTGATCAACCAAGTGTGTTCAGCTGGTGGTGGTTTGGGAGCCCATTTTGCAGCAGACTGGTCTGACTGGTGGAGTCTAGTGCTCTAGTCCCCGTGCAGATTTGGGGACTACTGAGCTATGGAGTACTCATAAATACCACAAATAAGTCATAAATAGCAAACTGCTTATAAGCAAGGATGAAAATCAACAGATTCTATTCAACAGAATTGTGAAGTTTCCCTTGTTGAGAAGCCATAGGGAAGGCTGGGACAGGAAGACAAGTGGTTTATTATTTTAGTCAAATCCTTGACTTGGCTGCAGTCAGCACATTCAGCAGTGGGGTAGAAACTCACCAGGTGAGAGGCAGAAGTGCCTGCTGAGGTGAAGTGCAGAGGCAGCAGATAAAGGGCATCACAGGGCTGTGCCTGTAGGGACTGCTCCTTTTCAGCACACCTGCTGACTGCATTGCAAAAGCAGCCCCTGCTCACCTGTGCCTTTGGGTAGCTGGGGGTTTTTCTGATGGAGCTGTAGTTTTCAGGGATGTTGCTGTTACCCTTTTTTACCACCTGGCAGAGCAGGAGGGAAGGGAGCACTAGGTTTCATGCTGCCATAAGAACGGGACCCAGTGCTCCTTGCTCTAGATCTGCTCTGTGTGCATCCATTTATGGATAATGCTGCTCCTCACTAATGGGGTCTCTGGCACTTTGCTTCCAGCCCAGAATTAATGGCTCAACTGGCCTGAAGAACCAGGGGTGACCAGCCCCATGCCATGCAGGGGTGCAGAGCAGCCCAAGCAGGTTCTACCTGAGGAAGGGGTCCAGTGAGATTGCTGAGTAACTCTCCATAGTGTCAGGTGGCAGTGCCCCTGTTCCTGGGGCTTTCCTGGGTGCTCTTGCCCCCCCTTAAATAGGAAATTTGGCATCCTGAGCCAAGCATCTTCTCCACCTGGGTGTCCCAAATGGTTAACAATCCCAGCAGCAATGGGTGGTGAGGAGATTGATTGCCTCCTGCAAGGTACATAAAGTCTCGCTCTTCTGCAGAAACACAACACTTGTTCAACCAAGTAAATAACTGGTTTTAAATCCCCTCTTGCAGCAGCTGACCCTACACGTGTTTATCCAAGTGACTGGAGCTGTGCCAGTCCCTCTGGTAAGTGACCTTTCCCGAATTTTTCTTTTCAAGTTGACATTTAAGAAGGGGGGGAAAAGTCACAGCAACAAACGGTGTTTTAACAGTGATAAAGCTTTACCTGTCAACAAAGCCAGGAAAGCCACGCTGGAGCCTGTGCTGGTGGCTCTGCCATCCCAGCCAGAGTCCACATGGACAGCACTGGCTTGTGTTTCCTGACCTGCTTGGGTCTGCATGGACCAGCTTCTGCATCTGTGGGCTGCTCCTGCTGCCTGGGCTGGGCTGGATAGTCCTGCTGCAGCTCCTGGGAAAGGCTCCTGGGTGCAATTAGTCTAAGGCAGCTGCTGGCAGCTGGAGGCACTCAAAGTATTAGTTCATTACTGCAATTCAAATGAGGAAGAGTCTTAAATCTCTGAGAAGAATCTGGGTTTGGCAGGCAGTGGAGTTCTCAGCTTATTGAGAAAATGCCTTGGACAATTTTGGTAAATGCTCCTCTGTGTGTTCGGGGAAGTAAAATTTCCCCCTGGTTTTCATGTTCCTTGGTTCTCAGCTTCTGACTCACCCCTTGCTCCTGACAGTGCTCTCACAGAGAGGTATTTAAGCTCTGAAGCTTTGGACGAGGTTTACCTCTTAGCCCAGATGCCCAGTACATGAGTTCCTCTGCCAGGCTGGAAGTCCCAAGGGCTTCACAGAAGGCTGCTCAGCACATTTGGGTTCCCCAAATCCTACTCTCCCCACATCCTGGAGGGTGCCATACTTCCAATGTGCCACCTGTCAGCCACTCCCATCTCCACTGGGCTCTGCAGGATGTCTTGGGTGCTCCTGCCTTCTCCATCTGCAAAGCACCCACAGCCCTCCTGGCCTCCCCTGCAGCCCTTCCCCAGGCTTCAGGCTTAGTTCCAGATGGTGTGCAGGACTGAGAGCAGCAACTGGTGTTGGTGTCTCCCTGCAATCCTCCCTTCCAGCTCCCTTCCACAGGGTGCTGCTAGGGATGGGCCAGCCTGGGGCCATGCCTGCACAGTCCTGCCTTGAGAAGAGAAATTGAAACAAGGACTTTCCAGCTGGTTGTGTTTCCTGGAGCATGAGGGACAAGAGATTCCTGGAAGCAGTGACATCAGGGTTCCACCAGACTTTGGTGCTTTCCTGCTGTTTGTTGCAGATGTCGTGATGGGAGTGGCTGCAGTAAGGCAGGAGGCAAGGAGGAGACAGGGGCAGCACTGCAGTCAGACAGGGACATGCTGGTGGCTCAGGGTGACCCTGGGCTGCCCCATGCCAGAGACCTGGACTGACAGCAACCTCTGCTTTCAGAAAGCCACCGTTTTGTGACAAGTCTCAGTTGAGAAACACCTAAGTGCCTTTGTTGAAAGAGGCCTGATAGATACACTTGGCTTTGTAGCTATGCTGGTTCTTGGATTTAATTTATCTGTGCTAGAGGAAAAAACAATAACAAAAAACCCCAGATAAGTGGAACAGTAAAGATGCTTTTAGTGAACTGATAGCCAAGCCTTGCCTTTGCTGACCATGTCCCTGTGCAGACCCAGTTCCACAGGCAGGGCACCACAGCCCCCAGGCTGCCAGCAGCAGGGCCAGCAGCTCACAGAGTCCCCTGTTAGGGGTGTCCATCTGCCACAGCTCTCCCCACTCCTTGCTATCCCCTTGCTCTAGCCCTGAACATTAACGTGAGGCAGATGAGCTTCTTTCCTGGGCTGTTGCTGAGTGAGGTTCTGTGGCTGTTTGGCAGCGATGGCAACTTTGGGACCTCATGCACCAAGTTATCCTTAATCTGCCGTGGCAAGAACGCCTCATTTTGCTTCTGCTCGCCGGCAGCCCTGGTGGTGGCTGGCTGCAGGGTCGGGACGTGAGCCCTGGAGCGGGACAGCCTGTATCCGGAGCCTTCCTTCCTCTGTGATAACGTCAGTGCTGGAAGCTATTTTGGTCCCAGGAATGCCAGCGGATGATTTCACTTTTGTTTCGTACCCGATAACGATAACCTTTCCCATCACAATGAGGGACAACGTCCGTGCTCCCTGCACTTCCGTGTGCCAGGGGAAAGCCATTCAAGCGCCTCTGCAGGGGAAAAGAAAGAGGCAGGTTAAAAATAGCTTCTGATTGTCCATGGAGCCTGGGCAAAGGAAGGGCAAAAAGCCTTTCCTTGTTCCACTGCCCAGTCCCATAGACTGGGAGCAGCTTTTCTGGCTGAGCCGGGGCATGGGGACAGCGACCGTGGGAATATCTGTGTGCTGGCTCTTTGCATCAGCCTCATGGGGATGGGAGAGTCTGTGAGAGACTTTCTTTTCCATGCAGAGCTGTGGGGCTCCAGGAGTGCTACAGCCACCCCCTTTGCTTGTCACCTGCATGTGTCTACCCTTCCTGCCCTTCCCCTAGTCCTTTCCCTGCTGGGTTTTGTGGCTGGATGCTTGGTCAGGAGTTTGGTGAGACAAACTCGCCCCAGGCCCCAGGCGAGATAAGTCCGGTCAAACCCAAATTGCTGAAGCTCAGCTCCAATTTTTATTTCCTGTGGGGAAGGGCTTGGCAAAAGTAACTTGGTTTTTTTTAAGCTTTCAGCCTTTAACTTCCCACGAACTGCTGACCCATCATGTGATGGGGCCGTGGTGGGGCTGCTGCTGTGAGAGAGATGTGGTATCATCACTTATCACCCTGGTGCTCGAGTGAGGAAGGGCCCCCAGCTGCCCCCAGACCCCTGTGTGTGCTGGGGCACCAGCAGCACCCAGCTCAGCCTCTGGGAGTGGGCAAACCCCACGTGCTGTCAGGGAGGGCAGTGGGCTTACGTACCACCAGACCCCATCCCTTATGGAGAGATGTTTCACTGCTCCCCCAGAGCAAAGGCTTCCTCGTGCCCACCCCGGCCTTCAGAGACATCACAGGACATTTTGCAGGCTACCAGACCTGGGCTCCTGTTTGACCTGTCCCTTTGCTTAGTCCCCCAGCACATGACTTACAGGGTGGCTCCAAACTGCTCTTGCTCCTCCCGGGCTGGAGCCTGTTTACAAAACAGTGGCTGAAAGCTGCTATTTATCCTTACCTACACATTGCATTCAGAGTTGCTAAATAGGCAAGCCCAAAATGAAAGTCATCTGGGTTTTCTTTAATTAGAATAAAATCCTGATGAGTCACGAGGTTCTGTACCTCAAGGATGCAGCAGGAATTGACTTTGGCTGCAGACACCAAGGTACAGCAGTCAGCAGAGCCGGCTGGCTGCCTTGACATCTGCTGGAAAGACTTGTTTTTCCCTCCCCAGTCACATGCTAGCTTGTGATCTGATCATGAGATACAAAGGATAACCTTCCAATATTTACTCTTCCCATCTGCAATTTCAAAAGGCAGAGGAAAAGAGCAAAAAGCAGCATAAGGGAGGAAAACACAAGCCTCTTTTCCTCATTTGGTTAGTGTTGCTGGAGGTGCTGTGTTTGTTGCTGGGCCAGGGCAGGAGTCTGGCTGCAGCACCACAGGCTGTGCTTGTGCCTGTTGTGGCCATAATGGAGCAGAGCAATTGTGTGTTCAGCCACCTGAGAGTCCTCCCCTCCAGTGCCACCACACCTGTGTGCCAGCAGAGGTGGGCAGGGGCTGCCTGTCCCAGGGTGACCTGCACGGGCACAGGCAGGGGAAGCCTGTCCTCCCCCATGGCTGCCCAGCACTGGCCCTGTGCCATCCTTCAGCATTCAGCTTGCACGTTTTATTATAAATGTCAAAGTGACATTTTTTATAACAATATCCTAATGTAGGCAGCCAGGCAGGTGGAGCTACCTGTATGTGCTCTAGAACAAAGGTTTATAGCAAGCCCAGCTGCAAGATTAAACCAGAATCACCCTTGAATAAAATCCCCTATATAATCTTTGGGGAATTTTTGCTACTGCAGCTTGGGGATGTTTACTTCTGTGAGCTGATGCCTATCAAGGACCAAAAACCCCCAGAACTGCATCATGGTGCCACAGGGGCTGTTTGGACATTTGCTTTCAGGCTGCTGAAGGCTTTGAGGGAACTCCTTGCTGCAGGCAGAGCAGGACAAAGCAGTGAGGCAGGGCTGTTTGCTTGCTGAGCTGGAGAGGTGTGTGCCTTTGAGTACCAAATCTGCCACAGGCTGCATGTGTGCAGCAAACCTGAACTGCTTGTACAGTGGGATTGCCCTGGGCATGGCAGGCTGGGATCAGCAGTCTGTCTCTGTCTTCCCCAAACTGTGGAAGGGGAGATGCTCCAGGCAAAGCCAAAGGGCTGTGCCTGTGTGTGACACACGATGTGTCAGCCTGACACAGAGTGAGGAACACCACCATGGCTGCCCTGGAAAGCAGTAACTGCATGGAGGAACAAGAAGGGGTGGATGTCACTGGGGACAAGCAGCCAGTAGAGACTGAGTGATGAGAGCAGCACCCAGCCACAGCCTGGCCACAGCCTGGCCACAGCTATTCTGGTGTGACAGGGCCAAGTGTCACTGTGTTTCCAGTAAAAACACCCACTGGTGTCAGGTGGGGAGGGAGGGAGGTGGAGGGGAACAGTGGGGAGATACCTCACCTAAGAGGGAGGGCATGAAGGGAGGGTGCCTGCTGGGTGCCTTTGGTGTGCTGAAGGGTGGTTTGTGCCAGGCAGGTAGATCCCAGTGTTGCAGGGAGCATGGCTGAATGGTGGATGAAACCAGCCTGCAAGGCCCAGCCGGCCCCTGTGCTTGGAAAACCACGGGATTCATGAGAGAGGCTTTGGATAGGTGGGACTTGATATAGGCCCTGCACGCAAAGCTGGGGAAATGTGAACAGGAGGTGATTTTAAATTAAAACCCAAACTATCCCTGATTAAGGGCTGTCTCCAATAGGCGTGGTTATTTCTGATTTCAGGTTTGGGGAAGTCTTGAAACTGTTTAAGTCCAAGTTGTGTTTCTCCTGCTATTACAGGAGCTTCACATTGCAGTGTCCTAACCTACCCTCCCATGTCTGCACTTAGCTCAAAGACCCATTTTTTTTTTTGAAAAGTAAACCACTTTCTTTCCTTGGGCAAATATTTCTGTGGCCTCTGCTGCAGCATTAGGCAGAGATAATTAGGAGGGCTGTGATGGGCTGATGAGGGGTTTGGTGTGGACTCATCTGTGGGCCATGTGGAACAGAGGCATATCTGCCTCTGGCACATGGCATTTGGAAGGCATTTGGATTTTGTGGACCTGGTTGACCTGTCACTGTGCCCCAGAGGCATTTCTGAGCGCTGTGGTTTCCTGGTTCACTGGCCTTTTGCCTGCCTCTATGAAAATTAGAGCAGGCCTGACCCAGAAAGCTGGATGCAGAAGTGATCAATAGTGATGGTAATTGGCCAGCAGCACTGCCTGGCTCTTGGTGTCTTAGTCGTGAAAGAAATAAATGCATTCAGAAAACATGTAAGTGTTCTGGCTCCTGTGGCTGCCTTATCAGCTGGAGGAGGCTTCAGCCTGTGCTCCAAGGGTTCTGGAAGGCTGAGTTTACCATGCCCCATCCTTGGTGAATGGCTTTGGTCCTTCTGGTCCCCCTTCCCAATGACAGTGGTTCTCCAGCAAGTTTTGCTCTGTGAAGTGTTTGTTCTGCAGCAGGAGGGTGCTGAAGGCTCAGGTGAAGGGTGGCAGCAGGGCAGGTGCCATGGGAGGGTGACACAGCAGCTCTGGCTGTGATCCCACCTGAGTGAGTGCTTGGGGAAGGAGATGCATCTGCTCATCCCTGAGAGTGTGGTGGACACTTGCTCCTGGACAAGAAAGTAGTCCCCATCTTAAAGGAAATAAACAAATCCTAAAGAACATCCTTTCAGAGCAGCCCCCTCCTGTTTGCTGTGTCCCTAGAGGACAACAAGGGTTTTGTAACTGCTCAGGGCTCTGGGGAACCAAAACAACCACGGTATGAGCTCAGAGGCTGTAAATCAGCTCCACCGGTTCCAGTGCTGCATAAATTCAGTGCCAATTGCTTTGATCTCAAATGCTTTTATTTCATACCCTCTGCAGAGATAGACACAAGGTCACACTAATGGCTGATACACAAAAAACTTATGTGGCCTTTATTGATTTTGGAGTGATAAATGAGTCAAAGGGAAGGACAGTGATTCATGCACATGAACGGTGCCTGGGAATGAGCAATGCTGACCAGGGTGGCCTTTTAATTTCATAATGGAGCCTGTGTCCAGCTGCTTAGGGGTGGCAGCATTGCTCTCACAGGGTCTGTGCACTGGGCAAACACCTGTGTGTATGCAGTGAGCTCTTGTGCCTGTGCCTCAGTTCTGCTTTTCACTGTCTCTTTTGAAAAGGGATTGAAAACAGCCAGACCTAAACTCTCATTGTAGCTTTGTTGACAAAGCCTCTTGAAGCTTTCCTGCTGCTGTCCCAGGTGGCCCAAGAGGAGAGGCCTGGAAGAGGTAAAGCACAGTGTCTTGCCCAGCCTCACATCAGACAGCAGAGCACCCACAGGAGGCATCCCCCAGCTTTGGCCCTCTGTCCACCAGCATGTGAAGGAGCTCCAAAGCTGGCTGATGTGAGGAGCCTTGCAGTAAATGGTTTTTGAGTTGCTTTTCCACTCCCTCAAGCATGTGCAATTTCTTGGAGGCTGCTGAGCTGTGGCAGGGTGGACACCTTTCTTCCACAGCCTCCATCCCAGTGCACTCTGTGGATGGGGTCCACAACCCCTGGTTTGCTCTGTGTCACATATTCAGCTGGAAACTGATGCAAGGGGAAGTTATCCTAATTTTTGAGGGGGACATCAAGCCCAGCTTGAAGGATCTGGGCAGTAGTTATGCAACTTTCCTTCTTGGTATTTGAAGAAACTTCCCCCTCCTGGTGGTTTCAGCTTTGTGACCATGACTTAAGCCATCATATTGTTACCAGAGATTATTGTGCTGGGCTCACTGCTCTCACATAGGCTGTCTTGCTGAGTGGGTCACAGACCTGCTGCATCTCTTAGGGCCTGAGGACTTGCCACAGTTAGGGATTCATTTGTTTCTGACACTGCTGGTTATTTTTTCTCTCTTGCCATTTCCAGATGTCTGTTCCTGTGCAAATTGAACTATGCCCGTGTCCTCCAGCCCCCCAGCCTGAGCTCCAGAGCTCTCCCCCAGCCCCCCGTGCTGTGGCAGAGTGAGGTCCCAGCATGTTGGGGCACACTGCCCTAAGGGAAGGGCACAGGAAAACATTCCCAGTGGCACAGGCAGGTGACAATGCCCACCCTGCCAGTGGCTGTGCTGCAGTGCCCACACTCCTGCCTTTGCTTTGCCCACCACCTCAGAGACACAGACCAGCCCCACACGCCCCCATTCCCACTCAGGAGTGGCCACAGGCTGTTGGTTCCCTCCAAGGGAAACTTAGGGGACACAAGGTGTTGGACCCAGCACTGTCCTGCTGACCATGGCACAGCAGGAGAGGGTGGGAGCATCACAGGGAGACAGAAAAACACTCTGTGCTCCCAAGTTAGCTACCAGGCCAGGTTGGTTTTCCTGTTTACTCCCTAAGTGGAAAATAGGAAGGGAGTGAAAAACCTCACCCCCTTGGCTATATAAAGGTCCTGTTGTGTGGGCACAGAAATTTTACCTTCTTTTTGTTTTTTGCCTTGGTGTTACCAGGTGTGTGGTGGCGTGGGCTGTAGTGTCAGTAAAGCAAATAAAAGGGGATGCTGGGAATAGCAGCTCCTCTGCAGGAGATATTTCCTTTCAGACAGAGAACTTGACTCCTTCAGTGGTCTGGTGGTGAGCAGCTGTATTGGGGTCCTGCAAAGCATTAGGATCACAGGCGGTCAGGCAGGCCTTGTGCTGGGGACACACAGAGCCCCAGGTACACCTGGCACTCCCAGCTGATGGCTGCTCACACCTCAAAAAAAGGGCAAAAGGTGAAGAAATCACATTATCCCTGCAGCAATTTGTGGGTTGCCATGGAAAGGTTGGCTGGCAGGCTTGGCTAGCAGGAGCAAGAGGTCGGAGCAGACAGGACATTGCCACACCAGGAAACTGTTTTGAGTTCACAGCATCAGAATGTGTTATGGGGATCTTAAACCCTGTGATCCCAGAGATGTTGTTGAACCTTGTTTGCCTTGGTTTGTTTGTCCAAAAAGATACCAAGAGATGAACTCTTTCTTCCCTTCATAATTGCCCATAATCTTATCTGAAGCCTCTGAAGTGTCCTGGAGACTTCTCAAGGAGATAACATGGAGATAATTACCAAACAAAAAAGAAGCCCAAGAGCAGCTATTTCTGAGTTCTGCTGGTGCATAGCACCGGTTTCTTGCCCTGCTTTGGTCATCCTTATTTGTCACAAAGAGAAGGACAGGACTCCCAGAGGTGTCCAAGTCTTGCTTAGGCAGTGATTGACCTTTATTGCCTCCTTGCTTCTCTGGGATAACTGAAGCTCTTTTGAGGAGCAAAGTCTCAAAGCTTTTTATTACTAGAAAATATTACTGCATGAGAGCTGCAGCCCATGGCTCAGCTGACCACTGCCTAGGCCAGTGGGGTTTGACTGTGTCCCACCAAAGGGTGTTTTTGGTGTGTGTGTTGTGGGCCTGTGGATCCCCTTCAGGCAAAGGGCTTGCTGATAGATCTGGTGGTGGTTTCAAGGTACTTTTTACTTCACAGGGTTTGTGGCTTCTCACTTGAGAGAGGAGCATCTAATCATCTCACTCTAGACTTAGAAAAAAAAAGTATGTGCAATTGTAAAAAGAATCTTCCAAACACAGTATTTCCTTTAAAATTCAGTTCAGTGTCTCTGTCTGACTAGTCTTCCCATAGCATTTACTGCCTGTCCAGTTCTGGAGTCAGGACCTGGATTCTGTGTTAATTGTGGTTGTTTCATGCAGTTCATCGATTAAAAAATGTGACATTTCAAAGAGAGAAGAAAAAATCTTTTTGTGACAAAGTGTCTCCCTGATGCTGGTTCATGGCTTAGATATGGTTTTCAGAGCTATGAGTTGGCCAGGTCTTGCCACTGCTTTTATGTGCTATGTGACCTTTTGTGTCATTCTGGTTCTCAGTCAAGATGCAATACCAAGTAAGAGCTGTACCAAATGTGAGCATCCTGTGTCAGCACCACAGCAAGTTACTGTGACCAGATCTATTTTCTCCAAATCTTTCTTGATTAGCAAAATAAACAGTTTAAGGGAATAGAGCTAAATTAATCAAGCCATGCCTTGGCTCTGGGTCATGGTGATTTGCCTCTAGTAGGGTCCTGTTTAATCCTTCAGTTTTCAGGCTTCTCAGTTTTCTTTTGGATGAGTCCCTCAGCAGCTGGAGCTAGGGCAGGACACACATCCACTCTCCATGCCATTGGGGTGTCCTCAGTTAGTCCAGGTGCAACGTGTGTTTTAGAAGGTAATGAAAGGGGAGGTGAAGGATACTGCAGTATTGGGTTCTCCCAAGCAAAGCAAACTAATGGGGCAGATGAACATTTCACTACCCCACTGTAATGATTTTATTAATACAAACCAGTTCACAGCCAGTAAGGACACACTGTCAGAGCAAATTGATTTTTTCTACTGTTTTACTCACTCACTGTAAGGCTTTGGGCTCTGCCAGCAGGGCTTGTCCCTGGCTCCTGAGTGTGCCCTTTGCTTCCCAGCACTCAGCCCCACACATCTCTGGGGTTCCTTGCTGGCCTGGCTGCAGGGCTCTGCCCACAGCTGAGCCACAGTCGTGCTCCCAAGGGACCAGGGCACTCATGTCACCCCATGGCAGCACTGCTGAACCCCAGCAGCAGGTCCCAGAGGAAGCCCAGCAGCAGCAGGAGGTGGCCAAGGGCTGGTGTGGCTGGCAGGGCTCTCACCCTGTGCCCTGGGAGCTCAGGGACAGGCGTGGGGCAGTTACAGCCCTTGGCCTGACTCTGCCAAACCTCACGTTGCATGCTCTGTGTGCAGAGGCTGCCCCAGTTTGTCCCGGGGTTACCACACATTTTTGTCATGCTTGCAAAATGCTGTTACCACAAATTGCAAAAAACCAACCTCATCCTCATCTGATCAGAGTGAAACCAGCACAGCTCTGCACGACGTCTCCAGCATGTCCGGTCCTCTGCGTGCTCCTGCAGGCATACACTATTGCTCTGTGAGCTATTGCTCTGTGAGCTATTGCTGTGTGAGCTATTGCTGTATGAACTATTGCTGCATGAGCTATTGCTCACACACGCTTTCATTTGCTGCTTTCAGATTTCTTTTTCCACTGCAGACTCTGCGGCCTGTTGAAGCAGCTGGTGGTTGTGGAGTCCCTCATGCCATTAAAGGAATTTCCAACTGCCCTTCCCTGGAAAAGTGAAGATTAAAGATACCCCAG
>JBBMKD010000022.1:12401596-12432290 GCA_037834095.1 Argya squamiceps | reverse complement strand
CGGGGCGCCGGCTCCCCGCGGTGGCCGTAGCGGGCGCAGCTCTGGGGACGGGCAGGGGCCGCTGCCGGCCTGCCCTTCTCCCGGGGAGCTGCGATCAACAGCGCCAGCTGCCACAGGAGCCATTTATAGACATAAACACTCAGAATGTGTATAGGTAAACGCGTATCTCCGTGCGTGTATGTACACACATAGCGGTGCGCGTCTCTGCGTGCATTTCTGTATATATACATAAACATATATGTGTGTATGAACATATATGGGTATATAAACGCGTATAAATTCTATACGTGTGTTTATATCCATATAAATATATCCATACATGTGTGCATACACGCACAGTGTACATGTATATAAACTATCCATGCTCCAGTCTGTGCACACCTACACACACACACACACCACACACATTTGGACATATGTGCACATATGTTATTCGTGTGCCTGTACACACGGGAACACCTGAGTGTCCCCTGCCCTTTCGGTGTCCCCTGGCCCTTGGGGCGTCCCCGTGCCCCTGAGGTGTCTCCGTGCCCCTGGGGTGTCATCGTGCTCCTCGGGTGTCCTCATGCCCCTCGGGTGTCCTCATGCCCCTCGGGTGTCCCTATGCCCCTCGGGTGTCCCTGGGGTTTCCCCGCACCCCATGTGTGTCCCCTGCCCCTCGAGTGTCTCCGTGTCCCCGTATCTCTCGGGTGTCCCCGTATCTCTCGGGTGTCCCCGCGTCCCTCGAGTGTCCCCTGCCGCTGGGGTGTCCCCGGGCCGGGCCTATCCCGCCGCTGGCCAGCCGGTGGCGCTGTTGGCCCGCGGTCCCGGCGGAGGCTCAGGAGCGGCGCTGGGACGTTCGAACAATTAAAAATATCGCTCCATTAATCTGTAAGTATGTAACGGGGAAATGAAAAAAAAAAAGCCTTCAGGAGAGCCTCTCAGTTTTGGAGTGTATTTCTCTTAGAAAAGAGTTTTCGCGCGTCTCGAGTGGCGTTAGAATTGCTCTGCTTGTGTTTTCATAGCAGGTGATACCCTACTAGATTGTCAAACTGAAGTCCCTTGGGGAATGTTTGCTTTGCCTGGACGGGCAAATAACCCGAGGTGCAGCAGGGGTTGTCCTGGCTGGCCTGGGACCCGCACACGGCAGGGTGGCAGCCGGAGGTGGCTCTGGGCATGGCCACGCAGCCACTCGGGGCAGGCAGAGCTGCCCCTGGCTGGAGTTCTGGGCTCTCAGAGGCAGGGCAGCTCAAGGGGATGGTTAACTTGGTTTGGGTGGGTAGCTGCAGGGTCGCAGAGATGATGCTTTGCAGAAAAGTTGTAATAAGTGGCTGGGTTTAATCTCATTTGATCTGAAACAATTTAAAAACCTCCAACCCCATCGAGCAGAATGCAGCAGCCATGGGTTTGCACCGATGGCTGGTTTCGCAGCACTGCGTGAGTGGGGAGAGAGCACAGGGGGAGAAGCTGCTGGGGCTCCCCGAAGCAGGGAGGCTGTTGAGGGTGAGAGGGGCCACGGCATCACCCCTGTCAGCAAAATCCCACCAAACATAAAACCTCCCAGTCGCCCCAGCTAACACTCTCCTCCTGAGAAAGGGCTAATCTTTACATGCCTCAGCCTTTCCCAACACATCCTGGTTCACAAGTTCAGCGGCTTCAAAGTTACGTCTGATCATTAACCCTGAAAGACTGGAGATTACTGGAGCGTTTAAACTGCATGTTTGAGAGGGCTGAGAAGCACAAAGCTCAGGCACAAATCTGTGCCCAAATCCCGAGACAATCTTTGTGAGGCAGATGGAGGGGTTTGGTTCAGCTGTGTGATGTCTGCACATTGTGTAGGTTTGTGTCTTCGTTTCTTTTTAAAGCTGCTTTCGAGCAGCTGATGTTTCAAAAATGGTCATGGATTTTGGGTATATCTGACCATATGGTGAGTATGGATGGGCTTACTGTTCCTGTGGACTTCTGTAAGAGAGATGAGAGGGTCACAGCTCTTCATTTTCAACAAAGACTTTATGAAAATTGCTCTTTTCTTATGCATTCTCTCTATCACTTTTATTCTTGATATGACAGGTACAGGAGAAAAAGCTGTTTGTGGTCATGTTACACACAAAAACAGCAGCAGGAGGCAGAAGCTCTATCTAGTTTTCAGTTTGTTATTTCCACGGAGTGGCTTTTGATGTCAGAATCACAGGGAAACGTAGGTTGGAAGAGGCCTCCTGGGGCCACCTTGCCCTCCCTCTTGCTCAGCATGAGTCCAGCTCCACTGGGCTTCTCAGCAGCAGTGAGCCCCTTGGCAGTGTGATTCACAGCACTGTGATAGCAATTTTGGGAGGATCTGAATGAGCACTGAGGAGCAAAATCATTGGTATTCTCCTTGATGGGATTTAATCTTGATGCAGCTCATTAGTCTTCAAGGGTGAGAGTCTTGAACCTGATGGTGCCAAAGGATTAACCTCGATTTAAATTCCATAGGTATAGCCTCAAAAATGGGAGGTGAAGGTCACATTGCAGGGGAAGCCCATGAATACAGACAGCCCTGCCTGTAACACTGGAGCTCCTGTGAGCAGAGGTCGAGCCCCAGGTGCCCCCAGGGCAGAGCTGGCAAAGGGCTGAGGCTTTGAGCCCTGCTGGTGCTGATGTTCCTCAGGGTCAGCGAGGAATCTGCTCCAGGCAAAGTGGAGCCTTCATCTCATCCTGAAGGAGGAGCTGCCAAAGCTGCCAGAATCAAGCACTGGCTGACGTTGACACTGGTTTATTTTTCACCTGCTACCTGGCAAACTGGGATCAGTGGGTGAAGCTGGATCCTGCAGCACAGATGACAGGCTGGGACCACTCCCTGCCTGTGGCAAGGTGAGCTGATGGGCCAGGGGCTGTTCAGTGGGCAGGAGACCATCTCACCTGCACATCCAGGCACTGTCCCACCTGCACATCCAGGTCCTGTGCCACTTGCACATCCAGGCATTATCCCAGCTGCACATCCAGGCACTGTCCCAGCTGCACATCCAGCCACTGTCCCACCTGCACATCCAGGCATTATCCCACCTGCACATCCAGGTCCTGTCCCACCTGCACATCCAGGCATTATCCCACTTGCACATCCAGGCACTGTCCCACCTGCACATCCAGGTCCTGTCCCACCTGCACATCCAGGCCCTGTCCCACCTGCACATCCAGGTCCTGTCCCACTTGCACATCCAGGCACTGTCTCCTGCAGACTCTGCTCTCAGGCTGGGGATGCCAGGATTGTCCCAAGCCTGGCCAGTGGCTGGATGGCAGCAGGCTGCCCACCAGCCTGCAGAGCACAGGAGTGTGGTGGCCATGGCCAGCCTCTCACCCACCAGGCACAAAACACCAGGGTGTGGCTCCGTTTCATCTTTTGCTTTCATCTCCTAAAATTGTCCCACAATGCCCAAGCAGGCTGGCATGTTTTCAGCACTGAAAACTAGATGTTGCCAACTTTCCAGTGGTTGTGCTTGGTGCTTTATGCTGTTACTTTAGCAGAAGTATGCACGTCATGCCTCTTGCACAAACAGATAGGATTTATTCCCTGAACAAGGGTCAGCTCTGTTTTCAGCTGCCTTTGTCTCTGTAGCAATGTCTGTCCAGGTCAGAAATGTTGCTGTCAGCTTCTCATGAGCACAGGTTCAGTCTCAGTCCTCCCCCCAGCCACTTGCTTACCTGGCCCCTAAGCAGCTGCTTGGTTTGTGCCTGCAAAAGTACTCACCTGAATATTTTTGCCAGTAAAATGAGGGGTTTTTTTCCATCTGTATTTTTAGACATTAAACCCAGAGTTTAGTCATCAGCTCTATGCTTCCTATCTGTGTTGCAAGTGCTGCAGAGGAGATAAATATAGATATAGATATATAAATACACATATGTGTAGATGTATGTGTATATAATGTACATACGTAAGTATATATGTGTATATATACATAACACACACACATGTATGTATAGATATAATATTCACACACATTCATGCTCTGCAAAAGACCTGTCCTAGAAAAGGAAATCTTCTACCTGGGGGTATGAGCTTTCCCCAGACAAAATGAAGTTTAGAGGAGGAAGGATGCCCTTGCCTTTGTGTGCACTGCAGGGGTGTGATCCTCTGGCACCAGACCTTCCCTGGGGCATCAGCAGGGAGCAGAGCAGGCTCAAACAGTGGCCAAAAAGCTTCTGGCAGTCTCTGAGATGTCCAAAGAAGTAGTGCCAAGCCACATGGGCCAAGGCTTGCCAATGGCTGCAGGAGCCTCTGTGTAAGTTGCCTCAAGTTTTAACGAGGGAGACTCACGGTCTTACACTCATCTTCATGATGAGTGCCCAGCTTCAAAGCAGGAAAAATAAGTAAAATTCTTCCAGAAGTTTTATTAGCATTTTATTTCATATTTACTGGAAAAATAAAGTGGCACATTAGTCATTTCAGAAATACAGCAGAGCAGTATGAGGGCAAGGGGTGGGTTTTTAGTGGTGGTAGTTTTTGTGCACCAATTACTGTAGCTGAAATATAGTCTCCTTAAGGAATTGTAAGCACAAATCCGAGCAGGGAGAGAGCCTTGCTCTGTCACTTCAGGCTGCTTTTTTTACCTTATTTTTGAAGCCCAGATAAAAGTGACACTTACCTCTGCAAGAGCAACCAGACATGTTCTGCCATGAACTGGGGCACTGAGCAGTCAGGGCTGTGGAGTGGGAACACAAGAAATTCCCTTGGCTGGGCAGGGCAAACATGGTCACTGTCACCCTGAGGGGCTCCTCAGAACATCACCCAGCTGAGAACACCTCCCTGCCTGTCTGCCTGCACAGCAGCTGGGGAGAGAAGTGTCTGTAGTGCAAAGGCAGGTTCGAGCTGACTCAGGTGCTGGGAATCACTTTTCCACTGCAAAGGCTCTGGGCATCACAGCTGAATTCCCAAAGGAACCAGCACTGGCAGTATGAGAATTTGGGGCACTGACAGGGCCACCTGCTGACAGACTGGCAGTGCCCTGCACAAGGTGAGCCTCCCTTCATGTCTCTGTGGGTGTGGAGAAGTTTGCACACATATGTGTGCATAAACACACACGTAGACATATGTATGTTATGCCTGTATACATGTGTGTATACACATATTTACACATGATTCTGCAGACAGATATACATGTAGACATATGTGTGTTATGCCTGTAGACTCATACATGTGTGTATACGTGTATTTACACATAATTCTACAGACATACATACATGTAGACATATGTGTGTTATGCCTGTATACTCATACGTGTGTGTATACACATATTTACACATGATTCTACAGACAGACATACACATAGATATGTGTGTGTTATGCCTGTATAATCATACATGTGTGTATACACATATTTACACATAATTCTACAGACATACATACATGTAGACATATGTGTGTTATGCCTGTATACTCATACATGTGTGTATACACATATTTACACATGATTCTACAGGCATACACATAGACGTGTATATGTTATGCCTGTATAGTCATACATGTGTGTATACACACATACTACACATAATTCTACAGACATACATACACATAGACATATGTGTATTATGCCTGTATACTCGTGCATGTGTGTATACACATATTTACACATGATTCTACAGACAGACACACACGTAGACATATGTGTGTTATGCCTGTATACTCATACGTGTGTGTATACGTGTATTTACACATAATTCTACAGACAGACATACATGTAGACATATGTGTGTTATGCCTATATACTCATAAATGTGTGTATACACACATTCTACACATAATTTTATGGACATACATACATGTAGACATATGTGTGTTATGCCTGTATAGTCATACATGTGTGTATACACATATTGACACATGATTCTTCAGACAGACATACATACAGACATGTGCACAGACATGTGTATGTAAATATATAGATCTGGATGTCCATAAGAGACATTATACATGGGTATGTACATTTATAACATATCTATACTTCTGTTACATGTAATACACTGCTATATTGTATATATACACACATATTCAATGTTATATATTATATATATAAAATATAACTTTTGCTGTTGAGATCAACCTGTCCCTAAGGAGACTCAAAGGCTGGGGCTGGTTTCCAGCCCTCTCTGCAGGGTTTTTATCCTGTCCTTCAGCCCCACCATGTTTGCAGAAGGGCTGCAGTACCTCACTGTGAGCCACAGTGGTTGGGAAGGGGCAGATCCCTTGGTTAGAGCACTAAACATTTAGACCAAGGTACAGCTGTTGCCTTTGTTTAATTTTTATCTGTAGATGACACAAAGGGCCATGAGCACTTGTACTACACATAAGTATTGATTTCCAAAGGGAAGTGGCTGATGAATCACTGCAGGTCCAGCTCTAAAAGATGCCCAGGAGCTGCTTGACCCAGCACTCTCCTTGGGACTGCAGGGAGTGACTCCCCAGCAGTTGTGAGGGCTGTGGAGACAAAGATGAATGGCTCATTTCCCCCGTAATGCACCTCAGAAACAAGCTTGTATGAAAAATAGAGCACAGACAAGATGGAAAAGGCAACAGTCATTTTCCAAGGTCGCACATACCATTTCTTTGTGGCAGGTTTGCCTCTGTGACTGACAAAAGCAGGACAGATCAAGTGTCTTCCGTCAGACCTGGATTAAAAATGAAGTCATGTTGCTTGGAGAACTGACAGTCCCACCAAAAATAATAGAGGCTGCTGACAGTTCTGGCTTCACAATAAAAAGCCTCTTACCACGTTGTCAAAAGAACTTCTCTGGTATGGGCATAAATAAGGCATTATTTGAAAGGAAATGTTAACAGTAAGGAACTATAAATCATATTGGTCTGCTGCAGTAACAGACTGCAGCTGAAAAACGTGTTCTTGTTTCTCATAGATATGGAAATGTATGTGTGTGTGTGTAAACAAGACATGCACATCTATTCATATCTCCATATATCTACGTATGACTCTGTGCATGTCCTGTACACATAATGGTAGCTAAAATTACTTAGCAAACAGTCCTTCCCCTAAGAGCAAATGTTTGGTGTGATGCACTGAGGGCTGTTGTGTAAGATTTGACTGAGTATCTTTCCCATACATAAAGGTTGTAACGTAGCAACCATTTTGTTTCTGCTCAGAAAACACCGTTTCCAAGCTAATTATTATTGCCCTTATACTTAGCCACTGTCTTGGCTGCTGATGCCCTGCTGGGCTGGGCAAGAGGCTCAGCAGCTTCAGGCAGCCATGACCTGGGTGAAGGTGGTCATGGAGAAGAGGCATGACAGGTGAGGGCTCACCCTGTGGGTGCACACTTTTGGTGAGGGAGATATTTGGCTTAGGAGTCTGAAGTGTTCCTATGGCCTTGCTGTGACAGGGAGCTGCCCCTGGCTGCTCAGGGGGGCTGTGGCCACTGCTTGGGAAGAGCCCACAGCCCAGGACGTGCTGCCAACCCTGTGCTGGAGGCAGTCAGGTCTTTCACTATGTCATATGTGTATATATAAATATATACATCCATATATATATATGTGTGTGTGTATATAGATAGGTATATATAGATATGTATATATAGATGTGTATATATATGTGTGTATATATGTGTATATATATACATATGTATGTATGTATATATATACACATATTCATATATATACACGTATATATACACATATAAGTACACATCCATATATATACACACATATATGTATATGTGTGTATATATATATGTGCATACAAAGATTTGTATGTTATATATACACACACATATTCATATATGTGTATATATACACATATAAGTACACATCCATATATATACATACCTACATATATGTATATGTATATATGTGCATACAAAGATATGTATGTTATATAAATATATGCACACATACACAGACATCCCTGCATGGACATGGGGCTGAAGGAGAATTCCATCTCTTGATATTCAAAACAACTCTGCCTAAAGGACCATAGCAATGACCCTCAGGGACAGTGTCTGCAGTGCCTGGCCACTGGGTCTGGGCTGTCCCCACCACCCCGGGGACACCACAGGAATGTCCTGCAATCGCTGCTGTGAGTGAACCCCCAGGCAGGAAGAATGGGGGGACTGCCCATGAGGAATTCCAACCCGAGTGCATCTCTCCCAGCAGGTGCTGTCCCCTGGGCTCGGTCTGTGGTGCAGAGACCAAGACACCAGTGCAGTCCTGGCCGTGGCCCAGCAGGCTGGCACCAAACTGGGCACTGCCAGCACCCTGCACTGTCCCCAGCACTGGGCTCACAGCTGATGGAGGTGTTGGGTGCAATGCCAACATGGGGTTATATAAACGTGGAAGCATTTTATATAAGCCTATTTTATCTGCAAATCATTTATATTTAGAACACCTATTTCTACTGGAAACACTAAAACCATATTACATAAGAGCTTGTTTAAATCCTCTGGCTTAAGGCTTGGGCAGGGGGAGGGGTTGGTTCAGGCATGGTGCATTCAGGCTGCAGTTTATAATCACAGCCTCCACTGGCAGCCAGAACCCAGTCTTAAAATCCTTTTTGCTTTCATTCCACGCTGCCCTGACAATAGCAAAATACTTCCCTGAAGGGTAATTTTCCTCTTTCTCAGCGCTGCCTTCGTGTTTGGAAACTTTCATTTATAATGCTCTGGATGTGCTGCCAGCACAGGAGAGACAGCAGCTGAGCAGTGCCTGGCCAGTGTCCTTGTGCCCGGGCTGTGACAGTGGCTGGGGACAACTGCTGACATCACCTGAGAGGCTGCCCAGACATTCTCAGAAATTAAAAAATGCATTAACTGGAAATGACCATTTAGCAATATAAAATTATTTATGTCATCATTCATGCAACACTGTTTTCTAATGAATGGATTATTCCCCGAGCCCTCCCACCAGGGGGAGGCAGGAATGGTGGTGATGATGGCCATCAAATCCATGTCTAATGCACCAAAGACAGCTGGACCCTCTGGATGCTCACCCTGCCCTGCTGCAGCCCTGGAAACATCTGTTCCCACCATAAGCTGCTCCCTACAAGGCTGGGGTAGGCTGCACCACCCCACCCCATGCTGTTGGGCCATGGTGCACAGGGGAATTGTGTTACAGCTCAGCACAGCACAGCTTTGGGCATGGCAGCCCCTCCTTGTGCAGGCAGAGGTGCTGTGGTGGTCAAAAAAGTCTTTATACAGCATTTGGGTGCTCTCCCACCTTGCTTTCCTTTTTTTTCACCACTCCAGAAATGGAGAAGTGGAAGACCCCAGCTCACAGTGATGATGCTGTCCCTGAGAACTCTCTGTTGGCCCAAGCCATCAGTACTGAAGTGGTGAACAGCACAGCTTCAGCAGCAGCAGGTACAACTGACCTTCCCTCCTTTACTGTCAGTCTAGACCACACCTTCTGTCTTTTTCTCCCTCCCTTTTCAAAGTAAGGTCAGGAATCCCTCCTCCTCACTTGCTTTCTACTTCCTTTCATCCAGGCTGGATGTACCCTGTCCAGGTGGGATGTGCTACCTCTGCACACACACTGCTCTCCCAAACCAACAGGGCTGGGTTCTCCACTGCTTTCTCATCTGGACTCCACCTTTAATCACCATCACTGCTCCAGTTCTCCCTGTAAGTGCTCCACATTCAGGTGACATGGTTCATTAGTTTCTATAAATGCCCAGGACACTGCAGAGATTTCAGGGACAAAGTAAGAGCTAAAGCTGTAAATGACTTTCCTCCTTACCTTAATTTTCCAACTCCCTTAAAGTGACTCGAACTCCAGCATCAGGGGAGCCTGATGCAAAACTAACATGAATTTGAATTGTCTCTGGGCTGCCACAGGGGTGTTGCTCCCCACACTCCCCTCCTGGCATGCAGGGAGCTCCCCAGATCTGGCTCCCTGAGTTTGAAGCCAGGTCCCCTTGGACACTGCCCACAGACACCAAAACTGATGTCAAAACCTGCAATAGTGAAGAGGTTCATCTCGAAAATGCATGTCTTTATTCAGTCTTGGACAAAAATTGTGCAGGGGCTGATTGTTAATGGAGATGGGCATCCCACTACTCCAGAAAATGGCCTGAGTTCCAGGGGCAGTTGAGCCACTGACTTCAGTCAATTATTTCACTTTATGCACACCATCTCCTCCTATTATTTATCACTTACAATAAAAGCCAAGTGATATAATGAACATCTGAGACATTCATGGGTGAGCATATGACTGACTGTTTCAAGGACCTGGAGAATAAATCTCAATTTTTTGAGCATAGAAGAAAAGAAACTGAGGTTATAGGAAACACTGGTTACACTGGCATCCTCAGGAGCCAAATCATCTGGAACACTGATGAGAAAAACAAGTTGCAGATACATCAGGGAAAGGCCAATTCCCCTGCTGCAGGACTGTGTGGTGCTGGGCAGAGCCTGCCCTTTACTGAGCTTTCCTCCCAAGCCCTACAGCCATGTCTGGCCAGCTGGGATGCCTAACTGGGGGAAGTCCTGATGTGTGGGAAGAACTGCTCTGTGTTAACTGGCTGATTAAAGCTGGGGACATGGTCCTCATCCAAGGGCTGCTCTGCATCCATCTGGTTCTGCATTGACAAACACTGGCAACTCACAATCCACATAGTAGATTCAATTTATCCATGGAAAGTAAATAAGTGGATAACAGTTTGGACTCATGGAAAACAGCAATTTTCATTTTACCTAAAGAACAACCCAGTTTGATTTAGCCTCAGAGATTTTTAGTATGCATTTGCTAATGGCTCAATGACCTCATAAATTATGGGGCACTGAGTTCATGCTTGCTTCTGAGCACAGTCCACACCTGCTGGAGCCTGGGCCCTGCAATGTAGAGCCCTCTCATGAGCCCACCATGCTCAGTGTCTGGCACTGCAGCTGCCCTGCTCCCAGAGGAGCAGAAACACCTCAGTGCTGGGTGTGCAAGGCCCTCCAGAGGCTGGTTGGGCACTGGCCAGCAGCCCCTCACCAGCCCCAGCTGGTCAGACAGGTCACAAACTGGCACTGGGGATGGGAACCAGCTCCCTCAGCCACCCCAGGGCCTGCCACCCCTGCTGTAAATCCACAGCACTGACTGCTGCTGTCAGCCCCTGGAAGGAAGAGGCACTTTAGTGAGAGACAAACTCTGCTTGGTTTTTATTTTGTCGTGGCTGGAAGGATGCCATGGATGGCAGCTCGGGGAGCAGGCTGTGATCAGCTGGGAGATGTCCAGCTCCCTGCTGGCAGCCTGGCCCTGGAACTGCTCCATCCCTCTGCCTGGCAGGTCCTATCTCTTAAATAAATGTGATCCCAGGCTGGTGTGTTGTAGGGAATGGTTTATGACCTTCATCCAACAAAAAAAGAATTCAGGCAGGTGTTGAGAGAAGGTGAGTGAACACATTGGTGTAAATAGCCATAATCAGTCATATTTTGGGGAACACAAGATGCCAGTCTGCTGCCAGCAGAGCTGTGCTGCCTCTGCCTGATGGCTCTGGTGTGGGCCTCCGCATGTGAGAACTGGGTGTTTTGCCCCAAACAACCTGTGTGAGAGCCTCCCTGCTCCCAGCAGCCTTCTGCAGCCAGCCAGCCCTGCAGCCCCACTCTGTTACCAGACCTCCAACATCCTGTTTTCACTGGGATTATTTTAATCTTCCCGTTTCCCATCATATTTTTCCTCCTGCCCATGCCAAGGCAGACTGCAATTCCTGGCAGGCAGGGTGGAAACCTCCTGCCTGGGCTGCACCAGCATTTTGGAGGATGAGCTGGACTCTGCCCTGGTCACTGCTGGTGCTGGTACCCACTGCTGACCCACCAGGGCCCCCCAGCTGCTGGCAGCACAGCATTGTGAGTCCGCTCAGGCAGTGAATCCCTCAAGGAACTCTATGCTTTCATATTTTTCTCTGTGTTGGCTGAAGAACCAAAACACCTGCTGATGTCCTTGTGGTTTTATCAGGGCAGGAGAAATGCTGCAAGGTAGTGATTACCTGAGCCATACAGCCTCTTTAATGCTCCAGCTGCAAACAGTGAGCCTCTCCATGTCTGCCCAGCTCACCAGAGCTCCACTTAGGCTTCCAGGGTTTGTTTTTTCTCCTAGATTTGCTCTGGATGATGAATCTCCTTGCCCTGTGCAGGTCCCTCCCTAAAATAGTCACAGGTTTTTTACCTTGCCTTGCTGGAAGTGGATGCTGTACTCTGGGTGATGCCAATAGAAATACAGATACAAATGCCAGCAATCCCAAAGGACATTCCTGTCCACTCTAGACTCCAACAGACGGGCACCTTGCTGCTTCACAGGGCTAGGTGTGATGTAAAACTGAGAGACTCAAACAGCTGAGGGTCTCTCTGTATAAGTAAAAGGAAAATAAAGAATCATGGGAAACCAGTGAAGTGTCACGTGTAAAGGTCCAAAAGATAATTTAGTGTCTAGAAGTAATTTAATCTTTTGATATGTGTCAACATCAAATCTGCTAAGACTCAAACAATAGCAGAAAATATCTGAGACAAATATGATACAAAACAAAACCCAAACCCATCTGCTTTCTTAATCACAGGCTTTAGGAATGTTTCTGCTAGTTACCCAGCTATTTCAAGAGCTGCACTGTCTAAATCTATTTCCAAACAAACACGGAAGTCACAATAAATCTGTCATTCAGTGATTCAGGTCTATGCTTTATATCCTCCTAAATGATAACATTCAAGACAGACATTAAATGGAAACATTGTTTTTCTACAGCCTCTAGCACGGAAGATTTAAACTCTAATCCAGTCTGAATGGCATCACCAAGAATGAGAATGAGAAAATGTCCTTTCACTGCCTCAATCTGGTTTTGGAGCACCCATTGCTGGAGCCTGAGCTGCAAACTAAAAGATCAACAATCTTGTAAAGTAAAACATTCTACCCTGGCTACACTTGCTTTTTTGGGAAGATGCTGTGGAGATGATGACACAGAAAAATGATGAGGTTTATACTTACCTTGCACCAGCCACAGTGGGATAAGTGAGGCAATGAAACTTCCACACTACACAGCCAGAGCTCTGGGATATGGCATGAGGAAGATGGCAAAATTCAGATATAAATGAAAGCCTGTATTTTATTAGGCCTCACATCTATTCTGAGAGTGGCCAGTGACCTTGAACCAAGCAGGCAAGGGATCACCCACTTGCCTTGGACTATATTCAGCCATGAATGATTACTAGAAGAATATAATAAGCCTAAACCAAAAGTTACAAGAAATCTGGAAAAATGTAAAGTGTAAGCTAAGACACAAGTAATGCAGAATGATACCAAATTAGGACAAAAATAAATCAGCCTTCTACCAATGTTAAAACTGAAGAAAACCCATCAAACCATCAGCCAGCAATTCAGTAATGACTGTGTGCTCTAGAAACACAGATTGGATGTAAGCATAGATCAACCCAAGTCCCCAGGGACAGATGGAAAAGCCTTTCCCTATTCCCCTTCCCTCCAGCCATGCTCTTACAGCGTGTGAGCTGCAGGAACCATCTCCCAGCACCTTTGGGAGACAAAGCTGGGACATGAAAGTCAATGGAATTGCTGGCTCTGCTGCTGGACAAGTCACAAGTTCCCTGTCCCACCCTCAGCTGCCAAAGGCACACTTTGGTATTTCATACCACACGTGGCAATCCAGGCTGGGTGACATAAAGGTTAAAAGTTAATTTTGGCTGCAGCAGCCCAGCACAGAGATCACAAAAGGTATTTTATTATCACAGTTCTCTATAGAAGGGCTGCTCAGCAGTCAGGATGCAGCAGGCAGATTCCTGAGGAAAGCAAATGACATGTGTGGCTGCTGCCAGCTACTGAGCCAGCTATTTGCAGAGCATGGCCATACCTGGCCATCACCACGTCCCCAGGGGCTGGGAAAGATGGGACAGGAAAAGCTCACAAATATGATTGTCTAGCAAGAGATACTGAGAATATAAAACCCATGAATGAAATAAAAATAAAAACTAGCTTTAAAATGTAATCGTAGCAAACAAAAAAACCGTAATTGTAACAAACAATAAAACACTAAAAAACCCAAGAGTGTAGCCCCACTCCACCCTGCTAAAGTAACAAAAAAAAATCTTTAAATTTTAAAATACAAAGTAATATAGTAATATAGCAGTTCTTATAAGCTGTACACAAAGTCTGTAAGTTTTGTACCTCATGCAAATTAGTCACTATAAGTTAAAATATACAACACATTAAAAAAAAAAAAAGTATCGTAACAAAGTTCTCACTCTTCTTACCTTGCCTCACTTACCCCAACTCTCTGTCTTTAAAACTTCCCCTCAGCAGAAGCTAGTAGCTAAAAACGAGGCCCTTTTTACCCACCACCCTTGCAATAAAACCACGTGTTCTCTCAAAAGTGTCTCCAGTTTGCAAAGTTCCCTCTCCCTGCCATCCCCAAATGCTCCTACACCTGCTGGGCACAGCTCCCCCTGCACATGGCCTGGGGCACACAAATCACCCCACAGCCAAAAGCAGCCACTGAACTCTTCAGCAGGCAGTATTTTAAGGAGTTCTCCAACAGCACTCAGTGTAAGCAGATAACCATTTTAAATATAGACACTGGAATGGATGCCTGAGTGCTGGGTGCCAGCAGTGATCTGGATTTATTTGCTTGTTACTAAATATCCCCTGGCATTACTGCCCAGGTTGCTCAGCTCAGGTCTGACGCAAACAGTGGCAGGACAGCAAACAGGAATTTACAGGATTTTGTAAGCAGTGAAATAATTCAAGGAATAAGGAACAAATTGGTTCAGGGCTGCTGTTGCTCAGGGCTGCATCTTTGGAGGAACAAAGGCAGGTTACTGTTTAATTACCTGTAAAACCCAGCTGAAGGCTTGACAAGCACTTCCAGATCTCAGCAGCAGGAAACATGAGTATAAATCAAGAAAAGAAGACTTGTGGGAGCAGATTTAGCTCCAGGATGGTTTTCCTCTTGATATCCTGCAATATTTGCACCACAATGTGCCACTGAATTCCTTGGGGTTCTCTGGGGTTTGCACTATACACATATGTAGAATAGGGGATGAAAGTCAACACGTGGAAAAACTCCTACATCCCTGACTATCACAGAGGTTAGAAGGGGACAGAAAAAAATAGCAACATTAGCTCCATGTGGAAAAAACTCCTCTCTGGTGGACGCCTGTAAAAAAGGCATTAAAAACCTGCTCATAAACCAGTGCCTCCAGGCAATCAGCGGGACCAAAGCGGGAACTTGGCAAGGCTTTAAAAGGATGCAGCAGGCATGGCTCTAACAGCTTCTGCAGCACAGAAAAGGCAACAGCAAGGTGAGAGGAAAACAAAATACAACAAGGCACAGATTTTGCTGTAGGCAGGAGCCCTGCTGAGCAGGGCAGGGAGGGGCAGCAGCAGCAGGGCCTGCCCCAGTGCCCAGCTGGTTCACAGAGCCCCACATCCAGCCCAGAGCCCCAGCAGACCAGCTCTGCTCACAGCAAAGACCAGAAAAGCTGAGCTACTCACACTGTCATCACACCACCACCAGCAGCGTGGGCAAAGGCTTATTATAGCTAAGATTATATATAGCAACTGTGATTTAATTAATATTAAATACAACTTTGAGAAAGCTAACTGACCATGGCTGAGAACTCTTGATCAGTACAAACTGTTTAGCAATTATTAGACCTCATGTGATGACAGAAGGTGTAAAAGGTTCTGGTCTGTTGTAAACATCACCTCTTCTATCTGAAGCTCTTGTTAAATATACTTTAAAATGCTGCCTTTTAACCCAAGGCTGCTTGGAGAAGAAAGGGTACTCTTAAAAGGTGGTTAATGTTCTCGTTTCTTATTTGCTTTTTTGTTAAATAAGGGTGTTCCATTGTACTTGGCAAGCACCTTGGTGTCAAACAGTGGTCCCTTTATCTGGTTCATAATTGAAGCCTCTTCCATATTTTGTTTTTAAAGACAATGCTGTTGCTAGGCCACAGCCAAAGGGCTACACATGTAACTGACCTATTTTTCCTGCAGGAATAGGCAGGATGAGTACAGGGCAGGAGCCATCTTCCACCCCATGGGAAAAACCTGTGACTCCCTGCACTTTCTGCAGGCTGTTCTTCCAACACTGCTGCAGTTTGCCAAGGGAGAACCCAGCACCACACCCAGAGTACCTTCACTTTCTACCAGTGCTTCCACTTTGCAGGGTCCTTACAAAACACTTTTGTGTCCACATAGGGAATTCCTCCTACTAAATAACCCCAGCTGCCCCCTCCAGTGACCCATGGATGGAGCCTGTTGTGACAACAGGCAGCACAGCCTGCACACTGTTGCCTCCTCAGCACAGGTAGAAGACAAACTTAACAAAGCATCATGCTGGTTTTAGGCTCAACACTCAACTCTCCCCTTCCTTTTAGTGCAAAATGTTCCCTTTGTACCCTTATAGGCTTCTTAAGTAAAGTTTCACATGTGTTCTTAAAAAAAAAAAAAGGCAAAAAGGAAGCAAAAAAGATACTTCATTTGTACAAGATGTGTGTTTTTAAAGCTGAACTTTGTTTCCCATTCTTCCACCCACATCTTCCCACCCACTGCTTTCCTCCAATCTCAACAAAAGCCTCCACAGCCCTTGAGAACAGTCCCTTGCCCAGAGAGGGCAGCTGGTCCCCTCCCTCCTGCAGCCCACAGCCCAGTGCTGTGCCCAAGGCCACACTCCCTGTCCCCTCTCCAGGTGCCCATCCTGTGCCACACTGAAGGGACACAGCCTTGTTTTAGCCCAGTGGCAGCTGTGCTACCTGCCAGGGGAGCAGGGAGGGAAGAATGTGGAGGAACTAAAACACTGTCACAGGAAAAGCTGTAGGAGTTTGCCAGGAGCTGCAGCTTTATTGCACAGTTAATTATCTCCCTCTGGAATGGCTCTGAGGGGAGGAACTGGAAGAGAAATACATACTGTTCTAGGGCTTGCTGCAACAGAGACCTGACCTGCACATTTTGAAACATCCCACAGGAGCTCCCAAAATCTCCTGGTGGAAGTGCTCCAGCCAAGCTCTTGGCTGAGGAAGCTGCACACTCACCTTCACTCCAGGCTGCCAGCAACGTGAAGGTGCTTGCACACACTCACAGCAGCTTCTCCTTTAGCATTAATCTCTCTAAAACACTGATAAAACACTAACTTTGGTCACTTAGACTCTGAAAGTCAATTGGTTTTTTTGAACAGAAATGGTGCAGTTATGGACACTGCAGTGTATTTGTGCTTTCACAGGCACAGCACTACATAGGATTTCCCTCAGTACAAGGCTGCAGGCACAGGACAGAAGGAAATCCCTGGGATCTCCTTCCAGGATGCTGCATCCCCAGCAGAGGCACTTCCAGGGAGTTTCTCATGCTTCCATGAGCACCCTGTGTTAGGCACTGACCCTCACAACTCCCCCAGCTGCAGCACAGCAGCTGCTCTTCATCTGGCAGGGTGTGTACAAAGCATCACAAACAGCCTTTTTTTTTTTTTTTTTGCTGGCCATGTTTTTATTTGTTTTTAGTTTTAAACAGGGGAGCCAATGATACATCCAGTATTTCAAAAAATCAGAAGGTAAAACAAATTTTCAAAAGACCGAGATGCTACATGCTATATTTAACCTAATTTTATTCATGCTTGCTTTTGAAGGGGGGGGCTGGGAGTGGGACAGGAATCATTCAGTAAAAACATACAGTAAAAACAAAATGTCTCACCATATAGAACTTTAACCTACAGTAATGTTGTACCTTAATTATTTCCATGCACACAACTAACATTACAAAATCTTTAAAAAATGAACACAATTAAGACTTCTAGGAGCGTTTGATAATAAAGCAATTCCTAATTTCTTTTTGTAGAGATCAAGCACCTCCAATTACAAATTCCTATACACAGTGAGTGCTTTACTTGAAATGAAAACTAGAAAATAAAAAATAAAAATGTATTGGATAGCCTCAGAATAAGCCGATGTTAATATATATCCAGCTATGTAGGCAATAAAACCATAGTGCTAAACAAAAACTTTTTATTTTATCTGAAAAGTAACTCAAAAATTGACTTTCTATAATTACAGAAATATACTTATTTGCTAAAATAAATAAAAGTGCTGCATATTAACACTTCACTATAAAGAATGCATACCAGAACATTTATAAATATTGAATGATTTTTCAATAGGAATAGCTACTACAATAATGCTGGCTAAACAAGAAGTGCATAATGAGAAGCACTATGGGTGGTTAATGTTTTGCCACATACTGCTGTTACCTTGAGGTAGATAACACATGCGTACCAAATTCTGCATTCATTTCAGTTGCTGCTGGTATCATGTGTCTAAGAAATGTGTAGAGTATGAAAAAACTCTGAAATACGCATGAATGAAAAAAAAAATGTTTTGGGAAAAATAGATATTCTCATGCAATTATGTACAGTCTCACTGTGTAAATTTCAAGGCAAGGTTCTTTTTCTGCAAAACATGGACACTGTTTTACTGAGAGAATGTTTGTTTTTTTTTTTACTTGGTTTAGTGCATTTTTTTTTGTTACCTCCTGCATTTTGCATTATTTTGCTCTATTCTTTAATTTTGTGTGCAAACGACATGCCAGTTTAAAAACAAAACTAACTCATGTATAGAAAGTAATTCTGGATTGTAAAAACAATGGTAAACAGAAAACTAATGAAATCCATACCAAAATTACACCGTCTGATTCAAGTAAAAAAATTACTTACACTAGTAATAAAAAAAGACAAACACATCTGATGAATATAAAAGAAATGTCTGCTGAGTGTTTTAGTTTAGGTGTTTCAGAATGCTGCTGTAGGTTTTGTGGGGAATCTGGGGAGATGATTTCATAGCAGAAGGCGTTAGCGTGGCCTGGATGGATTTCAGAGGTGAACCAACAGGGCTGTGGAACTGAGGAATACCAATGGCCTCAAGCTGCTTGTTGAAGAGGAGCTCCCCACTGTTACTGAGGAAGCTCTCCTCTCTTTCCTTCTCCCCAAGCTTTCCCTCATCTACTGGCTCAGGTTCTAGCATTTCAGCATCTTCTTTCTTACTAAAAAATTTGTCTAAATAACTGGTGTAAGTATTTTCTTTTTCAACTTGTTCATCTTTCCTGACCTCGCAACAGAACTGGTCTATGAGGAAGCACCCCTCCCCACCACTGACAAACTGACTGTCCCAAGAGGTTTGGTACAGAGCTTCTAACTGTGCCAAATTGGCCATGCCCTTCTCCTGCTTCTCTCTGCTTACCGACTTGGATATTATTCCTTTCAACTCTATCTGAGACACTGAACTGTTCAAGTCATTTAATTTATCAACATCAGTAGACTCATGTTGTAAACTAAGCTGGATGGTTTCTGCTATGAAAGAATCAAAGTCAAACCCCTGATTCTTCTCCCTTTCTTTTTCAACGAGTTGCTGTGATGCTTCCTCAAGCGCTATCTGAGCCTTCACCAACCCATTCTTTTCACATTTAGACTTGCCTTTCTTGTCAGACTTCTCTTTGCTTTGTTCCTTCCAGTTTGAAAGATCTATAATAAGCTTGGGCTCATAGTAATGGTTAACTTCACTGTCTCGCCAAACTAAATTATCCAGGTATGAAGATGACCTCATTTTGTAATTACAAGTGTGACTACATTCCAGATCACAATACTTGTTCTCGTGGTGATCTGAGTACTGCCAGCAAGGCTCAGTGGAGAAGTGGGTGTCAAAGGCAGGATCCTCCAGGTATTTTTCACGATCTCCATCCAAATATTTGCGAGGATCCACCTGCACTTCTTCTTCATCAGTGACATCAGAAAGAGCCCTTGGATCACGCTGAACTTCATCAGCTTCATAGTTATTGTGGATAGGCCAGTCGTGGTCGGAAAACTGACTTTCATGGTATCTGTAAAACAATTTCCTCAGTGTTAGCAGCTAAAAACAGGCTTCTAGCTCCCCAAGACAGAGATAGTTAAGTCTAGAAATGTCCCTTACAAAATAATGACAGTTCAACACAGAGTTTTTCCTTAATCCAGCTGGGTACCTCCTCCAGGTTTTTTATTTAATCTAGCATAAAGAATTATGTACAATAGCTCACTCCATTTACAGAACTCTTTCTAAAGTGTGTTTAATTGACTTAAGATGACTGCTGTGAAATCTCTTTACTATAATAAGCACTAAGCATTAGACAAGACAATCATAATTAAAACTCTCCTTAAACAAAGTTTATTTTTAGAGAAATATTTTGGGGAAGAAAAAAATAATTGAAATATTAACTTTAGATTCTAGAATCCTGAGTGCAACTCAAGAATCCATCAGCATATCCAAGTCACATCTAAGGGATTATAAACCCAATGATAATGTTATAAAGGATAATTTTATTCTCAGGTCAACTCAAGAAGAAGAAACAAACAGAAAAGGAAATAGTGCCCATGAAGCAATGTCACTTCAAGCACAAAACCATCCAGTTATGTTACCACAGTAAGTGATAAATTTACCTTTCCCAATTATAAATATGGCTGTGACTTTCATCCATTAGCAGAATATCATCAACCTCATCTTCAATGTGAAAAGGATGACTTGAAATCGGCTCATCCGTTGGAAAGGAATAAATGCTCATGTAAGGATGGGACAAAGCTTCTTCTGCTGTCAATCGATCCATGGGACTAAATGTCAAAATTTGCTCCAGGAAGTCCAGTGCTGTGGAATATAAACTACCATTACATGGGAAATTTCTGACATTTAGAACTTAACATGAAGGTGCGGTGCTTTGCTCTAGAGCTCTCTAGTTGTTTCAAAGTAGCTGCCTGTGAGGTATCAGCTACTGACAGCACAGTGCCAAATATGCAGCCTGTAGCCATCACAGAGACAAGTCAAATCTAAGATCAACCATAATTTAACTTAAAGCATAAAAAAATAGCAAGAGACAGAAAGCCTCAAGCTGAATCAGTTTCCACCAATGGCTAACAGGAAACAATGCTGTTACTTTGGCTGGGGGAGTCTTAAAAACATTTGAAAGACAGTCCCTTCTATACTGACTCCATTCCAATGTTCCCTTTTATTTAAAAGGCCACTGTCTCAAAACAAAGCAATTCCAGTGCAAATAGGTCCAGCAGAGATTCACAAATATACTCTAAACATAAGCAAGCAGCCATCATGGAAGTAATTTTTTTTACTACAGAAGACAATCCTTCTTCAGGGAACACATATTCTTCTAACTGAAACTTGCTTTTAACAATCACACACCTGCACCTCAAAGCTGCACACTACTTGATGATTTTGAACCATCAAAACATTGAATCAAGATTTTTTTTTTCATTACTTACCTTCAGGACTGATGCCTGGAAGCAGCTGAGTTAAAGGTTTGTGTGGCTCAGTCATATCGTTTCTAATGTAAACTGGAATTACATTGAGAAGCTCCTGACGGTCCTCCTCATGTACAACAGGAATTGATTCTAGAATCAACTGCATCTGTTCAAGTTCATGTGCACCTGAGCACCAAGAGAAAAGACAAGCTGCTATTTCAGCTTCAAACATTTCTGATCCCTGTACATGAAAGGCGTGTCAAGGTTTTGTGCTCTGAGCAGCTACTTCCAGTAAAAGATTATAATCTCCTGCAACAGAGGAAAGGCTGAAGTTCTGAATTTAAATGATAATAAATCTGAAGAGCTCTCAAGAAATGCCATGGCATATGAAGAATTACAGAGCTGCTACTCACAGATAAAGAGACCTAACCTTAAGCTTTTTTAAGGGTGTTTTCATCAGGGATGAGGTACTCTACAGCAATACCCTTTTTATTATACACTCTATACTGCAACCCTCCCCATTCAGCTGATCCACCTAATTAATCCAGTATTTGACCTCACTTTGAATTATATGTCCCTTAATAAAAACAGCAGTAGTTTAGCTCAGAAAGACATTTTGCAGGCCACAACCATTGGTGTTAACATTCTACTCTGAAATCTGGCATTAATTGTCAAATGCAAGACAAAAATCACCTGTTGGTTACACAGAGTGATACTCTTTTTGAAAAAAGTACTGTATTATGACTGAAATTATAGTACTCTTTTAGCACTACCTGAAGTTTCCCTGGGTAAGAACAACAAGGGCTTACAGAGCAGGTCAATTTTGAATAATGAACAGCATCTATATTCAGTACTGGAGTACCCAGAAACACAACTTGCCCACAGCTTGTTGTTCAGCTCCAAGAAGGATGTAGGATCCTAGAGATCCAACCAGCAGATGAAATTATATAGGATTGTTTGCATGCCAGTGTTTCCTTCCTTCACCAAGCAGCTCTGGGCAATCCCAGGCAATACTGACATATGTGACAATAAATATAAACATAAATGGGGCCAGCAAGAGACTGAAACCACCCCCAAACCTCCACACCCTCAGTTCACTGCAGGGCCTGCACAGCACAGCACTCTGCACTGGATATCCTGCCACACACCTGCCAGGGGACTTGAAAAGCTGAGGCCAAGTCACTGCAGAAAATCTGACAGAAAATCTGACATTTCCCCAAATGAATCACTACAGCCTCATGTTAACTTCTCTACTGGACTGTAAGAGCTGTTTTGTTCTACTTCAGGCTACAACAAATTACTTAATATGATCTATCAGATGTCATATTGCTTGTAATTTGCTGGAAAACAGATTCTACTGTGTAATTAGTACCATCCTAAAAATTAATCAGCTTTCTGTCCACTGTCAGCGAGAAAACCATTGCAAAATATTCATTTAGAACAAAGAAGCAGAGAAGTTGTTTGGAAAAGCTACTGAATTCCTCTGCCTCAACCTCCCTTCCCTCACTTGCTCCAGGTATTCTGCAATATTCATCTGCATTCTTCCTTCCCATTCTCATCAGCTTTCTGAACAGCAGGATTCCCAAGGGATGGCTCAGAAGTAGACAGGAAGTTGCATTTAGCCAAATCAATGCCTCCAAACAACTCTGCAAAAGAACTTTATTCAGAGTCTCAGGGCAGAATAACTATCCTATCTCCAACCACCTTCCCTTTCCAAATGCATGATGTCAAGAAATCCAGATTTCATTAGATGAGAAAACCGTGGCAGTGCTAAATTTTCAGAGGGGCACATCTATATCTAAACCACTTTTCTAAGTATCTACTCAATACAATTAAGGCATATAAACAAGCCTACAAATGTAGGATTTTGGTGACTAAGACCAAGCTTTTTACCAGAATTCTAACCCTCTGCACAGCTATTGGGCCAGTAAAAAATTGTGACAAATACCAATGCTACTCAAAGAAAAAAAAAGCCAGAATGTGATCAATCCATGCTGAATGATGAAATCTGCAGACCTTCTCTCATTATTTGCCAGCAGAAGTACTTGATGCAATGGGAACCTAATAAATCTTGTATCAGCCAAGCATTTAATACTCTGGGGACATTACTCCAGTAGTGAGTAACTGAAAGAGTGAAGAACTCACTGCATGTTGAGAGAAGCTTTTGCATGTATTAATCACTGATTTATAACAAATAATGCTTTCAAGTTCTCCATTAACTACTTAATGGGAAGAAGGTCTCAATTCCATTGCCTTTTCATGCCAAGCTAAGAATGACAGCAGAGGTGTGCTTTCAGTCCACGTGTCTAAAGGAATGTGAACTTTGAAATGCAAGCTTAGTTCTCAGAGGTTTTATCTCTATTACTCCTATGATTCAGGCCCACAGGAGCAAATCCAAGAGGGAGCTTGAACAAGACAGCTGCTGTTGAGGCCCCAGGATGCACAAAAATCAGCATTTCAGGGGTATTTCAGCAGTTTACTCATCTGCTCCCATGGACTGAGCACCTGTCAGCAGGTGGTGATCTCCTGTAGTGCAAATGACAGTTTCACTGGATCTAAAATGCTCTAGTTTGTGCTCTGAGCTAGGTCAGCAACATAGTACAGCATCTCCATCAAGAGATTGGCTCCAGAAATCTGCTCCTGATCCTAACCAAAGCTCTAATATAGATGCACCCAATGAGACCAGAGCATTGCTTCCTATCTTACCTGAAACACTTGAAGGTTGCACATTTCCTTGCTGTATTGCACTAAATTTCACACCTCTAAATCTATGCCCCTGGGGCTTCATAGTTTAAAATATAGAGAAGCTAGAAGTTATTAGGTTGACTACATTAAAAGAAAAAAATTATGCATATGATACTCAGGGTATTCATAACCTTCAAATACTCCCTGGCTACACCAATTCACACATGTATCAGAACACTTCTTAGGTAACCAATAAATTCAGCTTAATAAAACTACAGACAGATTTACCATGCATGACTCCTAAATTAAATTATTTATCTAAATACACACCAATACAAATAATGAAACTGAAATGTCTTCTGCTTTACAGAGACATGAATTTATAGATCATATAAGTGCATAAGAATACATCATATCCTGACAGTCATTGACTACTGATGTCAGCCACGAGAACCAATCTTTCCTGAGGAAGATAATTAAGCAGCACCACTCCTTTTACAAATATACACACTGATTTTATTCTACCCACCTGCAAAGAGGGTTTTCCCAGTCAGCATTTCAGCAAAGATGCAACCTGCAGCCCACATGTCAATGGCTTTAGTGTAGTTGTTAGGAGAAAGCAAAAGCCGGGGCGATCTGTACCATTTAGTAACCAATCCTTCAGAAAGATGGCCCTAATGAAATCAATTTAAAGAATTAATTAGGTTTTTAAGACTTATGTTTTTTTAATTTCTTATTTTTTTAATGCACTACTAACAAGATGTTTTTAGTCTCAAAGTCCCAGGGATTATATTGTGTGCATTCTACTAAACCTTCTTCCCACTGTTACCAATATCTTTGTCAGTGACAACAGCAACCATATAGAAATATGACACTGTTTATTAGTCAAATGAGATACTGCAGCAAAACATTCTCCTTCCCAGATCCCAAATAAATGCAGAGATGATACTGAACTCTCTTGTGAAACATCTAGACTAGAAGGACAGTATCTCTAAACCAATCCCCCAAAGTAGCCACACTTGCACTATGAATGCACTACTTATAATCTTATCTAAGGCTTTTATAATTAAACAGAACTAAATGTTGCCCTAAAAAAAATATTTTATGCTTGCAGCAGTCCTATCTGAGACAAATCATGCTAAGGAGGCCTTCCACAGCCTATCCACCTGTGCAAAATGGAGAAGGATGCTATTTTAAGAAGGCACATGTATCACTTGACAACGTATCACTTAGATATTCCCACTCTCTGCATACCTTGTGGGAATAATGAGGATCCATGATTCGTGCAAGACCAAAGTCACCAATCTTCAGCACCAAGTCTTCAGTATTAATGAAAAGATTAGCTGGTTTGAGATCTCTATGCAGAACATTTGCAGAGTGAATATACTTGAGCCCACGTAGCAGCTGGTACATGAAAAGTCTGGCGTGATCTTCTAGTAAAGGGCCTTGCTCTAGCAAATTAGCCAGATCTGTCTCCATGTATTCCTGGACAATATAAACACAGTTCAATTCTGTCAGGGAGCCCACATCATCTGTTAACTGGCTTCCACTGGGACCAAGAATTTCAAATACTTTGACAATGTTATCGTGGTCAAGCCTTCGAATAATTTTGATCTCACGTAGAGCATGCTTAACACTCTGGGGATCTGTAAGGACAATTTTCTTGACAGCCACTCTTTTGTCACAGTCATTATCGACAGCAGAAAAAACTAAGCCATTTCCACCACAGCCCAGTGGTTTTAAGTCCATATACCGAGAGCCCAGATCAAAACCATGAATGTTCATGAGACTTTCAAATTTTTCTGCCATTTTAAAGATTCTTTACGTTTTCTTTCCTCAAACTACTAAGCTTCTGTAAACACACGGAGACACTTCCACTGGTATCTGAAGGAAAGGTCTTAGAGAAAGGGAGAAGAAACACTTGGCTTTGACTGCAAGATGGTTTCTTGACACTCTCATTTCATTATGAGCCAGCCAGGCCTGTTGTGTCCCCTTGAATTTAGAGCCCGTCAGCTCTAGAACTCAAACCAAGCATAAGATAGAAAGATTGCAGCATTCATAGTTCAAGAAAGGTGCAGCATTTCTGCAGACATTAAAGAAAATACTCACGAGGAACTCAAACGGAATGAAATGACATACTATGCACTCAGCTCTACTGTGCTAATCTGGTTAACATTTAACAAAAATGTGAATAAATATGCACATAATAGGCTTCTATTAACATCCTCCTCCTCACAGTGCAGATACATTCAGTGTTGGACTGGTCCTGAGCAGCGTCATTCTATGGTGCTGGTAAGCACTATGTTTTTTTTCCTTCTTCCTCCTTTTTCTCTTCTTTGTTTACAGTCTAGTTAAATGGGAAACTGGCAGCTCTTGATTTACAAAAGATGCCTTCTGTTAATGATCAGGTGGCTCCAGCTCACCACAATCACAGTCAAAGCTACCATCCATTTTACTCCGTGGCAACCTGAAAAGCAGAGAAAAACACATCAGTACCCCAGCATGCACAGAAGTCTTCCTCCTCCCCCAACTCACTGAGTTGTCCTAAATATACAACTGATTTACTGCCCAATTACAAAAATAATAAATCATCAAAAAAGCTAAACTAATTAGAAATTACATGTACTTTTCACACTTGTGGAGGAAAGCAATAATGACCAACCACTGTTTCTAAAACATATATTGTGAACATTTTTGATGTAATCTATTGGATTTATGGCACACAACAAAAAAATCCTCCTGAGTCTTAATAAAGTGACTAACAAAGCAAACTTGGTAATTCTCCAATAGAGCTGTTAAGATACAAGCCAGAAGCAACAGGATCCATAGCATCTGTCAGCAAATTTTGGAATAATTCTTCTGACTAAACTTATATTTGAAGACAAAATCAGGTTTAGCTATTTCATCCTAATAAAAGGTAATTAGGTACTGGTCACACGAAAAGGGTAAGGCTTGTACACTCCCAGTATTTACTGAATATCTAGCACACATCCAATTATCCACTTATAAAGCTTTAATCCTTGTGATTTTGGATAAAATTTACCAACATCTCAAATAATAACTTTGCCTCTACAGATGCATTGTTTCAGGAATCACAGGGGTAATTCCTACATATCAGACAAATATTATTACTTTATCAATTATTTCTACACTTATCCTACCTAGATTACAAAGACAAACTAGTAGCAAGCACGTTTTACAGAGTAACTGGTATGTTCCACAACCACTTCCCCCAACATATGGGCTCTTTCAGACATCATTTATTTTTTAATAGTGTAATGAATTCACCTACTGTTTACGAAAAACCAAACTGGCAATTTTCTCACTAAGTTCCTGTCAGCAGCAGCAGAATGCAGTCATAAAGACCACGTGGTGCATTTTTTGTACAACATCCTCACTTCTTTTAAAAGCTCAAAAATGCCACAAAGGGAAGAGTCAGAGGTGTATGCTACACAGTGTGGTAAGCTTTGGGCAATTCCACTACAAGTCACTTGAATGTTCTTCCCCAACATGTATAGGTCACATCAAACCACTAAGTGCCTCCTGTTCAATCTTAGATTAACACATTTCACTACCCAAATGTAAAGGTCTCCACACTATCCCAACACTTCAGAGTTAATGATATGAATGTTTTCCTTTAAAACAGTGCTAGCCTTTCAGTGGGACAACAGGGAGCAAGCAAAACAAGTCTCCTCACTCCTAACAGAACAGCAAGAGCAGCTGACAAGTTATTAACATATTTTAAATAATGGCCTCAATTCACTAAAGTAATCAGAATTGTATAGAGAAAAAGGAAAAACAAAAAGGAAAGAAAGGCACAGTGGCAATGAGAAACAAGACTGTTACAACACATTTAAATATTACCCTTCCTTCAGCTGATGCCTGACTCCCACCAAGACACAGCCCCAATGCCCTGGCTTTGCTCACTCCCTCCTGCCACACACCACCCGCCCCCAGGCACAAGGACAGAACATGGCAAACACAGGGAAGAAGGAAACACATGCTATCCTCTGCTCAGTTTTCCTTTTTAAATAAAGATCACCAAATGCAGTATTTCTGAACCAAAAAGCATTGAGTTGCCCTCTCCTGATGTGATATCCCCTGCCACGTGGGTGATCTTCACAGCTTTCTCTACCCAGCACATGGAACTTAAGATTCCTTTGTGCATTGGCAAGAGTCCTAATTTCAGTGTTTTACAAGGGTTATTATAGCCTCAGTACAAACACAATGAGGCGACACTACTACTTTCCCCCAAACTATCTTGAATTTTTACCAATATTAAGACATTAGAGTGAGAACCCCTTTTAAAACACCCATGAATTTATTTAAAGAACAAAAGTAAAATTTATCCCACAGAGGACAGCATCAGCAACTATCCAACTCCGTTCACAGAGTCTAGCCTCTCGATTTTAAACATTTTTAAACTTGATAGCATTTTCTCACTCACATATACTACTTTCAGGTTCACTCACCCTGAGCTGCTGCCTGTACAGCAGTTTACATCACCCCATTCACCTTTCATTCCAACACCACCCCCTCCAGTTGTTACACAAATTAATTTTTGTACCAATACTTCAAATTTCACATTAACTGGAGGTCCAAGGCCTCTGTTCAATTACTCTGCATTAAGCTGTGTTTTACATCCCTGGGACCACCTACAACCACTTGCATTCTGCCTGATAATTAGGCTTGTTGTTTCCCACTGCTGATGTCTTCAACATGCAGCAATTCTGAAACTGTTTGCACTAGCTGCGTGACACATCTGGAACCTCTCTTTTAGCCAGCTCCACTGAACAGCCCAGCAGCAGATTCAGAACGATGCCCACCAGCAGCAAAGATTAACATCTACCATCCCTTTGCCACAGCTCAGCTCTTACCCCCTGCTGCCACGAGTGAATGCAGCAACAAAAGCACTGCTTCAGGGAGAAAGGGAACTGTGGCCCACTTGCTTGCTGAAGTAGGAGCCCTAAAATTTTCATTCTGCATCTCTGAAATGATTTTTAATGATATTTTTAATCATTGGTTTACACTTATCCTTTCACTAGGTGTCCACTAATTACAGTGTTGTCAGAGAACATGCAATGATCTCCACAATCGGAGTGATTTAGCTAAGAAAACAAATGCTGACAACACAAGCAACCAAGCTGGCACAGCCTTCACTTGACCTGATCCTGCTCCAAACTTCTTATCTGGGAACAAATTACTTAATCCCACGTTCTAGCCATTTGAAATGTATAATGGACTACAGTAAAAAAAGGGGTGTTTATCATCCCGATTTGTACTGAACAGGCTACTGATGCAGGCACTGACATTTTCATCCAGCCTGTCACCTTGCCACGACCACCAGGTTATTTTAAGTGATACTTTTACTCATCCTTCACACAAAGTTTAAAGAGAGAAACCAAAGATACCCGTTTCTTAAGTGGTTTACAACTATGTTTTTAAAATGGGTCAGTTCTTGGGAGAAGTGACCCACAGAAGGGCTTTAAAACCATCCCTCAGTGATGCTCATCACACTTGAGCGGCCGCAGGCATTGCGCAAGCAGCCCCTTCCAAACACGCTCAGCTCCTGCACGTGGATCCATCACAGCCTTCAGGAAACAGGATGTGCACCGAAACAGTCAGGTACGAGGTGTTTACTTTGTCAGAAATGCAAATAACACCGAAAGATACCAGTTAATTTGATTACGCCGACCGTATAATGATCAAATTATTACTCACAGGAGAAAGACCGAGAATGACTAATGATACATTATACAACCTGCTAAGTACTATCCCTTTGACTAAAAAATACGGGGCACAGAAGAACTTTTTTTTTTAGATCAGCCACGTTGCAGTCAGTAGGCAGAGTGAGTCATCGTCCAACTCACGAAACTGCTGCTTTCTAAAGCCTCCTACTTGCTCCCCACACTGTTTAGGGAACTCGGTGCTGGCAGTAAGCAAATGTTACTATTAGTTTATAAATCTTCTGAAGGATCTGTAAAAACACACAAGAACCCAATGTACTTTTTTGTATCACGTTTAAAAATGGTTTGGCTCTCCCTTTAGAGAATAATGATGAAAATTCTCCAAGAAGAAGCCCACCATCAGCTCACCACAGCCCTCTGCACCTCTGCAGACCTGCTACCATCGGCTGTTCCACTGAACAGGTAACCAGTCAAGAGTGAATTCGAGATACCAACCAGACAAGCAAGGACTGAGCTTGAGCAAAGGGCTGAAAGGAAAGTTCCCATTTTAGCTTTAGAGCACACATTTTCTGAACGCAACTGCCAAACCAAAATGCATCTCTATTTTAAGCCACCGCTTTCCAGAATTTGTAACTGGTTTATAAACACATAATCCTGTGACGACGTTATTTTTATATATACACACACACATATCTATATAAAAAGCTTGCTAACGACAGCACTGGCCATACGACAAGACGCCGACCGCCGCTTCTTTTTCCACAACACAATTAAAAGCCATTGTCAGGCTGATCCCAAAAGGCACTGAATTAGCCAGAAAAAGAGACACATCCTACAGACGCCAAGCGAGAGCATCCTGCCTGCCTGCCTAGGCAAAGGTACCTGTTTCCCGAACCCCAAAACTCGAGCGGTCTCTCTTCAAGCCACTTCCGTCGGGTGTTTCACGCTACTTATTAAGCGCATGAAGTCACTTTTCCCACAAAAGGTTCCCGGAGCCTGCGGGCGCCCGGCAGCGGGAGCGAGCGGTACCTGTGCCCTATCTGCCGGCTCGCACAACTGCGCTGAACGCAGCAGCAAAACTTCCGCAGGCGGCGGAGGCCGGGCCCCCCGCCCCGGCAAAGGACATCC
>JBBMKD010000022.1:12347861-12400726 GCA_037834095.1 Argya squamiceps | reverse complement strand
CCGAGGGGTTCACGTTCTCGAAGCACGGTTGGGTCACACACAGCGCGGAAAGGCGGCAGGTGGAGCGGTGCGCGGCTGTGCCCGCCCTGCGGCGGCCAGAGCAGCGGGACCGGGGGGCCCAAAGCGGGCCCCGCCGAACGAGCGCTGTCCCCGGGGCTGTCCCTGTGCCGGGCCCCAACAGCGACAGGCGGGGAAGCGCCCCCGGGTGCGCCCCGTTCAACGGGCCCGACACTAAACGTCCCTCACGGCAGAGAAACAAAAACAGTTGGAAGGCAACAGGCGGGCGCAGCGGAGGCAGTTTCCTTTCTCCGAAGGTGACACTTGGGCTCAGATGTTCCGCAGTCTTAATGGCATGGCGGATCTGAGTCTTCTCCCCGCAAGCATCTACAAATCTTTGCCATCGCTGTCACCTCTAGATACCACAAAGGATTTGTGTCTTCCTGTAGCATCTCCCTTAAGAGAGTCACTAAGAGTCTCCCTTTCCCCAAAACCACAACTGATACAACAAAATAAAGAAAAATAATGAAAATTTTACATTTTTCCCCCTGAGACTTTTATACAGCAGTCTTTAGTAAGGAGAGAGAAGCAGGAGGACACCAAGGCTCTGGGTATCAGAAGAGCCTTATGCTTCTACTAACCCAGTTTCGGTACAACTGTCAAGGCAGGGTGCAGTTCTCCTACTGCAGTTCCTCATATGCCTTTTCAGTGCAGGATGACTCAAAACCTGATAAAACAATTAATATTCATTTTTGCTGGTTAAACAGAGGTTATTTATAGCTAGTACTAGGACAGAAGTTATATGCAATAGGGCTCTATTGCTCTACTGCCATTTGGACAGAAGCGTCCAATTGACCCTTGCACTTTTCGATCATGTAACTTCATTTTTTTAAAAATAAACAAGTCATATATCAACATCCAAGGATCACCCTACTCAGCTTTTCCAAAGTTTTTAAACTAACTTTTAACTGTCTTTAATTATGCAGCAAACATCCTCTGTTTCAATTAGTCAGACGCACTGCTAGCTCTGATATTGACCCCACTACCAGGAGAGGTGACCTGGGCCTTTGGTGTGCTAACAGTGCTAACAGCACACGTACAGAAGTCAGTAACCAAACTGACACTTTATATTGCAATGCTTGCTAATTGATAGGCAGCTCACCATGCTGCCAACAGTACAGAAAGGTCAGAAACAAAGCTGCAGTTCTTCTGCCCACCCAGCAAAACAGAGCTGGAAGATTACAGCACTGCTGCTCCAGAAGGCCTGTATTTAAATACACTCCATAAAGAAAAATCTGCAGGAGTGCATTTTTGGAAGAGGTGATGTTAGGATGGCAACCAGAGCCAAGCCACAGAGGAGTTTTTGCTTGAATTAAAGGAAGAGATTTAGGGCTTTAAAAAAGGCAGGAGCAGCAGTGGGAGCAGCAGTGGTTGTATGTCTAAATCCAGAACTATTTAGTTAATTAAAGAACCCCTCCATCCATACAAAGTATTTTCATTATGGGAAACAAAAGAGCAAGCTGATCCTCAGATTCTAGAGTGCTGAAGTAAGAAAAATTTTATATTACATCCTTGAAACGGCACCTGGAGAGCCCATAACCTGTGTCCATTGGCACTGTTTGCCAATATCCCCAGTGTCAATTCAGTCAGGTGGAGAAGTTGCACATCCATGGAGTTTGCTCTGCAGCAGCCTGGACTGTTTGAGAAGTAGTTTAACAAACACAGAGGAGGTTTGCAGTAAGCAGCAAGCTTCCTCACTTGGGTAGCACATGCTCACTCATTAATCTCCCATAGCCCAGAAGTGCCACTAGTTTTTGGGTTCTTAATTCACAAGTCATGAACTGCATTTTTTTTTCCCCCTCCAAATTATTTTCTCCCATTCCAACAGTGTTGTTCATGGTAGGATTTAGTGAATGAGGTCCTTCAATCTAGAGGAAAATCTTGCAACAAGGAAGAGCATGGTGCAGGAATGTTACTTGTCTTCAGCCTCACTATTTATAGAATTACAATTCACATGAGAGTTGCTCAGAATTGTGTGTCACATGGCAATTTATAATTATCTAACCCAGCAAATGGCTAATCTGTTTTCAGATTTTTAATGTCCTATTGATTAGGCTATAAATTACCGTGACAAATTTTTCCTTGTTTCCCATAAGAATGCAATTTCATAGCATGTAGGTGATGTGCTAGATGATACCAACCCATACTAAAACACTGGCAGATATTAACTGTCAGTGAAATGCAGAACAAGAAGAAAACTGGATTTCAAAGGTCATAAAGACCAGCAATTAAAAAATAATTAGAACTGCAGCAATGATTCATTTATTGTATCCAAGTTCAAAAAGATCAAACAGTAAATTCCAGTGTAATATTTCAGTCCTGTGTGTGAATTGTTACTTGTGGCATAAAAGGGAATGAAGTATTTTTTAAATGTCCACACCCATTATGATTGGCAAGGGAAGAAAGATTTGGAGACGGTTTGAAAAGGTTGCCCAAGGTAACTTGGCAGCTCCAGGCTTTTGTCTCAGTTTCACTGCTTGACTTACACATCCTCCCAGGAGGAGGGAAATGAGTCCTAGGATACATTTTTAAGGACTGACCATACTTCTTACCAAAGTCTAAGATGAATTTTGCATGTGAATAGGGATGAGTTTAAAGGAAAAAAATCTGCTTATTAAAAAGGGATGGGGAGAGGTTAAAGAAACACTCAATTTCTGTGGCCTCTTTGGCTTATTCCTCCTTATCTGTGCTCTAAGCCCTGAAATACAATTTAATTTTCCTGGCACACATCTCAAGAGTTTTTAATAGTTTGGGTCTCCTTTAACTGCTGCCTTTTCCAATCAGCCTAGTTCTCTGCAGGCGTTGAGCAAAACCTTTACAAATCACTTGCTCTTCCAGCTTAGTTTCATAGTGCTGATGTTCAGCACAAACAGCCCAGATACATTTGACTTTCACTGGCAACCCAATAGCTCAGGTAGCTTCATTTCCTGGGCACCTTCCTTTCCTGGAAATGTCAGACACTACCTTGCCATAATGGACACAGGGGTTTTTATTTGTTCTTTTTAATACAAACATCAACAAGCACTCATTCTCTGGATTAACAGACTTTAAAATTTTCCCAATAAATCTTAAAATATAATTCCAATCAGTATTATTATCAGATAACCACACAGAAGTTGCCACCTTAGAAACTTTTAACAAATGTTTGTGTCAAGATCCCTTTTTAGTTAAAGTTTCCTTGGTGGTAGGCAGAGCTGGCTGGGCACATGCTGTCACCTCATTTGGGCTCACTTGGATGGACCTGACTTTGCTGGAGCAAGATTTGTACCATGTACATTCTGATCAGCAAAGAAAATTACAATGAGGACTTGGAATAAAGGAAAAAAATCATATCCCAAGATCTGCATTCCCGTGTGAAGCAACAGACAGGCTGGAAAACAACAGACCATTAACAGAGACCAATTCAAACCAGAGGCAGCAAAGTACAAAGGGCAAATGGAGGTGGAAGAAAGGAAGAAAGTCACAGAAGATGTTCAACTTTGAGGCTAGAAATAAATGGATTATGTGACATACTTTGGAAGTTCTGTAGGACTAAAAGTCATTAAACACTTAGAACAAGTCATTCTTCCCCCTTGGTAGATCATCAGTGATCTAGGACAGTTTGGTACAGCAGCTGCATGCAGGCCCCCTCCTTAAAATCACACAGTTTTATTAAGTCAGGCAATTCCATTGCCTACTTTTTCTATGTTTGAAACAACACCCAGTGCAGGGGACAGAGCAGCTGCCTAAAGCAGGAGTTGGCAAAGCCATGTCAATAGAGAAGAGGAAAGCATAGAAAACTTGCCTTGTATCTGGGTCATCACTGGAAGCATCACTAGCCCTGTGTGTGTAAGGCTGGAGCTCTCCCAGATCCTCAGCCTTTCACCATTTCCTCATTAGTTTATCTTGCACAGAGATAACTTGCACAGAATAGCAAACATGTCAAAAACTTACTGAGGTAGGCAATTAAGGCCGTATGTGTGTTAGTTTAATTTTTTAAAGGATGACTAGTAACAACATTTTCACACTCAGGTGCTCCAAGTGACCCAAGCTCCTTCTAACCTCCCAGCATGGGACATTGGAGGAGGAGTCAGGCTGTAGATCCAGTCAGTGGATGAATCTACAGCTCAGAAATATTCTACAGAGGACAAGGCAAAGCGTGGGATGAAGTGGAAACAAGAAGCACCAAATGTTTTTGTCCCAGCACTTCAGGTGCAAGAAAATTCAGTGTACAGTGGCTCTTCCCCATTCAGACCTTCAGCAAGGCACCATTCTTATCCTCACCTCCAAAACCTCAAGTGAAGTGGTTAGGAGAACACATCTGCCAGCTGAAGTGGCACCAGAGCACAATTGTCTGAGGCCTCTGTGCTGCTTTTGCATTAGCTGAAGTGCTGCTGAGGTTGAAAGGCAGCAGATATTATTTAAATATCTGTAATACCTTCAGTACACCAAGGTGGAGAGATGCCCTGGAAGCAGGACTGGCTGCTCTCAGCAAAATACACATCTGATTTGGGATCCCTACTGGAAAATATGTCAGCTGTTGGGCAAGTTATGAAGGCCTGATGATGGATTTATATAGAACAATTCTGTGTTTTTGTAGAACTATTGCATTTAACTGCAGAAATATACATATTGCTATGCAGAACTGTTCTTGTTCATTCTTACAGCACTGTAAGCCTTCCTACATGTAGCATTTTGGTTCCTATTGCATTATAGACATAAAGTCTCTGGTGTGATTGTAAATACAGCTGGTGCTGCAGAGTTTGTCATTTAACAGAGAAGAAAAAATTGGACTAACATTCATTAACATTTTCACCCACACCAGAATCCTCTTGAAATACATTTACAGGGGGCAAAGCTCCATTCAAATACATGGGTGTTGTGAAAAGAGGATGAAACAAGCTGCCTTGGGAGGCACTTTAAGAAATTGTGCCTTTGTGACTGCTCAGGCAAAGGCCATCCTCAAATTCCATCTGCTCCACACACAGTGGTCCCCAGCGTGCCCCAGCTCATGGATGCAGCTGTTTGGATGGCTAAAGATAAAGGGCCATGTGGTGCCAGCAGGGTCAGGGCAGGCCTGCAGGAGGCTGATAGCAGTTCTGCTGCTCAGGGTGTGTTTTGGCTGGGGCCAACACCCTTTTTCAGGATTCCCAAAATAGCACTTATCAAAAGCAGCAGGTTGACTGGAAGCACTCTGCTTCACGTAATGACTGCAACTGTCCCTGCCAGACTCCTGCCCCAGCAGTCTCCTGAAGCTAAAGAGATTGAAAATCTAAGAAATATCAAAAGGTAGGGACTTTTTACAGAACATCTACAATCAAATTATATGGTGAATACTCGGCATTGCAAAAACTACCTTGAGTCACTTTTGTTGTATTGTCAGACAGCAAAACCCAAAGTTTTTATTTCCCTAACAAATATATTTTGGAAATATCTCCTCTCTCTTAGTACTCTGTAACTTGTTCTCAGCACATCTTGCACCACCTATTTCTAAAGATTTCCACTAAAAACATATGGGACTATTCAATTCCCTATATTCCCCAACACCACTTATGTCTTAGCCTTCATTAAGATTTTCAAGGTCATTTCAGGTTTTCTCAGCAGTTTTGAGACACTTGCTGGGAGGGATTACATTTCCAAAGTATTTGTTTTCTCATGAAAACTGAGTTTTGCTTATGTGCCAGAATCAGCAGACGTGTTATAAATAGCTTTGGATAGATGACAGGAAATGATGCAAGATCTCAGGCCACTCTACAGAAGACAACTGTTTGAAGTGCTGAGAAAAGAAGGCCTTGCACCATTGACTACTGCACAGGGGGAAAAAATTAATGCACAGAAGCACCATTTACTACAAAGGGTATTAGGCTTATGAAACACAAGACCTCTTATTGCAACTCAAGCAAGAAGTATTTGCTTGTAATTACCCTAGAAACAAGAAAATTAATTTTTCCTTTGAAGAGGGAAAACTGACCAGAATTGTCTAAACTCGCTCTGTCTTTTCCTCCTGGGGAGAAGAGACACTCTCCTTACATGCTACAAATGCCAACACACACACTGGAAATCTTCCAGGCTCTGACTGGTGCCAAACACTGGGATCATCTTCCTACCCTGGCATTTCCCATTAGCTGCAGCAAAGTCTCTTCCAACTTAAAGTGCTCTAAATGGGCTCCAATAAGAGATGCCTAGAGGTTAAGTTGTGTCTATTCATCTCTTCTGAAGAACTCCCTGTTACTCTTTGCAGTAGTAATACAGAATGGAACATTAACTCCTGGTCCCATTTTGTTTCTATCAGCTCCCATGAAGATAAAGCACGATAATTTAACCCCCAATAAATGCTTTATTTGGAATAGGGGAAACTATCAGCATTCTTAAGTTTATGACAAAACTTTGAACAGATGTAACCTTAACACAGTGACTCCAACCTTCACCTCCAGTACAAGCTGGTTCCTTTTCCTGACAGCAGGCAGCACCTCTCAGCCCACTCCCTGCCACATTTTGGCACCATGGATGACTGGACAATGTGCTACACATGGAGGGCTACTAAATTAATGAGAAATACATATTGTACCTCCCCAGCAGGTTGTTTTTTCAGAGAGGGATGCATTTAGGCCCTCTACATTCCCGTGTTACAGCTGAGCATCGTGTGGACCAGCCTCCCTTCTGCACTGGGCACTGGGAGAGTGTCAGCATCAGGCACAGAGCTCACCTCACACCATCATAACCCCCCCAGACACAGCACCAGCAGGCTTGCCTGGGACTTCTGCTGAGGTTTTAATTCAACAGACAATGGCATATTTGATCCCTCTCATGACTAGCTCAGAGGCATCCCACTTTCAGGAGAGGATGGTTTTTAGGCAGGATTTTTGAGTTATCTGTTCTTCTGACAGAGAGAAGAGCCTAGAAGCACTTCTACCTAGGAAAGGAATAAATAATACATGACACATTTTTTGTACTGAGTAACTCATTTTACCCACGATCTACACTTCTGTAAGTCTGAAGAACAAATTCTTTTTTTTTTTTCCCAGAAAAGACATAAAATGTGACTGAATCTTTGTTATTTTGGAAATGTAAGATTTATCACCTCTCTTAGAGGTGCAACAAGCTGAAACTGGGTCATCCCAAACTTTTTCTGTTAAGGGCTAGACAAATTAAATACATCTGTCCATGTATACACTGCAGGACAGAAAAACAAATCCACTTGTTAGTGGACACTAACACATACAGTGTGTGCAGGAGAGGAGAGTAGGAAAGGTGAGCAAGGCTGTCAGCCTTTGCAGAGCTCTATGAGAGCTCCAGTGCCAGCTGGTGCCACTGAGCTTTGTGACCTTAATTCTTCTCAGAAACACCTCCACTGGACACCCCAGTGCTGAGGAAGTCCTGAGAAGCAGTCCTCAATCCAGAAAGTTATCTCATGGAGGTAAACATTTCATTGAAGGGTTATACCTGGAAGTTCTTTCATTATATAAATATCAAGATTTGCCCTGCAAGCGAGCTGGAATTAAGAAAGGTGAAGAGGTAGAGAAATCTGCTTATAAATGCATCAACATTTTCTTATCTCCAGCATATGTTTAAACAGTCTTCAACTCAAATATCAATAGTCAAAAACTGTTAAATGAAAACTTAAGAGATACCCCATGCCCCTAAAGTTTTATTTTTTCAAAAGAAAAAGATATTTCCTCCCTCATTCTTTGTGTTTTATGTGACACCAGAGAACTGTTTAAGCCTCAATTAAAATAAAACCAATTCCTGATAAACCTATTTTAGTAAACAGAAAAAGTTGCTAACCATTATCTCATATTTCTTCTTATTGTTTAATCAGGACACTCCCAAAACAAAAGCAATCGAGATGACTCAAAGAAGATGAGCTCCAACCTTTGGACCAGCTTTGATTGCAATACTTATTTCTCATGATTGCTGCAATTCAGCAGACTCCAACACGATAATAATGTTCACGTGTGCTCAATGACCCACTCCAGCACTGCCCTGGGTGACAGCAGGAGCTGCTGCATGGTTCCTGTGTGGTCTGATGTCCCCAGCTCACAGCTCACAGCTCACAAACCAGCTGTCAGACCTTCTTGTGCCCCCTTGCAGCCATGATCACAGAGGTTGGGTGCACAAACCCTTCCACTTGTGTTCAGCAGTGGGAGTGACAAGGCCAGGCTGCGCTGTGGCAGTTCTTACTTGGCCACCCAAAGCAACCAAGAACCAGCTTAGCCACCAGACAAAACTGAGCAAACTCTTCCTGTGTCTTGAAATGGTGGCCCAGAGGGGTAAGGCTGCAGCTTACAAACCTCTCCCCTTTTTTCTTGCTGTTAACTTTTCCAGGACAGCCTGTCTATCCTTGATTTCTGTGTTGGAAAAGATATATCCCAGAAATCAAGGATAGACAGAAAACTCAGCCCTTGCCTTCAGAGTTAAACCATCCTGCTAGGGCTGGACTAGGAATCTTATTGCCACTGCCCAAGCCATCCTGCTCCAAGGGCAGCTCCAAGGAAGACTTAACACTCCCAAGCCTGTCTGTCAGAGATGCTTTACTAAGACCTCACAAAACAGCACAATATTTGTCAAAACCAAGGTGGTGATTTTCCCCCCAACCCAACAAAGATTCTGAGATGACAGACTACCCAAGGTTTCTCCCGACAGACTACCCAAGCTGGTATTTCCACAACTGCATGGACTATCTAGATACTTCCTCGAAGTATAGAGTAAAAGTGAGATTGTTATGGTTTGTGATAATGTCCCTGTTTCAATAATTAAGGCAACTCATCTTCTTGTAGTAAAATTGCTTCAAGGGTGACATGTACAATTTGTGATCAAAGTACTGCCCTGTACTCCACGTTTATCATCCCAGTTCCAAAGAGGTTTATTAGTAAACAATAGCAATGTAATCATTGCCAGGCAGCAGGGAGTCAGAGGCAGGGCTTGAGCAGGCTGCTGGCAACTAAGAAACATCAACAAAGAACCTGCCGGGACTGCTGAAATCAAGGGAAGCAGCAGGGCAGTAATGGAAACTTTTGAACCTTTTCACAGAGAGGAACAAGAAGATTTGTCTCTGTGATTGCTGAAATGTTTCAGATAGCAGGAGAACATGGGAATATGGGCCTTTGTTACAGCTAGTAAACTTCTCTGACCTTGGAAGGGAGCTCCATGTGGCATGACAATCACAGTAATCAGAACGAGCTCTATCTGCTCTGACACAGCTTTGCTGCAGCAGCAGATATTCCCATTTCTCCTCACAGGTGCTCAGTGCTCTCCTTCGTTCATTGCACAAGACAGTGCTCACCTGATTGCCAGCAACTGGGTACTGACAAGAACCAAAATCAGTGTACTGCCCTATTACATGTGCTGTTCATCACATATTGCCCCAGTCTGAGGACAGAACTACCAAAGTTTAAGGAACTGCAAATAACCATTAAATCAATTTCTGCAATCTGAAAGAATGTCAGAATATTATCATTCCCTCTGTTCTGAACTGAGTCACAGAAGAACAAGGTCAATGTAGCCCTTAACAGCAGATTTTAAATTACTGGAACTAAAATTTGCAGGGGTTCTGTACTTTATTCCACAGTTCAACTTTTCAACTCACTTTTCCAAGTCCTTGGTCCTGGCACCAAGTACAGATCCCCAAAGCTCTGAATTCTGAGTTTACAAGTTATTCTAGGCTTTGTCCAGGCAGTTCTTTGTCCATGCACAGCACCAGGAGTCCCCGAATAGCTGAGCTTGTACGCCCTGAGTTTGCACACCCTCTGTGCCAGTCTCCCAACTCCCTCTCAGAGCCCATTTCCTGGTTTCTATTTGCTTTTCTCCTCTCCAATTAAAATCTCATTTTTACAAGCTTTCTCTCCCAACCTATTTCAGAAAAGTTCCCTACCTATTTGGTCCTTGTTTCTTCCACATGAGTCAGGTAGCTGCTGGAGCCAGCAGGAGCCACTAAAAGCAATACGTGGGAGGAACAGTCCACTTAAATTCAATTAAGGTGCCCAATCCCAGCATAGCCTGTAGAAGCCTGTGGATGCAGGCACAGGAAAATTTCTGTTCAGGAGCTGTGTGGGCTGGAGCACACCCAGGACTCACAGCACGGGAATTAATCTGCTAACAGATCTCTCAGTCTGCAAAACCTGAGGTTCATGAACACCAAGAGAGATAAAACATGCATTTTTGATTCTGGATTTCAAGAGTGCCCTTCTCTTCTGAAACAGGCAAGGGTCTTTTAAAAGCTTTTTGTTTGTTTGTTTGCTTGTTTGCTTGTTTTTAAGTAGGGCAAAATCAGTGCTCTCCTTTACCCCAGTTCTTGTAAAATAAGCAAAACATTTCAGCAAAGTTCAGATTCGGAAATCTACCTGGCACAAAAACGTTTCCATGTGAAGAATCAGCCATCAGCAAAGTCATGGTCTATCAAAAGAACCTTGCCTGAGCCACCAAGAGGCTGCAAGTGCCCCAGGGCTGTGTCACCACGGGTGCCACCTCTCCCCGACCCCGCTCCTCACACGGGCACATCCACACGGCCTCCCCAGCAGAAGGTGCCCAGAAATCCCCCACGGGCTGCCTCACCTCTCCAGGGTGCCTTCTCCTCACACTCCCGGCCAGGAAAGCCTCTGGCTGTCGAGGAAGGTGGTGGTGAAAGAGTCTTGCTGCGCAGGAACGCATTAAGGAGGAAAAGAAGCGGCCCAGAGAGTTTCTGAGGAAGAAATGTCCCCGTCAGTGCCCTCCCCATGGGAGGGTGACAGGTTGCTGGGGGAGCACAGGTTGGCAGGGAGTGAGGGGCACCTGCTGCTGTGATGCACAGGACCTTATTCAAGCTTCTCTTCCCCTCCACAAACCTCTTTTGGGAAAAGGCCCTCAGCAGAGCAAAGCAGGGGGCTGTAAGAAAATATCCCACTCTCCAGGACAAAGATTTTTCCCTATTCTTTTGCTCCAGTGCATGGCCACACAGCCTCTCTTACCACCTCTGTCCTGGTGCAGACCCCAGCTGCTGCTGCAGGGCTGTGGGACAGCCAGCACCAGGGCAGGCAGGGGACACACAGTACCAGGGACAGACCCAACCATTAGGGGAATGCAACGCTGAAGGAGATGAGGAGCTAAGTGTTTAAATAATCTCCACCATCAGCTTCTCTGTAATCTCAGGTTTTGGCTGATTGGAGAGATGGACAAAAACTACATGGGACTGTATGTGGGGATGAGGAGAACGTCAACAGTAGCCCAGTTTTCTGATGGTTACACAGGCTTTAATTTCATTTTTTTTGCCATTGTATCCTGTATGAAAAGCATTCCAAGTCGTGCCGCGCCCCCTAAATCCTATTAAGAAAAACTAGACCACGTAAAGCTATTTTCCAGTGTGTCAAATTCAGCTGTTTGACAGTTTTCCACTAACTCCCGGCTGAGCAGAGGCAACCAGGTCACTGAACACCAGGAGAGCAGGGCTCCTTGCCCGGGTGCCTTGCCTGGGTTGGATCTGGGAGCCCCCTCTCCATCCTCAGCAGGGTCTGTCCCACCCTCTGTCCCTCAGCAGCAGGCAGGGGTGTGAGCAGCAGACCTGGAGGAGAGCAAACTGCCCCCAGCAGTGCTGCTGCAGGGGTTAACCCTGCAGGACATCGGTGAGGCCACCGCTGCCACGCCGCTGTCACCTGCGGGACACCCGCTGCTCCAGGAGGGTCTGGCTCAGACACTGCCCGGAGCCCTCCAGCATCACCCTGGCTGCCGTGTCAGCCAGAAGCCAGGAAATACTTCCCCAAACCCACCCTTGTGATCTCCAAAACAAGCTTTTGTTTACGCTGCCGCTGGGGAAATACACCTGAGAATCTATCTGAAATACACAGAAAATAACCTGCGTCCCCAGACTACCTTGTATTTTTCTTGAAGCTCTGAGGCTCCTCTCCCTCTGCAGAGCAAACACAGCGTTTGCAGGAATAAAGCTGCACTTATGTAAGTTTCTGAGGATGTCAAGTTGAAAGTCTGACGGTAGAAAAACTTCTGGTAAAAAACCCTATTTTTTGTCTTTTCAAGAGATCTAATCTATCTTCTGTGCATTCCTGACCTTCAGAAAGCATTTTCATCTCACACGTTAAGTATAACAATCCTCTTAACAGGGAACATTTTGTTAGAGCTTTAAATTGGGTTACGTAAATTATTTGTAGTTCTGACAGCAGGTTTCTCTTCCGTCCACGAGGACAGTTGTTATGAGCTTGCTACAAGGTTCATTGGCAATCACTGCAGATAATCATCTGAAGGGACTGTTTGAAAGGAGATTTTATCTGGGGCATATGCTACAAGTTTGTCAAGGCTTTTTATAAAAGCAGCATTTTTGCCAAATGATTTGCAGTGAAGTAACATGCATGAGAATTAAGACACCCCTGATGGGGCTGGTAAATTGGGTGAACAAAAGCATTTCTAACTTTAACAAACTTTAGGAGGTACAGAACACAACGGGGAAAAGACCCCAACAATGTGTAAAACCATGGACTGAGACATATATAGGTGGTACTGAGCACATCTCAATCTGTGGTTTTACTTTTGCTGACTGCAGTAGGAACTGCAAACAGTCTGGATGAGGCTTTTTGTTCATACTAAGTACTTTTTCAGAAAAAAACCAGTAGAATAAGTATCAGAAGTTACAGCACTACTTTTAGCATTGTATCAGAGCAGCCAGAGACTTAGAAACACAATTTGCAGTACATTCTTTCTTCTCCCCAGCCCCTAGGCAGGCACAGGCTTAGACACTGGTTTTGAATGGGAAGAGTTTTCTGGCAGCAGAGCCCTCCTGCCTCCCTTTCTCTTAAGGCTGATTGGGGAAAAAAAAGTTTCTATTGATTTCATCATGGGTGGGAAAAGAAAGGCATCATTTATAAATTTGGATTGATATTTAGCTTTTCTATTATATTTATGAGCTCTTAACACACCCCCTCCCCAGTAAAGCAGTAAAACAATATTTTATTAAAATTGAAAGCATTTTGTATGGCTTTAAGGACAATGGCTTACTAAAGAAAAATTTTAAAAAGAAAACTTTCAAATGAAAATATGGACATTTAATTTTTAAGTCTTTGTAAGAGCATTTCAGATTTTTCTCCCTAAGTGACAAGAGGAAATAGTTTCACCCCATGCTAAATACAAACCAATCCAGTAAACCTGATTTCTACAATCCTGCTGGCATTACATGCTCCAACAAACAAACAAACAACAACAAACTCTTCTGCAACATCAGAGTACTCCAAGGAGTGACATTTTCAAGGAGAAGAAAACCTGTGACTCTGTAAACCACACATGCAAAACAGAAGAACCATGCAAAAAGTGCTCAGCAGAGAGGACCTTTACCCACAAAACTTAACTTCTACTAACAATTCCAAATCTGCCCAGGAATGCTTTACCTTGCTATTTCCAGTTGTATTGATTGAGCTAACTGGTGGAGTTTTATCTTTCCCTTCCCTTCTTTATTCAATGCCAAATATTTATTTTCAGCACTCTATACATAGTTGTCTCATGGTTTTATTAGCAGTTTTTCTTAAAAGTCTTTATCTACAGAGAATGCAATGCATTAGGGCTTCTAGGGACCACGTTAGTACTTCTAGGGACAATGTTAGCTATTCCTATGAATTATCTAGAGATACTAGCTGATTAATATGAAATTATTTTATTTCTATAAAAGACAATATATTATTATTTTGTCAATTCTCAAAGAGAAAGAGGTATTTCTAAGTGTTAGTTAGAAAGGTTCATCTTTACACTTCTTTCTCTCTAAACAAACAGATCTCATGGGAGCATACACACAGACATTTAACTTACCATTACTGCAGCTATCTTTTGAATTCCTCAGTATCATTAATATTTAAGCAGAAAGAACAGAACAAGCAATTATCCTAATGATACCACACCAGAACTAACAAAGTGATTTTTAAAAAGTCATCCAGAAGGAGTGAGAAGGTCAACCAGAAAACACGAGTCAGGAATAGCTGTGCTCCGATGAGGAGGGGAAGGTTATGTTGCTGTGATATGAGTAGTGCACAGCTGTTACTCTAGTAATAATTCATCATATTAATATTTAAATGAGAGGAGGAGGAGGAGGGCACGAGATTGTGTGTGACTCAATGGTCCCTCCCTGTCCTCAAGCAGAAAAATAGGCCACCAATACAGAAAGAGCATTAGGAGCTGCGGAGTGGGAAGCTTTGTTTTCATTACCTCATGAATAAAAGTGGGTAAACTGGTCCCTGAAGAAGTCTAGAAATTATCCTGCTTTTACTACAGCAAGTCAAATTCTGTTTTGTCTCAGAAGCAGCCATTGCCTAATGAACAAATTGATCCAGCAACCAGTGCTCTAGGTCTGCACGTGGTCTTCCTTGGATTTCAGTGTATTTCCAACAAGCCTCTACACTTCCTCCAAAGACTGCCTGCAGGAGTCTTGCCTGGCAGTCCCTCACAGGGAATTGTTGAATTGCTGCTGTACTTGGCCAGTTATCTAAAGACACATTTATAATAAGTTATCCCCCTTTCTTTACAGGGGGCTAAATACCTCCAGTCTTGCTGCATTGCCTGGGCCCACCGGGGCCTCTGGATGGGCAGGTCAGGGGACCTGAGGAGGAGCAGGAGTGTCTGGGGGTGTTGTGTGGAGCACAGCCTCAGCCCCAGGGAGCCTGGGGGAGCTGCTGGAGGCAGGGCAGCAACACCCAGCAACAGCAGGCTGGGCTGGAGATGGAGGGCTGGAGGAAAAGGCTGATGCAGGCATAACCCAGACACATGTGGGTGGCATCCCTGGCAGGGGAGGCAGCCTGACTCTGCTTGGTTGCATATAGGGTTGCACAACTTTATCCAACAATTCGATATAAACACACACCTCTTACAAAGCTGGGTTTTGGGAGGTCGAGATTTTCTTTTGAATTCTGTACTTTTGAATACTGTAGCACTCAGCAGAATTGTGACTGTGATAGCACTGCCTGAACATCACCTTGTTGGCTGTGTAACTCTAAAAAGGTAATAAGCAACCATTTAACCAGAAACAGACATGGACTCCAGAAATGGCCACGAGACTAAATAACAAAAAGTTTGTAACAGGACAAATCCACAGAAAAGCATTTGGTTTAGTGCTTGGCATGAAAATACAAGGTACACAAAGTACAACATTAGGAGATGCCAAACTCATCCTTAACATCAGTTCTCAGCACACCAAGGTTAATTCTTCATCAGAAATTTTCTCTTTTTTCTCTTTTTTCCTGTTCAAGCAAAGATATTCCTCCCTCCTTTCATTTTGTTAGCCTAGTCCTTTATGAACCAGTTTGCAAACAACCTGAGTTAACAACCTGAGTTATTATTTTTAGCTGACTGTTATGAAGGTTTTACTTACTGTGTCCTGTACAAAATGATTTGTTATTAATACACTGCAGAAAACACCACCCAGCAGACCTTTTCCATATCCATTGTCAGCATCCCAGCAAAGTGACATTTAAAACTCGTGACTTGCTCCAAGGGTTTTCATGTAAAGCTGCATCAGGCCCCTGGACACGTTGGAGGAATGGAGAATATTGATCTAGGTTGCTTTCAAAGAGTAGATGACAAGGGTCTGCAGGAAGATACCTCTTCTCTGGATTAGTAATTACACTAACACATTAGTTTGCTGGGATTAGGTTTTCCCTCCCTGGATTTTGGGAGTGCTGGAGGAAGAGACCACCCACACTGGCTTTAATCCCTGGCAGAGCCCTCCCTCCTGCTCGTGGGTAGGACAGATTCATGAGGCTGGAATTGACCACCTAACGCTGATGTATCAGTTTCAATCAGAAGAAAAACCGTGGGCAAAGGCTAAAAAGTCTTTGCAACCACCAAATAGCTAATTGAAGGCAAATGTGTCATGGAAGATAAACATTTTCAGGTACAGATTGGGCCAGTTGACAGGTTTCATAGCTTCCATAAAACACCAGATTGCAACAAGCTTTTACAAGTGTCTTTACAGGCAGCCATCAGCTTCCATCTGGGCTTGGTGGCTACCAGAGCAGTGTGCAATGTTTGAGGGGGTGCAGAAGCCCTGGCTCAGATTTGCTCTTCTTTCAGTGACAGAAGTTGCCAGTTTAATCTAAATCCATGGTCTTGATTCAGAAGAGGCTACAGCCTCTGTTGATGAGTACATTTGAGGTTAAGGTTTTTTTTCAGGCTTTGTCTAATGCCTGCTCAAATGCCACACCATTCCAGCCTATGCTCTTGGTTAAAAAGGAAAAAAAACACAAAACAAAAACAAAGGCAAATTCGTGCTTGCCCTGGGAACCAAGGGGCCAGTGTGAAGAGCCCTGCTGACACCACAATCTCCAAACCCTCATCATATGCAAATTCTAATTGAATTAGCATGTGTTAAAAGTGCAAGCACCAGATGCAAATGGCTGGGTACAGCCCTGGCATGGTCAAACACAGCCTACATCTGTGCTAAATTTTTCCTTAACCAAGCCTCCATGGTTTGGTCTTCTTAGTTGAAACTGGGCAGTTGAGCTTTCCCAAGGCCACACAAGGGGACAAAGGCCCCTCTGGCTCAGCCAAGGCCACGTGGTCCACTTGAGATATTGACAAATGCTCTCGGAAGTGCTGTGTCTAATTTAGATTCCAAGTAACAGCAGCAAGGCTTACATAGTTATTTAACAGTCAAAAGAGAGGGGTAAGCTTTTTATAGTCTAAACTTTATGAAGTGATAAAGATCTATTAATCATCTAACATGCAGTTTATCTACAGACAAATAGGATTAAAAATAGAGCAGGTAGTTTCGACTCTTTTTATTTTTTCCTTAATTGGCATAAGAACAGCAAGCTGGCAGATGAGGAAAAAGAAGCTTGCTGAGGATGCCGAGCACAAGGCTATGGCTGAGCTGCAACCAGAGCTCTCTCAATTATTTTCTCTCCCTGATGAGAGGCCAGATCTTAGGTACCCTTGAGTGGCCCTTTTCTGTAATGAGGATCTCAGTATTTGGCCTATTCATATTTTTCATTTCATTTCTCTGCCCTCGTTCCAGGAAATCACGAGGCTTGTCTTGGCATTTTACCACAGGAATCAATGCAAAGATTTCTTCCTTTTAAGTGCTTGGCTCTGCCTCAGAGTTTTTTAATCTTTCCTTTCCTAAATGTAACTGATGGACAGGAGTGTGCATCCCTGGGTCAGTTTTCAACTCATGTCCCTAACAGCTTAACTCGAAAGAAATACAGCTTCACAAAGAATTTTCCTTGGGACAGTCTGGAAACCCTTCTTGTCAATAAATAATTTCTACCAAGTGAAACACTGACAGAGCTGTGCTGCTCAGCTAAGTATACTGTGAAACATTAACCTCCTTCCCTGTCCCGTGGTGGCAGAGACTGTGTTTTGCTGCTTTGTGACCTGTGACTGACCTCACCATGAACTCCCATATTTTCAGCACACCTCCTTGGGTTTTGGGATTGAGTTGGCACCTATATTTAAAGAAGCAGATGGGAAACAGCAATTTTAATTTCTTCCGTGTCTCCTCTGAGCATTATATACAGTGAGAGGGGGGCAGATAGTACCAGGATCACTGTTCCTCATCCAGGACACAAATTTGTTCCTATTGCTGCTGGGCAAGAACTGTGACACTGGAGATGCCATAGCTGTCATTCCATGGAGCTCCAGGGCCTTGTGATAAATTCCTGAGGGTGTCAGAGGGTGAGAAGCTCTGGGAGACCCCTCCACATTCCAGCAACTCCACCAAGAGAAGGTGTGCTCAGAAGAAGATCATGGATGATGCCAGAGCAGCACGTGGACAGGAGCCACCTCACCAGTCTCCTGATTGACACCTGTGCCTCTGGCTCTTCCCTCTCCACCTCTTCCAACCTCACCCCTCCACTGAGTGAGTTTCTCTACACCCACACTTCTCCACACCCACAATTCTCTCCCCTTCACCTGTCATAATCTGCACCCTGGCTGTGCTGTCAAGCCCACGACACCCTCTGCACTGCTGTTAGCAGGCCCAGAAAGGGAAGCCTTGTTCAGGCACCTGCTCTTGGGGTGCCAAGCCAAGCAGAACACCAGACCTCCCTTCCAGCCACGTCTGCAGAGGGCCTTTTCTCACAGTGACATTGCCCTGCACAGGGATCCATCTCAGGAGAGCTGTGTGACTTTGCCAAGCCTGCGCCAGCAGCCCAGAGCTATTTTATAATTAGGATCCTTCACTCAAACAAGACAAGTTGTTAAGAGACATGTACAGAGGAGTGTTTTGTGGAAAGGCTGGGTAATGTCCTCACAAGCAGCACTGATCCAAAAAGGAAAGGATTTTTCTTTTAATTAAAAGCCAAACCAGACCAAACCCCACTTTTCCCTCAGTGTCAGCAGAGCAGCCAGCCTCATGTAGAAAGGCTAATACAGCCCTGCTACCAGCCCAGGCCTGACAGTGCTGCCCTGAGAGAAAGAAAAAAGCCAAACCAAACAAACAAAAAAATCCACTCTTACTCAGAAGTCTTTTCTGCAGCCTGCACACAGCAGAGCCAGGACAGCTGGGGAGAGGTTGGGGCAAGGTGTGGAACAAGCTCACGCAGCACAGGGCCCTCAGCAGGGCTGGCTGAGTCCAGCACGGGCAGCTCCCTCTCTCTGCCCTGTGCCCGAGCTTCTCTTTGGAGCTTGTGCTCCCAGGGGCCCCAGGCAGATCCGAGGGACTCAGGGAACAAAGTACATGCCATGTTGTGGCCAGGCTTTGCCAGGCAAAAGGTGACAAAGGGCACAAAGCTGCCCCATGCTTCAGAATGTGAGACTCAGGCTTTGGGCTGCCCATGTCCATGCTTGGTAAGAGGTGTGCAGTACCAACCTGCAGGGCTCAGCAGGAGGAAACCAAAGGCAAAAGCCATATGGCACCCAGCTGTCTGCATGTCTAATTAGCACTTGGACTGATGAGAGCAGCTCCTGCCTGGCCAGATACCTGTGCCTGCCACCGAGGCTGGTCACACTGGAGATTTTGTCACCAGGGCCCTGGTGCTGCCACCCAGCACGTGCTGGCCTTGTGCTGGCTCAGCATGAAGGAGTTGTCAGTGGAGCTGTCTCTGGGATACTCTCTTGTCTGGCATCTCCCTTCAGAGCTTGTGGTCAGACTCGTGTTATTTTGCTTTCAGCACCAGCAGCTCTCATACTTCAACAGAGATGCTGAAGCAGGATTGAGAAACCCAGAGCTCTGCTCTACCTGCTCTACCTGCTCAGCCTCCCCTGCAGCCCTCCCTTGGCCAGGCTAAAGTAATTTCAGCAGCCTGGATGGTAAAACATTTAGCCTTTAGGACACAGCTGGGAGGAGGTTGTAACGACAGCATGGACACAGCCATCCTTACTCAGTCCTACAAATTCATAGAATTGTAGAATCACAGGATGGTTTGGGTTGGAAGGGACCCTAAAGATCATCTAGTTCCAACCCTCTGCCACAGGCAGGGACAGCTTCCACTAGACCAGGTTACTCAAAGCCCCAGACAAAACCTGACCTTGAACACTTCCAGAGATATGGAATCCACACCTTCTCTGGGCAACCTTTTCCAGTGTGTCACCATCTTCATAGTGAAGAACTTATTGCTCATATCTAATCTAAATCTAATTCAGTTTAAAGCCATTCTCCCTTGTCCCATCACTACATGGCCTTGTCAAAAGTCCTTCTCCATCTTTGTTGTAGCCCCTTTAGGTAGTGTCTGCTGTTATGTGTCCGACCATGAGGGACAAATTCATAAGGAGAGATTCACCCTGCTGCCTACTGACCTGACCCAAGAGGTTTGGATGGGTATATTGAGAGACTAGAAGCATGGCATTCACAACAAATAAACCACACCAAACATGGAAATATTTCTGCCACATCCTCACTGTAGCTGGCTCAGTCTTGACCCTGTGAATGAACAAAGCCTAATGCTGGCAAAGGTAGAAAAACCTCTGTCAGGAGCTCAGAATGTGGAATAAACAGAAATGTAGGGAAGGTGAATGGGGAAAGAGGAAAGGGAAAGAAGGAAGGAATAAAAATTCAACAGAGGTTGTATTGTGCATGGGGATCAGGCAGCTTAAAGTCCCATAAAATCCTTTATACAAATATTCTTGCAGTAAAATGGAATAGCAGCTCTTCTCAGGGAAACTGCAGCTACCCTCAGTGATTGTAGCAACACCCTGAATGATGCCATAATTTTTCCTTTTTGAACCAATTACTCTCACTAGTGGTATGTACCTATATCCTTACAAAGTACTTCAGATCAGCATATCAAGTTCAAGTGGAAACTGTTTAATACATTTATACACTGGATAGGGCTGGACAGGGCTTTGTCCCATAATTATTTCTCATGGGGAGATAACAGACAGAACTGCATGAGTCACTAACTGTCCATCAAAGCACACATAGGTTTATTCATGACTCTCCTTACCCCTGGGAACAGATAAACAGTTTGGATATCCCTCAATTAAATCTCTCCAGGACCACCTAGTCACAGATTTGGTTTTGATTTCCTACTTTTAAAAGCTTTTGTCCCTGTCTACTGGGACAAAAACTTTTTGTTTTGGGTTCACTACAGGCAAAGCTGGTGCAGTATTACTCCTTTTTATTCCAATCCTGGCTTTTGCCAGAAGGTTACTCAGCCTCTTGAGTCCTACCCCACTTGCTCAGAAAAAATCTCACTGATTGCAAATATGAATGGGGCTCATTTCCTCATTTTGTCCCATGGGACAAGAAGCATGCTTTATAATGCTCCAGGTTACATATGGCTCAGATACACTGCCAGGGCCTTCCAGCCTGTTCCAGGGCAGATTTCCTGTATCCCAGACAGCTTCCCATTTAATCAGGCACAGACTTCCTTCCCACCATGCAGGTGGGACCAGAAGTACCCATGACCCTGCATTATCAAGCCCATATCTTCTGAGCAGGTCACAAGGGCATAGTGGGAGCAAAGAGGTAGTGTTTAAGCCACCAAACAGTTATTCTTTCATCAGAGCAGCAATGAAACCAGCACTGAACAGATCCAAAGAGGAAATTCTGCCATAATAAGCTTAGATCAGAGTGCAAAGTAGGTGGAAACACGCCAGTTAATGACTTCCAGCTCCTGCATGGAGAGCACAGTGGAGGAGGACAAATGGAGCAGTGTCTGTCCTTAGCTTGAGAAGTCACAGAGCTCCTTTCTTCTAGATGCTCCATTTGTGCATTTGGAGTGGGGGTGGCTTTAGGGATGAATACACACAATGACACATAGAAACATGCCACACATTTGGATCTCAAATCAGACAACATTCTGCAGTATTAATAGTTGGATCTTTATGTAAGTCATTACAGGACAGCTATTTCATGAATTCAGATATCACACTGAGTCCTAAGAGCAGTCCTAAGGGTTCCAGGGGAAGGACTAAGGCAGGAAAGCCAGGAGCCCAGCAGCCCAGCAGCTCTGCACACCTACCCCTTGAACCACCACACCTGGTGCTGTGCTGTCAGCATTTCTGAACTCAGTCCCTGTACATGACAACGAGGGTCTTTGCCTTAATTACCACATCTGTTTGCTGCCCATTGGGAATAAGGACTATAAACTTTTCCAACACTTGCCCAGGTGCTTTTTGAGCTTTCTGCTCCCCCTGCTTTGTGGCCACTCCGCCTGTGTTCCAAGCCATGACCTTGTGCCTTCCCTCTCTGTTGTATTCCTAGCTGGAAGCCTACTCCACTTACTCATTTTAGCAGCCTGTTCTCTTAATCTGTTGTAAACTCAGCAATGTGAAGGATGTAGGACACAACAGCCCTTGGATGGGACACCTGATGTCAGGAATAGCTTCCCTGGCTCCTTCAGCAGGACTGCAGCTGGACAAACCTTGCTGGACAAACACCACTGCAACCCTTGGAAAATGTGGGAACAGCTCTTCCCTTCTGTGAGTTGGATCTGTTGCTCTTCACCCTGGATAAAAGGCTGTTCAGCACTCAGTGCAGCCAGGACTGCCAGAAGCTGCTCTTTCTTCACTTTTTTTTTTTTTTCCCTCATAAGCCACAGACAGAAGAAAACCACAGAGGGAAGAAAAGCCTTTAATCAGAATTGGAGATTTGGCTACTACACTTCAGTTCTCTCTTTTATTTTTCAAACAGATCTATAGCAGAGATAAGCATATGCCTAAGCAGTCTGCTGAATCAGAATCAAAAGAGTACTCAGATTCTCCACTCAAAAGTTGCTTTGATACCTCAGTTATGCAATTCATTTAAAGAGTACATGTAAATGAAATATATGCTTTTTTTCCTCCCATGCTTTTGATGCTGATATTTCTGTAGGAAAAACTGCATATCCCATCTCTTACAGAATTCACTTTTCTTTGGCAAGCCTGGCACTGCTGGGTAGTACAAACAGGGGGTCACTTTGTCCCAGGTGACACTGGCAGCAGTGGGCTTTGGTCCCCAGGAGTCAGACTGCTAAAGGTAGTCTAGCAAATAACTGCTATTCAAAATACTCTCAAATCCCTGCTCTGAAGACACAAAAACCCCCCCTAAAAAAGAGCCATAATATAACAGCCCTGTCTCTAACACAGGATCTTCTCAATGCATTAAAAATGACAAACTTTCCTACTAAAGTATTTTTGCTGGCAGAGCAATTCCCAGTTCAGTAAGTTAAATAACCTAAACAGGAAAAAGATCACCTTGATGTAATTATCCACCCACAATGGTATTTTAATGATACAGAAATGGTATAATTTTTTTTTCTTTAACAAGCATTTCATTATCATAAGCTTATAATGTGGGCCTGGCCTTAAAGACCTGGGGGACAAATTTAAGCCATAAGTCACTTTATGCTGGAAAAATCTGTAAGCATTATCCATTGCAGATACAGAAGCCAGTGCACTCTGCTACACAAAGCAAAGGCACTTGCTTTGGTGTTTTTTAGAGAGGAGACTTTTAATTTAATTTCAGTTTTCCCCCTTACAATAGAGAACAACCCTAAAGAGTTTTGCAGACGGCTTTTCAAAATAAACACACAACGTCAGGCTGCTGTGGGGAGGAGGGAAGAGGACAGGCTCTGCTCCCTGGGGGCAGGAAATGAGTGCTGGGGGAGCAGGAAGCCTCACAGCAGGGATGGCAGGTCCTTGGGGCACCCGAGCCAGGTCTGGCTGCTCCCAGCCCCAGGCCAGCTCCACGGGTGTCCCATCAGACCAACAGGCTTTGTGGGGCATTTCTGAAAAGGTTTTATTAAGGAATAAATCCCAGACCAAACCAACCCCAAACAAACCAAAGCAAGGCTGGGATTTGAAGTTGCTTCTGCATGGCTTTATGTTTTAAAAATCATCACAGGATTGATGGTAGGATCTGACCCCCACAGTTACAGACATGCTGCAGTGGTCTGTAATCCAACAAGGTGCTGTATATCTGGTTTTTATATATGTATGAGCTGAAAGTCCACGTTAATTTCTATAGTTAATGACCAAGAGGTTAGTGAAGGGCAGAAAAAGCAGCCTCCATTCAGATAAATGCTGCTCTGAGTCTCAGCAGTGATCAAGTGGGAAGTTTGCAAACCAGGCCTGGAAGAGCAATTAGAAGAGGTTGACCTCAGAACATCCTTCCTTGTATCTTCTCCTTGAAGGGCAGCTGGTTGTATGCAATCAAGTTGGGACAGTTAAAAATATTCTCATTCCACTGGCTGAGAAATCCCATCCTGTTAAGTTTAAATCCCCTGCAGCAGGTGACTGGAGGTGTCCTGTCTGTGCCCTGGGGACACAAACAACTCAGTTCCTGTGTCCTTGCTGAGGGAGCCAGCACTGCCCCAGCACCCTCCCTGTCTGCCTGGCTCTTCCAGGGACCTTGGTAGCCTAAGACACAGGACTTCCAAAACTAGACAGGGCACAGGTTGGCTTACTGCTCTGGCAGCAGGGAATGTGGCAGCAGTGCCAAAGCTGTGCTCAGAGAGGTGGATTTTGGGATGCTGGGGTGGCTGAAGAGCCGTCACCATTCCCAGTCACAACCCAGTGTAGCACTTTGGGTCTGTTTCTGCCCTTCCCAGAGCAGTGGCAGCAGCCTGAGGGTCCTGCTGGGGGTGGGGATATCTCTGTGTCACACAGACTGCCACAGCTGTAGCAGAACGGTGAGCACCTCACTGCTGCTCACTCAGCCCCAAAGTGAACAAATACCATCCTGCCCTGCTCTTGCTTGTTTTGCTCCAGCCTCCTGCTCTTCTCCCTTGTTCTGACAAGGAACAGCCAGGGCAAAGAGAAGGAAAACATGTTTTTTTCTGAACAACTGAGGGTTCTGCAATACACTGATCTGTGAGGCAGCAAATACCAGGAAAGGCCAGAACAGTGTGAAACCCCTTTGGCCTCCTGAAGCTGACAAGAACTTTACCACTGACTCTATTGGTGCTGTATGGGGAAAGCCCACACACTGTTTATGCAATAGTGGATATTTTATGTCCAAACAAGAGTTTAATAAATGCTGCTCATGCCAGCCATAGCAAAGATACCATATTTCTTCTGTTTAATCAACACAAACCTCCACCCATTCTCTCACTGTTAAATTCTATCAGAATAAACACCTGTTTGGAGTCTACACTTAGTTTAGAAACAGGGAGGAAGGCATTTCCCTTGACATTTCCTCCACATAACATAACATAATAAACAATTCAGTTATGCTGCTATTGTTACTAAATCTGGCATCAAGGTGCTGCTTTTCTAAGAGGGAGAAATCAAGCCATAACTTTTCAAGTCATGTTGTTGCTCCACAGCTTTCCTACAACAACACCAAGCCCTTTCCTACCCAGAAAGGCTGAGTTCCTTCAGAGAAAGGCACATGTTTCAGCTCATTTCCACAGAAATATTAATGGAAATAAAAATAGAAGTAGAAATAGAAATAGAAATATTAGTAGCAAGGCCAAGTGGGTAAGAATGGCTCCAGGCTGCAAAATGCTGAGTAATGCTGAGCTGCTCTGGGTAGGGGCTGAGGACACACAGTTCTGGACAGAAAGGTTTTAGCATTCTGCAGAATCAAGCTGTTACTACTGAATTCCTCTCTTTTGCAATCTGTCAGAGAACATCTGTGCCAAAGTGGAAAAAATCCCGGAAAGTTATTGAAACATCCTTACTATTAAAGACATCATGTTTCCACTGCAAATGGATGAAACTCCCAGTGGGATTTCTGGTGTCTGTTAAGGTCAGTGTTTGTGGCATTACAAAATATCAGGCGTTCTGTGATGCTGTACTCACAGAATTTGGGAACATTTTTAAGTAAGACTGGAAAAAAAATCGCCACTTGCTTGCTGTGCTTTACACCAGTGCCTGTAAGCACACATAACACTGATGTTCTGTCCTTTCTGCCAGTGCTCAGTGTGACTCAACCTCCTTCCCTCATGTACATCCCTTCTGACTTTGCCCCACTTGGCTCCAGTGATTGGGACTACTTAAAAGAATCTTCAGTTGGCAGCATTTGAAATCTCCAGTGAAGGGACTGCAGTGACTTTCAGACTATGCAGCACCCTGCTACCTTTGGCTGTAGGGGCAAATAATTTATTCCTGTTGTTCAGACTGGCAATCACAGAACTAAAGGTTTAGAGAGGGTCATCACAACAACCACTGTTATTTTCCTTCATCTCCACCAGTGTCTCTGTCAGTGTGGGGGGAAAAGATTGCAGACAGCAGAACCAGCTGTGCTGTCTCTCTCTCAACTGCATTGCTTAATGTTTTCCATAATCACTAGTATATAATGTCCCTCTTGGGAAACAAAATCTCTTCCATACAGAACTGAGGATGGCTTCAAACTGAAAAGGTTTTGCCCCTTTTTCATCCCTCTGGAAATGTGCTCTGGATAGACAGATGTTAATATCTCATTGTGGTGAGGATAGATCAGACACTAAATGGCATTCCATGCAAGTGAGGACTCATTACTGCAAAGCTGTTTTTTCTTGCCCAGACAGTTATAACTGAAGCCTATAAAATTTCCATTGTTCAGACCTGGAATGTCTCACAGGCTATGCCTGGACAAGGTAAATCCCAAACCCTCATTCACTGGACTGATACACGGGTTGACAAACATGCACAGGATGGAAAAGTAACCCAAGACTGTGCCATTTGAGCAGGTTCTGTCCAGGGATCTCCAGTGGAGATTTTAATTCCATCTGTGGAAGTACAGACACTGAGGGGTGAAGTCACTTGCCTTGAGGCGTGCAGCAATTTAATTGCAGAGCTGGAAATAAAAACTGAGGAATAAGAACATGCTGGACCATGCTATAATCAGCACATGCTATTGCTTCCAAGTTCTAATTAAAGAGCTGTCATTACACAAAAAGCATTTGTAGTTTGCAGTAAAACTGATAATGCTCAATACTTTGAAATATTGGACAGAAGGCATATGTTTTTTAAATCTCCCAAAGATGACAATATATTCTTTTTTTTTTTTAATCTCCTTCAGTCTTTGTAGCTAAATGACCCCAGCTATGAGGTCTCTTTCTGCTCTAACAAACCCAGGGTCTTGCCAGTCCAAATTAAGTAATGCCTAAAATATACAGGCTACACTGCAATTTCCTACCTGAGACTGTGTGAGAGAAACAGCACTTCAGCACTCTCACAGAACAGATAGAACAACCAGTGGGAAAATAACAAGTCTGGGAGAAAACAGAAGTGGTTGATGTGCTGCAGCCATCATTAGCACAGCTGGCAATGTTTAAATGCATGAAAATATAAATGAACCAATTTGGTGTCTTGGGCATGCAAATGCACGCACAGACACACATGAATACACACATTTCTCTGCAAAGGGAGCTCCTGCTTGCTGGTAACCCCGTGCCCAGCACCACTTCAGCCTGCATTTGGCACTGGATCCAGCCCCAGTGCTCAGGGCTGGGTTGCCTTAGTGCTGGAGCAGCTGCTGGATGTTCATGGCCAGGTCTGTGAGGCAGGCAGGGGCCCAGCACTGAGGCTTCTCCTGAGAGCAGGGCCATGGGGCACCACGGGGCTGGTGACACCACAGGGCTGGTGACACCACGGGGCTGGTGACACCACGGGGCTGGTGGCACACTGGGCTCTGCCATGGCCAGGTGCTGACACGTGCCCAGGCAGCGTGTTGGGGATGGGGTGAAGGTGTGCCCAGGGTTACCCAATGCCAGTGCCTCCAGCTAAGTGAGGAGCAGCAGGAATAGAGTTTCTGGAGCCTTGTCCAGCCCTGCTCCCTTGGGCAGGCAGCAGCTGAACTCAGGCCATTGTGAAAGGTGAGAGGACAGGGAAGTGCACGTCTCCGTGTTTCCCACAAAAATAAAATACCTCAAAGATTTTCCTACAAAACAACAGTTACTTGGATTTCTCACTGCTGGCCACATATTGCTGTGAATCCCAGAGAGATGTGGTGTGCAATCACTGCTGGGAACAGGGAGAAGCTTCACTTGGATCCACAGACCAGGTGAGTCTGTGTGGAGTCCATAAAGCCACAAGTGACAGAAAGCTGCTATTTCTATAGCTTCCAATATGAGTTTTGCTAAGAAACAAAGAAGTGTCAGAGTGAAGCCTTCAGCTGAGCTTATTTCCAGATCTTTTTCCTCCAGGTGTCCTGGGATCCCAGGTATGACCTTCCTGTCACCAAAGCCTGCCGGGGCACCAGGGTCAGAGCCTGACAGTGACCCAGGGTGAGGACTGCTCTCTCCAGGCTGTTGTGTTGGCTCCAAGGAGAGCCCAGGGAGGCTGATCAACCCCTTGAGGTTGAGACAAACCTGAAACAGCTTTCAGGAGCATGCATCCTTGCCCTGCCCTGCCAGAGAGGATCCATGCCTGCTGCCAGGAGTAGGAATAGAGCATGATCTCTGTCCTGCGCAGGGAGGTTGAGAGAGACCAAGCCTTGCTGTTTCAGTTGCTATACAGGCTGTGATACAGAGGACCTGTAAGTATTTTGTTTATAATTCACTCTTTTTTGCCTTCTAACTCATGGATGACATCCCACCTGTACTGGGAGTCTGCTGCCAGCAGCCAGCACAGCAGCCAGGCCCATTCCCAAGAGGAGGCACAAAAAGCCCCAGGTTTCTGTGGTCAGTTCTGGGGACCCCTGCCCAGTCTCTGGCAGCAGCTGGGTAAGGGTGAGCAGACCAGGCCTTCTCAGTGTGGAGAGGAGAACTGGGAATCCTCCTGCCACCTTTGCAAACTGAGTCATCTCCACAGGGGCATTGCTTATCTTTAACAGTGTAAAAGTGAGGACAGAGCACGTGGAGCAGCAGTGCCCCATTCTGTGACACTGGTGAGCAGGGCTGCCAAAAACCCCCTCTGCAGTCACAGTCTGAATCTTCCCTGTGCTGCAGAAAAGCCTGTCTTTGTCCTCTACATCTATTTATCACAGAATATGCTGGGATGGAAGGAATCCACAAGGGTCACCAATTACAACTGGTCCTGCACAGCACCATCTCCAAGAGTCACACCATGAGATCATTGTCCAAACACTTCTGGAACTCTGTCAGACTTGGTGCTGTGACTACTGGGGAGCTGTTCCAGTGCTCAGCCACCCTGGGGGTGAAGAATCTTTTGCTAATTCTAAGCCTAAACCCCCCTGCCACAACTTCAGGCCATCCCATTGTGTCCTGTCCCTGTCAGCAGAGAGCAGACATCAGTGCCTGCTGCTCCTCTTCCTCTCATGAGGAGGCTGTACCTGCAGTGAGGTCTCCCCTCAGTCCCCTCCAAGCTGAACAGACCAATTGACCTTAGCCACTCCTCATATAGTTTCCTTTGAGGCCCTTCACCTTCACCATTCTTGTTGCCCTCATTTGATCAGGTTTGACACAGGCTGTGCCAGAAGCAGCTTTTAGTGGTGACTCAAGTCCACATCAGCCCTGCAGAGGTGCAGCACAGGCATGTGGGCACTGGGGCAGCAGTCAGGTCAGAACCAGCCAGCTCCACATCACTGAAAGCACTGTTACTCACAGCACATTCCTTCTGCCTCCATTTTAATTGAGATTTTTTTAATGGGTACTCTGGAGCCAAGAAAAGACATCTTTAGAAGGTTTTCTCTGAAAGCAAAGACTAATACTGGGGTAGAGGTTCAGGCAGTGTTTCAGCAGAGCTCTACCAATGTTTACCACAAAAAGAGAGAAAGAGGAAATGCCTTAAAACAACACAACCAGAATTATCTGTAAGGTGCTCTGTGATCAAGGTGGTGTCCTAAGAAAAAGGGACGAGGTGCATCAAAGTCTTTAGGAGATATAAGGGAGAAAAATTTCCAACACCCCCACTCCTGAGGTGCAGTTGAGGTCTTTGGCAAAATATAGGCAATGAGAAGACTTGTGTAATTGCTCTTTAGAAGCCAAACCAGGGCAGGTTTCAGGAGCTACAAAAGAAAAGCCAGTTGTGCTGCAGTGCATGAGAAATGAGGCACAGGGTCATTGGCCTCTGGGGCAGCTGGCTGCTGTGACTTTGATCAGTTCATTGAAGCTGGAGACAGCCAGTTGGCAGGTCAGAGTATTCTCTGGAAAGCAGCAGGATTCTTGCCATGGCCCCTTGCAATGCCCATCCCATCAGTGCGTCAGTATGAGCCACAGAGTTCAGAGTTATGCAAGTTTCTGCCCCTGTCAGATCCAGCACAGAGGCTACTTGAGCTGTGCTTGGTCAGAAAGCCTCTCTGAACTGCCAGTTCTGGGGATTTTGTTTGAATCAGCTCTGGCATAAGCATGTGTATGGTTGGGTTGCAGTCTCTGGATTTCTCACAGGCTCTTGTAGAGCCACCAGGAAGGTGGCACAAGGTGGAACTTCCATTACACACAAGAGCAGCATTTTGCTTACCTACCTATGGGCAAGTGGAGGCTGCCCATAAGGAAGTTCATGCTTGGCAAAGAGAATTATGAATTTGAATCTAGCAGCACTACAGAATCTATTTGCCTAACCAGATGAAGGGGTCACCCAAGTCACCAGAGGATCCAGGAGGAGAAATTCCTGGCCTATACCAGGAAACCTTCAGGGTGTGTTGTTGAGATGTGTTCCATTCCTGACAGGATGAACACCAGGTACAGAGTTCAGGCTGGAATGCCATGTGCCCTGCCTGGGAGCACAGACAGATCCTGTCCTCTTGCTCCTGCCTTCCCAGCACAGGACACTCGGGGCAGGGCAGGACAGCAGGACCAACACCTTGCACACCTTCTGCACAGACAAAAGCAGAACATTACACAGGCTGCCCTCCAAGAAGGCACTCAAAAAAAAAATTATTCTTTCCTCTGCCCACTCAGAAATGAAAGGATTAAGTGAGAAATCCTGACTCAAGGAAAATGAGCAGGACTTTGCCACTGATTTCAACAGGCCCAGCTTTTCACGCCAAGAGCCTGCTCTGCTGTTGAGTAAGGAGATAAGCTGCCAGCAGCAATAGTCTGGCCTCGGAAATCTGGAGGGGTTTGTTGGCTGATTGCAGAAGCAGCAAATGCACAGCTCACCCACAGTGCAGATGTAATTTGCCTGCCTTCCACTTTCAGGAAAGCTGAAGGTTCTGTGTTGTTTATTGTGCAATAGGAAGACATTAATAATCATGCCTGATGATGTTTAAGAATGGAGATAAAATTCTCTATTATCATGAATTATCAGTTTGTCAAAGGGTACCCTGGCAGACAGAAGCTTTACTGGGATGAGGTTTGCATTTCAATGAGCAATCTGCATGGAGAGCTTTCAGCTCCTCTGCCATCAGATCCAGGCGGAAGCAGATCTGAGCTGAAGCATCCTGCCAAGATGCCCTGCAGTGCTTATAGAGGTCTGATTCCAACCAGGTCATGGTCAAGGCTGTCAAGGCTAAACATTAGAGACAACCTGAGCTGTAGAAGATGCTATGCTGCAGGGTGAGCAATCAGGGGTTTAGAATAGCACACTGGAAAGACCATATTTCTTGCTATTTATAAAATGCCACAGAAATACAAACTGAAAGCACTGGCATAATGATTGAACCTCGGTGCTCCCTCAGAGGTGCTCAGATCTTTTCCTGAAGGGAACAGTAGAAGCACTCAATCCACCTGCCTTGAAAAGACTTTAGTGGCTTTGCTGGGAGTCAGAGGCAGTCGTGGCAGTATGAAGTTTTGCACAGATCTGAACTTAAAACCAAGGCTCAGGATGACAAAGAGATTATCACCCCTTTGCACTTTGAAGTCTCTTTCTGCAAGCACAGGAGCTGGAGACATCCCTCATTTCCTCTTCTCTCTTTACAAAAAAATACATATTTCCCTGAAATACTGTGCATCAAAGAGCTGTGTCTTTGCCAAGCTACCAAGTACCTTGAGAGTCACGACAGTCTCAAGAGCTGATAAAGCTTTGCATGTGGCTGAGGAAGCTCTGGGAGATGAAAGGCAAGCCACATCCCTGCTTTGGGCCTTATTTCTACAATCCACAAGACTCACACAAGGGACAACGTGGCTGCATGAATTCTCATGGTCCTGAGGAGCTCCGTGCAGGAGCCGGCTGACAGCAAAATCAAATTCTCCTGGTGTACAGCACCAAGCCTCTGCTTTAAACCAGACCTGAGATGCCAGCAGCCACAGTGACAGAGTCACAAGACAAAACACCGGCTGCTCTGTGTTTGCTGGAGGAAGCAGCCACCAGCTTGTGTGGCTGTAGGTGCAGGGAGCATCTGCTGTGTGCTGGGAGTGCCATCGGCTGGGGCACACACACACACACACACACATACACTCACCAGACACAGCCTCACACCATAAACACAAGCTGCTGCTCAAGTGTAACGCTTGACTGGGCTCCCTGCCACCTATAAAGCACTGGAGTGGTTCAGAAACAAGTAGATTGCTGAGATAAAAGTAACCAGCCACTACTTTTTACCCCCATTTCTTGGATAATGGAAGTCTGTGTGTTGCACATGCTATGAAGACCAGATTCCCTGAAGTAGAAAGGCAGCCCTGGGTCCTCCTGCCTCATGCCAACCCTTCTTGTTGCAGTTTTGGCCCCTTTCTTGATGTAGGATTCCCCATGGGCCTGAGGGACAGACCCTGACTTCATACTTTAAGCCTGTTCTCTACTTCTTTAGCCCTTTGTAGTTTAGGCTGGACAGCCCTTATTTCAGTTATTCCATGCAGAATATGGTGTGGGAGGAGGAGAGCTGCTATTACTTTTGCATGGGCTTGTTATTATTATTTCTGCTGGTCTTCTGTAGTGTGATCCACCACTTCCCTCAACTACTGTATACAAAGCCCAGATCCAGAATTTCAGCTGTAGCTGCACCTCTGCAGATCGTGGTCAGAGAAGTGTTTGTCTGGGTCTTGCTGGCGGCAGGGCTGTCTGAGGCTGTGTGACAGTGCCCTGGCACAGTCCCCTGCTGTGTGAGGTGAATTTACAGTCTCACTGCATCCAGGCAAAGCAAAAGCAGTCGGGAGCTCAGGAAGGCAAGTGCAAGGAGCACTCCCTGACTATATCCCCATTCATCTCTGTGCCTGTTCCTACATGGCAGGGGAAGAGGAGGTTGGAAAAGCATTTCCCTTTGTAAGTCACAGTGACCTGAAAGCGCCCCAGCGAGCTGAGCCCCAGCAGAGCTGCCTGCACCAGACAAAGGGCAGCGATGACTGTGGCTGCACACAATGATTGGAGGCAGCAGAGCCTGCATGCATTTGACAGACAAAACCCTAATAGCCCAAGCACGCAGCGTGGGTTGACACAGCTGCCACCCTCTTGCTGTCTCTCTGCTCTCCACAGAAGTGCCCAGTTTGTGCTTTGCTGTCAGGGCAGAGGAGATGTGCTGCTGGCTGGGTTGTACTTTCCCTCCTTCCCTCACAGGGGCTGAGCTGTCCCAGAGCAAAGGGGTGAGGTTCAACCTGCCCCTCTCCACCTCCCCTCGCTGCCCTGGGGCAGGGGCTGCTCTCCCCAATCATCGTTCCTGGTTCAACACCACTGGTACCCTGCCAGCCTCCACAGATGGCCACGGAGCAGGGCTTTCAATATAAGGAACAGTTGAAACAACAAAAACCCTGCCGAGGCTGATTCAGCTCGTGAGCCTGCATCCCATTAAACAAGTAATTTTTTCCAGTTGTTCAGCACAGGAACCACATGGTCGGGCAAGGCTTCCCAGGCAGTGGCTGAATCAGCTCTCCCAGCCAGGCTGCTGGCAGCCAACTTACTCCAGACTGGACCAAAGTTGCTGCTTCTACTCTAGGAATCAAGTCCTTGTGAAAACAAGACCTTATGACAAGGACTTCCAGCCAAGTGAATACTGAAGTCACCCTGGCAGTCCAGTTCCACCCCAGCAGCCCTCTCCAGAGCACACTGCTGCCTTTCCATGCCCATGGAGACCTGCCCAGCACCAAAAGGGGGGAGTTTCTTGACATCCCAGCTGGCAGGCTCCAAACATGGTCTGGAAAACAAGAGAGGCAGCTGTGGGGGTCTGTGGGGTCCAAGGGGCAGCACAGCTCCTGAGGGGTGTGAAGGAGGCAGCCAGCTCCTGCACACCATCGTGTTCCAGAGCCAGGGCAGACACATTAACTCACCTTTTCCCCCTCTGTATCATGTCTTGGACTTTGATCACCTCACAGACAACTTCACACAGATCTTGTCCTTTTGAGACACACTCAGTCATAATACTAAAAAAAACTTTCAAATGCTTGTAAAACCTACAGCTGGTGGAACAGCTCTCAAACTGTTTTTCTCCTTGATGACTGGTGAGCTTTCTGCTGTCCATGAAGTGTCCAGCCAGGATGTGGTTTGTGCAATTCTGTATGTGTCACCCACAGAAGATGCTAGACAGAAACAGTCATCAGCTAGGAGATTTCAAGCAGGACTTTATGAGAAAAGAACATATTTTTTTAAGGGGGGCATATATCCCTAGGAATTCAAAGACCATGAAGTAAATTGGGAGTTAAATTCCCATCCAAAAGGAGAGGTGATAGGATCTATACATAACTGCACCTTTCATGGACTGGCTGCCTTTGAAAATGTGTCCTCTAGTCATTTAGCTCAAGCCACAGTTGCTTTTAATTTAGCTTGGGAGACTTTGACTGGTAATTACTACTGACGTACATACTGCTCTCTGAAGTGAGGCACACTGAATTGTGCATTTTAGTAACAATAGGATAAATATTAACTGGGTAACCATTTTGCAATTGTTAAGCAAAGTCTAGAGATAGGGGAGTTTGCTTAACGAAGCTGCTCAGAGGAGTTTGCCATAGCCCTGGACATGCTTTTACTTAGAAGTCATTACCAGCTTGCTCTGGAATCACATGAGGATGATGACGGTAGGATTACCAAACTGTTTGAGGATTTGACCTCTGAAGCAGACTGATGAATGGTTTTGGATTGAAAACGAAGGCTCTTCTGCCCTGTGCAAACACCTACTTGCTGGAAACATGAGGAGTGGTGTAAGTGATAGTGCCAAATCTGATAGAGATCACAGAGCTGATCCAGAGACACGGACACATGCAGGGTCCTTCCTCTGCTCTGACACAGTTTCAAATGTTAACCATGGAGCTCTGGGTGACCCTTGGGTGTTGGGCCAGCTGCTAACCTTTAGAGCAGCCCAAAATGTCTCTCTCACTTTCATAGGGCTCAGCCTCCATACCTACAGATTGCTGCTGCTTTTATTTTTCTATTTTCTTTCACACGTGAGAGTTATCAAAAGCACCCATGTGACAAATGCTGCAGGCATTTCTGTACTGCTCACACAGCTCCCTGAAAGTACCAGCCCTGGCCTGATGCTGCACTTCTGCTCGTGTGCTCAGGTGGTGTAGTCTTCCCTGGCAACTGTGCAATAGCCATGCCAGAGCAAAAAAATTAAACACTGTGTTTGGGTGCATTTTGTTTTTGCCAGGTTATGATGTTTTGAATGTGGATAGTATCACATTACAGAATAGTGTCTGATCTAGATAATCTGGAGCCAGAGCAGTGCCAATCTTGCAGTGATCCATGTCAACATGCTTATTCATGTCTGTGGGTTAGGGAATGAGGCACTTTCCCTTCAGCCTGAGGCTGGACCAAAAATACCAAAGGGGTGCAGGCAGAAACTGCAGTTATAAATGAAGACATCACAAAACCAGCCCTGCATAAAACCAAGATCATGCTTCAGGCTTGAGCTGGCTGCTGCATTTAGAATTACTGAATAAAGCAAGTACAAAATTTACCAATTTATCACTGGGAGATATTAGCCCTGCCACAAGCCATTATACAAAGCTATTAATTGTTACAGTATGTGGAGGACCATGACACAGCTTAAAAAAAAAACAACAAGCCAAAACACAGAAAACAAGTCATACACACCCAGGATTTTTTACTTTACCAATTTTCTGGAACAGGATAGAGAGTTTTTAGCCCATGTGAAAATTCACATTTTTAATTTTAGCTATGAACTACATAACATTTAAACACTGATATAAAAAGTGAATCATCTCAGATATTTTTCTTCCTTCAGACTAAGTATGTATTTTGGAGAAGGGCCACTGGCTATCCAGTAAACAGTGCACTTCACTAAATGACCCATTTCCTCAGCTAGACCATTTAGAGGAGATATTCATTTGCTTCCTGTAAGTAACACTTGTGGAAGAATTTTCCACTGTGAAGCAGGTCAAGAGCCAGCAAACAGCCCTGAAATTCTGGGTAGAAACCCACAGGGCAGAACAAGTTAGAGAATGCTTACACTGAAGCAGCAGAAATGGGAAAGCTGGAATGGCAGAGCCTGCCCAGTGCTGGCTGGATGTGTTTTCCTTCACAGGAGGCAGTAGGTGAGTAAAAAGGTGTTGAGAGAATCCCTTTATTTCCTAAATCTCAGAGGCAGCAGATTTTACCACTGCAGAGGACTGTTTTGAGGCCTGGCTCAGGAGCAGGCAGTGTTTGCTGTTACACCAGGACAGTCCTGTTCCTGCTGCAGTCTCCTCCCAGCAGCAGCCCACCTCTGCTCACTCCCTGGAGCCTTCAATGGTCTTTGCACCCTTCAATTCCTGCAGGGGTAGCTTCACTTTAAAGAGAAAAACAACAAAAAAGCCAGCCTCAAATCCTTCCAGCTCTCAAGTGTTACAATAAGGAGCAAGGACTCCCAGCACAAGAGTAAAAGCCACAATCTTCACAAAACTCAAAGAACCAGCAGTGTGGGTCAGGCTGGATCAGACCAGCAGCCAATGCCCCCAGCCCTGCTCCTGACACAGGCCAGTCCAGGCCAGCAAGGAAGAGCAGGAGGAGAGGGTAAAATCAGGAGGGATTCAGCAGCATGTTTCTTCATTCCCTTGGAGATGCTGGAGAAGCCCAGGACTGCACAGATGAAGGTACACGACAGGACTCTCTCTGCTGACATGTCAAATCCCCCATCTCCACTTTGCCTGGCTCCAGTGTTCTCTTGGCCACACACAGCAAGGACCTGCAGCTCACTGTCCTTGTCCCCTGAAACACTGAGACCCTGGTGAGCCCTCACACGTCCTGGATTTCCAGACATCCCACATTCCCAACAAATGTGCAAAATGTCCACCTTCCCCTGGGGGAAGACCTGTAGGTGAAAGAAAGGACACATTTAGAGGAAAGTCTCCTACCTAGAGCAGGGTGGAATCTTGCTGTTAGACCTGACTGAAAAATGCCCAGCAGACACTGAAAAAACATCACCTCAGAGCCCATTTATGGAAAAGTTTTGACAAAATGGTGATATGACACAAGACTTCAAGCCAATCTGAGGTATAGGGAAAAGTGACAAGTGGCTGCTATTGTGAGAAAGCTTAGGAACACTGTGAAATTCAATAGTACTCTTAAATTGCAGATGAAATTGGACAATTACAGCTTTCTGCTTTCAACCAAGGACTCTGTAGACTCTTCAGAGTGCTTTCTTCTGTCCCCAAAAATGCCCTTTGACTGCCTTGGGCTCTGGTTTTCCTCCATAAGCTGATGTCATGCAAGCTGTAACCTCACAGGGGTGGTGATGTGGTTAAACATAATGAAAAACAGCCACAGAAGTGTCTCACTGTGATCCTGCTGGCATTTGGGTGAAGGTGTCCATGCCAGTTCAGCTAGTCACTGCTGGGGATGCTAAAAAGTAATAGCTTCTAGAGTTTTTGGTGTGAGAAGGAGCTGGTAGGTACCTTTACAACATTTTGAAGGGATGTATGCTGACTATTAAACTCAAACTTTTTAAAAGAAAGATAACATAAAAAAAATTAGATAAGCAGTCATTAATGGCAACCCCCACAGCAAGGAGTTGGAACTAGATCACTAAGGTGCCTTACAACCCAAACCATTCTATGATTCTATGAAAATAAACTAGAAGAAAGCATTTTAAAAACTACTCGTATTCCACTGTAGTTATTGTTGAGCACCAGAGCTCTTTCACAGCTTTGTTGTCTCAAACCCAGTGAGGTAAAGGTTATGCTGTGCTACATTTGCTCTTTGGGACATTATACTTTCTTTTAAAGATATAATCTTGAATGCTTATGAGCTGCTACTTGAGCTGCTACTTATTTAAGAGGAGAAAGCACACATAGTAGAGGTAGTCATGTGTTACAAATAATAAATAAAGGAAATAGAGCTGAAGGGTTAGCAAAGACTTTCAGTACTACAAAAAAAAAAGCTTAATTATAGAAGTAATTTCTGAAAGGCTCCTAGAAGTATGCATATGGACAAGTCATTCAGGAATCTTATTCTCTGACTAGAATAAGATTTGGCTTCCTTAGATTTGGCTTCTAACCTCCTCTTCATTGCCTTTTCCAGGTATATTTTCTATGTAAAGGGTCTTTCTGAGCAGCCTCCTTCTGTATTTCTTTAAAAATAAACTTTGGGTAAGCATTCAAAACCTCTGAAAGACCTATGATTTGGAGATAATCCAGCTTTTTTGATCATCACAGGAGCAGTTAGAGTCAAAAGAAAATAAAAACAGAGCCTACCAATGTCTGGTTGGAGCAAGATCCAGGCTCACATTCCCTGCACAGATGAGTTTTATCACTTTTTTTATGTAGACCAGTGTTGCCTAGTTTATTCACTCATATTGCCTTCTGGAAGAAGACTAATCTGGAATATTTTTACAAAAATGCAGTGTTTACATAGGGCTTCCTGACATGGTCTTTGAAGGCAGAGGGTCCAGCTGGAAGTGTGCTGTGTCTGTGACATTTGCCATCCGTGGTTGGAGAGCCCCACATCAGTGACAGGAACCTGCAGCTCCCAGCATCTCTCGTGGCCCTGGCTGAGCTGGAGGGCTCTGGCAGCTGGCAGGGCTTCAAAGCACTGCTCCAGCAACTTTAGAGCAAAACTAGCTAATGACCACAGTCTGCAGCCAAGATGGGCTCTCATATATTATTATACTGTCAAGTAAGGGACTATGGCATCCCTAAAGATCTGAAGAAATTCCCAAAGTAATCATTGTTGTATATACCCAGTTACATAGCAGAACATTAAAATGCTATGATATTTCAAAGCTGGAAAAAAAAAAAGAATTTAAAAAAGGAAAGCCACTAAATACCTGACATCACAAAAATTCATTATAATGGATCAAAAGCAGCTTTCAATTTGGCACCACTTCACTGTCCTCCCACACACCCACCAAGGAGGAGCAGCCCCTCCACTGCCAGCCATTGCTCCAGAGCCCATCCACCATTTCCAGGTCCCTTTGTCCCGTGGCCAAGGCTTTGCTGAGGGAACACAATGCCAGATTTACCCCAAGGTAATTCCCTTTAGGGCAGTTATTCACTGCAGCATGTGAGAACAGCTCTGGGGCAAGACATTCTCATTTCAGCCCTGACCATCCAGAAGGCAGAACCAAACCTGAGCTGGCAGTTTGGGTGATGACCCAGCTCTGTGAGGGCACAGAGTCTCTCTGCTGCCCTGTCACCATGAACACAGACAACACACACATCACCAGGACCCAACAAATCCTTCCCACCAACATGCCCCAGTTTCATCTGGTGATGTCTATACTTCAGAAATAATAGTTCTGAAAACCTTCTCACTGGGCAGAGCCATCCAGCCCACCAGGGATTCTCAGGAACCACAGCAAAAACAGTGTCCCAGCATTAACAGAAGGAAGCAGAGATAACAGGAACTCAATTTAGATAAAGTGATGCAACAAATTGACATCAAACAGGGCCAGCACCTTTGTGTCTTGGTTCCTTGGTAAATACTTTCAAGCCAACTTGTTCCTTGCCCTAATTTCCATCCCTCTGAAAACATTATTGTTGCTTTCAAATCAACTTTCATGTGAGATTTTGAAGCGCTTTGGCAACAATTCCTGATGAAATTAATTTAATATGGTGCAAATCCTGAAGTTTGCACCAGGATACAGAATGATTTATCTGCCAGTATCTGAAAGCACATAGCTCAGCACAACTTAAAACTGGGCTCATGCAGCTGGGCAGACAGCACAGAGCTGAGTGAGGACTTCTGGCTACATGTCCTGAGTGAGGACATGTAGTCAGCTCATCCTAGAGAGGATGGAGAGGAAAACTCTGCCCAGACCTGATGACCCAGAACTGCCTGGGGGAAGGCTGGTGGTGCTACACACACACAGGTTTATTCTTGCTTTTTCAGTTTCATTCACAAGGTTGAGGATGCTTGGTACTCATATTTATTGGGAATGTTGTCCAATCACTCCCTACTGAAGTGGTGAAATGTTATTCTGTGAATCCAAATTAATCCTTCTTAGGAAGAAGCTGGAGCAAGTTTCTTATGTAAAGGACTTGCATTGCTACTCATATTTCATGTAAAATGGGGCAAATTTATTTCTGCTTTTACAAAGGAACAGAAAACGCTCCATAGCCCCAGCCTAAAAGCAAAGCAATACCAAATTGAAAAATTTGCTGTGCAGATCAGGGAGTCACCATAAATTATTCTACTGGAGAGCAGAGTCATGGATTTGCATAGAGAGCCAGGAAAGTCACGGAGCTGGGAAGAATTACTCCCTCTTTCACTGGAACAAATATCAGCTACTGGTGCATATCTGTGAGCATATCTGAGATGAAATGAGTCCTGAAGGACTGTGGGCCCATATTCAAGGTACCCTGTGGAGGAAGTGACTTGCAGCAGCATTTGCCTCACTGGGGAGAAGAACAACTCACAGTACAACCATGTAATAACAGTTATTTCTTCAAGATCCCTTCAAAAGAAATCCAATCCCCCACCAGGCTCAGACCTGCAGTGAAAAGGCTCTGATCTCACCTGGGCAGGCCAGAGCAGGCTGGGACACAGACAGGGCATCAGCTGCTTACAGCACAGTGCCATGGGGGGGTAAAGCTTCTGCTGGGAGGAACTCTGAATGCTCCAGCTGCTTTCACATGGCAAATACAGCACCAAGCCCAAGGACAATGGGATGTTAATTTACATCCTGACATGTAAGCAGCCAAGCAAGAAGGGCAGTGAAAGCAGGCAGAGGGAAAAGTTGCTCAAAGATGACTTGGAGATGACTTGAAAGTCCAGAGAGAGCCTCACCCCTGAGTGGCCATTCCCATCTACAGGGAACCAGAGGAGAAACAAACCCTGGGAGTCAGCAGGGCGCTGGGGTAAGGCAGAGAACTGAAACCAGCTGCCTACAGCAGAAACCAGTCCACCCAATTAAAGCCCAGATGAAGCCAAGTCTTGGTTTTAAACCAAGATTTACATTGCTTTTCCTCCCATGTTTCTGAGCCTACAGAAATCTTACCCCATTGCACTGTGTTATTTCTTTATAAAGTGATTAATACAGCTTAGCTTGCCTGAAAGTAGGAGGAAGACCAGTCTAATTAGTTCAGAGAATGATGAAGGCTCGTGTGAGACCACATCACATCAGCATTTCTCTCCTCAATTCTCTCCTGAAACACTGGAAGGCTGCATTGACTTTAACAGCCATGGGCATTTATTTTGGCCACAGCTGTATCAGGTTGCTAAGGCCACAGGGGAGTGAGGGGGAAGGCAACGTGATGCCTGGTGTCACATTGTGCTGCACTTCAAAGGAAATCAACTTCTGTACAGGAGAAAGCAATTAGCTGGGAACAATGTGGATATCTGTAATGGCAGTGTGGGGTAGGAGCCTTGGGCTGCGTCCAGTTGTGGCTGGGAGGGCTGACTGAGCAGGCTCTTGCTTGGCTAGCTAGGACAGGAAAAACAAAACTGCCTCATTTTGTACTTTTACCTCTCACAGTGTCTAAATGACATCTCTGCTCATCTAAGTTTTCCACTTAAACGCAGTTAAAATAAGAAGAAAAAAGAAGTAAAACAGCTACCAGGAAAAAAAAAACCACAGTGAATGAATCAGAGTTGTTAGAGAATATTTTCAGGCACCAATTTAACTGGATGCAAAGACAAGTGCAAAGGCAGCAGTCTCAAAATAACAATGTTTTACAGGTCATGATGCAGTCGAGCTCACACAGCTGTCACCTCTCAGTGAAGCACAGCTGCTGGGGTGACAGCAGGAATTCACCTGCAGCAACGTGAGGTTTTACCAGGGGCTAAGTGTGTGTGTTCATTTATCCAGCTCCTGTGGATGCCCTGATGCACTGGGGTGCTGTCTGACCTGCACTAACCAGCACAGAGCTGGCTGAGGTATGCCTGACATACCTATCTGCCAGGCTTTACATCTGCTGGCTCCCAGAATACCAGTGCTTTTATTTCTGTTGCCTGCTCAGACATGTTTTAAGCCACTTGCTGCATTTCATACCACTTCAGATGGGTCTCTAACAGCAGAAGGAGGAACTTGAGTAATACCTGGGAGCAAAGACTACTCTGTAATCTCAGTGCAAAATTCCTTGCCTCATATATTATCTAAAAAGATTGTTCACAATGGAGGAGTCAGAGATGAAGTGATTTTCTGTTTCTTTCAATTTTTCTGAGGAGCTTCATGTGACTCCAGCCCACAATGACAGTCTGTGCTCACTGCACGTCATTCTCCCCCAGACACATTCAGTGTGACAGCCAGGGAGGCAGCACAAACCATATTTTAGAGAAAGGGAAAGCAGAACATGGAGTCATAAGGTCTCTTCCCCAAGGCCATCTGCTGAAACCAGTGACTGCTCTCCTGGCAGGAGTGGAGCTCCCAGCACACGCTGAGTCCCCAGGACAACACAGGAAAAGCCGTGCTGACAGCCCTCCTCTCACACTGGACAACTCCCTCTAGAAATATTTTGTCAGAAAGCCTCACCCCTCTGCATTGTCCCTGAGGATGCTCCCCTGCAGATGCTGCAGCAGGGAGCTGGGTGCCAGGGCCAGACTCCTGAGCAGCACCAGCAGGGCTCGGGGCACAAGGCTGGCTTTGAACGGCGTGTCAAACACAGGCTCTGATTGTTCCTGCAGCACTGAGCAGGAAACCTCACTCCAGCAGCCAGAAACAGGGCAGTAAAGCACAGATTACAAAACTTGTTGCCACAGGAGAGGCCTCCAACATGTGGCCCTCGAAGCTGTGATATGATTAGGGGGCTGTGAGACACTTGCCAAGGGCTGGTCTTTGTTAGAAAAGCTTTCAAGCAACATTTATAGCAAAACAGCTGCTGTAAGCTTTGTGAGTCCAGCTGCACACAGAAGTTATAGGTATAAAGATATAAACAGTAGCTCCAAAACCAGCTCATTTTGACTGGAGGAGGTTGTGCAGCTGCAGTGGCACATCTGAGGGAGCCTCTGGAAAAGCAGATGGTTCTGCTATGAAGGCAGGAGCTGGAAGAAGGCATTTGCCCAAGCCCCTCCCAGGACTAGCCAAACTCAAGTACACCAGTTCTCAATAGATAGCAGCCAGAGAGGTTTGATGCTCTATTGGTTTAAAACCACTTCTTCAGCTACACTGGTGCAAAGCTGTTTGCAGGTCAAACCTCAGATTCAATATTCCTGAAGTGCAGTTTCACCAGGAGAGCCAGAAAACTGCCATTAACTCCCTGCTCTCCCTTGGAAGGTGGTACTCCTAATCCCTGAATCTCTGCTGCCTTATTTCTGTTATCAAGAGGTGCCAAGCAGCCCCTGGGGTACAGCCTGCAACTCCTCCACAGCAGCTTCCCCAAAGGCAGCCAGGACTGTGTGACACCATGGGGCTGGCACAGGACCATGGCTCCTGCCCTGCAGCTCAGGTGAGTTCAGTGAAGAGGTCTCTGCAGGTGTGCTCTGCTCCCCCAGGCAGCTCCCTGGGGATGGGTGAACTCATCCAGACTCTGTCTGCCTCCACAGGATTTCCTCTCCTCTCCAACATCTGGATACCTGTGTTGAGCACATGTGTGAAAGATAATCAACAACACAAGCAGTTGTTGCTGATGCCAAAGTCATCCAAAGCCATTCAATTTACTCTGTTAGCCAGAAAGCCTGCAGGTCATGTTTGCCTGGGGAAAAACAGAGGTGAAATTGAGGATGTATTGTGGAGAGGACTGCTGACCTGGCAGAGAAGGAAGTGCAGTTCAGCACTAAAAATAATGGTAACACAAGGAGATCTTTGGAAAGGTTCTCCTGTTATGCCAGTGGGCACCAGAGAGGTGCCAAGGGATGGGTTCCTGCAGAAGCAAATCATGCCAGCACATCATAGAAATTGATCCTATGGGCACAGACACAGCTGCTAAATGCAAAACATTTGCAAAACTACAGTTTGTGGCTGACCTACCCAGCCACTGTGACACTGTGTGTCACACAGCCACTGCCACACTGCTGGGTTCACAGGGTGGCTTTGTGCTGACAGCCTCAGCAGGGAGGTGACAGGTTAAGGTCACCACCCCACCTGATGTGCCTGGGGAGAGCATTTCCCTGCAGCATCTCCTCTAACACTGAGAAATCTACAGCTGCAACACCTCTGTGGGCTTCTGCTGGGGGTGGAGGAGGCTGGGGAGAGGAACTTCAGTGGAAAGATGTAACTTTCTGTGATTTGTAGCACTCTTAGTCCAAAAGCAAGAGTAAACCTGGTCTGGAATATCCTCTTGGACCACCATCTATCACCAGTAGCTCTCTGCACTGTTCTGTTCTGCAGGCCCCAATTCATCAGCTGAATTTACACCTTTACTGAGTCATTTTTTGCCCTTTACATAACTCAGCACCAACTCCAGTGGCTCCTTGCTCTGAGGGAGAAGGCCTTTCCTCTTGTAAAACTCTGCACAACTCTTTCAAGGGCTCAAATAGGTCAGTGTTTTTCCTAAGCTCTAAACAGAAATGAAAACATGAACAAACTGCTATTTGACCAGCTCTGCAAAACAAAACCTCCTTCAGGAGGGTACGATTTGTGGATTAAAGGTTTTTCCCTTGAGCTCAATGCAACCCAAAAATCTCTTCCGGCAGCTTATCACCATTTAGCCAATTCCAATCCTTCAAAGACTTCTCTATCTCAGCACACCAAGGAAGGTCTTTGTCAGGGACTTTCCAAGAGCCCTTGGCAAACCTGCTGCACACAAGGCACAGGGCAGGCTACTGAGCTTCACAGAGATGCCAGAGTGAGAACTCAGGGGGTTGATGTCAGGAACAGAACAAGCCTGGGCATTATTTTGCTTTGAAATCTTTTGCCTGTCATCTGGAAGCTCAGTGTGTTGCTCCAGAGGAATGGAAAACAGGGGGTTTCAGCTGCAGCATGCTGCTCCTCACAGCCAGGCTTTGGAGAGGTGGCAGCAGCTCCCTTGGGTAGACTGGAACTGGTCAGTGAAACAAAAGTGACAGGAAACAACTCATAACATCTCTCCCGATTTCCAGCTGCTTCTTCACAGGCTACACTTCTTTTTCTCTCCAAGACATGCACAGACACGAGGCTAAAATGAGTGCTGTGAATTTGTTGGGGGAAAGCAGACTACCAGCCTGCAGTAATAAAAGACACAGACATTGCCATTATACACTGTCACAGGCTTTTTTGGTCATTTTTGTCCATTCATAATAGTGCCCTTTCATTGCCCTCTTAAAACCCAGAAAATATTATCATGATGTAATCTTACCAGTTTCACAAACAGGAATGAAAATACCTTCAAATCTGGATGGCAAACAGAATATTTTCATTATAATTAATCTAAAGAACAAGATAAACTCCCCAAGCAGCAGAAAACACACTCACATAAACTTATTTGCAATGGAGCTACACATTGTTGAACAACCCAGAATTAGGAGCTCGAGTTCTATGAAATCATGCCTGTGGTTCCTTGAAAAAGCAGAATATCACATGAAAGCACTCACAGCACACACAGAGTTAACCTTTGCGTGCTGCCCTCTCAAACAGAACTGGTTTTGAGATGTATTTGTTTAAACAAGTTAAGAGAAATGTCAGAGGCCATTTCACCAACGGCACATGACGACAGCCTCCTTCCTCCTCTATCAGCAGAGAACAATCACACACTGGGCACCCAGGGCTTGCTGATGTTGAGTCAGAGCAGGAAAACCCATCCAGAAAATACATGCAAATGAAGGAAAGAAAAGTCAAGCCTTTGTGTTCTGTTTTCCCCCTCTTCCTCCTCTCTTCCCTCGAACAGTGTGAGCCAGGCAGGGGCTGCCTGTCCTGCTCCTGCTGGAAGAGGCCCATGGAGGAATTTGGCACATCAGCAACCTCCCCAGTTCCCACAGCTCCCCTGTGGGTACTGCTGGTAAATCAGATGTGTGGGCAAATCCTAGCAAAATCCTAGCTTCTGGTGATCTCAGGGCACAAAACTGCACTCCAGGAGTGGCAGGAAACTGTTTTCCAGGAGCATCAGGAAACAGCACACCATTCCAAGGACGGGCTTGTGCATAAAGCACAAGGGCTCTTACATCTCCTCCAACACCAGGTTTCCTATGACCACATGGACAAGGCATTCTGCTGTTTCCCTCCAGCCAAGGGGCCATGGGAGGCTGCCTTCCTGCAGCTCACGAGGTTTGTTGGGTGTAGAGCATGATAAGGGCCTGCAGAGAAATCCATTTTTTTTCCCCCACTGCTGAAAGTTACACAGCCAGTGGCTTTTCTCTGCCATCGTTTCACAGATGGATCCATTGCCTGTCACAGGGGCCCTGCAGCACCTCTCCAGACTGCAGATGGACAAACCACTCTAAGAGCACCACCAGCCTCCCAACACTCTCTGATTTTTAAGAGCAACACTTACTCAAAACAAGCTAACAAAAGAAACACTACATTTGAAATGTCTGATTACATGGTTAACTTTTTATTTTCAGGACTGGATAAACACCAGGTGAGATGCCATGAGTTATTCTGATGCAGTACCATTAAATTTCTTTCAAAAGACTTCACCATAAATAACTGAATCCTCCCACCTCTTCCAGGAAAACCAGCGAGCCTCAAGAAAAGATGTCATGGGTAGGTCACTGCTGAAGTCAGGAGAGTTCACCTGTTCTCATTAGGGAGGGTAAAGGGTTCTATTGAGTCAGAAGGGGTAATCAGAGAAGCCTATTAAAACATCTTTTTTCTCCCTGCCACTGCACTATTATCTCCTCTCAGTGTTTTTTAAAGTCAATCTCTCTTTCCCATGTATTTTTTAAAACTTGCTCTCCTAAAATTATCACAGTTTCTTTGTGTACAGCTTGTACTTCAGAAGGAAACCAGAGGCTGAGCAAGCTGTGTGTGACCCCATCTGTACCATGAAATGAGCCAGGACCCTTTTCTCAGAACTGTGACCCCACTGAGATCCCTGGAACCCCGAGCTGCCTTTCCCTGGTGTGAGCACCAGCCACCTTGCAGCTGAAGCCCACTGAATTAGTGTCAGGGCAAGCAAGGGGAAATTTATTAACAAATGAATTCCTGCTATTACAAACCACTTCCACTGCTCTACCAGGGCTTTTTAGGGCTCGTGACAGGATAAGCCATCTCTATTCCCAAGAGTGCAGTTGAAGGCTGGATTTTCATGATTGCTGAGTTTTTAATGAAGCTCCCATTAGCTGCAGCAGGAGCTGTGGAGAGTGTTCAGCTCCTCCAAAGCAGCAGATTGATGGGGGGATGCAGGGTCCACACCCTGGCTCTGGCAGGAGGCTCCAGGTGCAGTCAGGGAGCTTCAAACTCCCAATGTGAGGGGCAAGTGGGAGTAAATGCTCAGGGAAACCCATCCCAAAGTGTGGCCATGGGCTCTGAGCACAGGGCTGCCCTGAGCAGGGACAGGAACAGGCTGCAGCTGCCAAGAAAGGTTTGATTCCAGTTCTTGCCCTGGCCCCTGCAGTTCAGGGCAGCCAGGAATGGGCAGGACATGCCAGGTCTGGGTGCTGTGGGACCTGTCTGGTCACAGCCTGCACCAGTCCCCAACACAGCTGCAGCAACAAGCTGATGTGCTTGTGAGGGCTGGGCCTCCTGAAACTCCACAGAAGCAGAAATTTCAGACCTAAATTTAATTGGCAAGAGGAAGATTTGATAGACATCTGCTTTCAGTTAGAAAGTGCTTTAGAGACAGAACAAATACTTCAAAGTAATTCTCCTGCATCACCTACAGTTCCTCCTTTTTATCTAAATGCAATATCAGCAACCTGATACTGATGCTCCACAGGGGTTTAATTATTTGCAAGAAATGACTGTTTGCTGCAGCCAGCAGCCAGTGCTGGGTAAGGTCCTCTGGGATCAGACTACAGGCTGCTTCATGGCTTGACATCAGAAGAAAATCACCTGAAAATAAGTCTTCTTGTGCATGATCAGATAAATGCACTTGTCAAGCACAAAGCTGAAAGCTCTTCAGTGAAGAAGAAGTGGCGTTATTATTTTTTTTTCAAATGCTGATACAAATTATGAAGTCAAAATGAACTCCTGAAACACTTTCCAAGCTCTAGTGTCTGCCAGACTCATACAGACTTCTGTGGGAGGTCTGTTTTGAGCAAGGCTATTTTCAGCTATCCACCTGGGGAAAGAAACCTCAACCAACCAATCAAAAAAAAAAAAAAAAAGGATTTTGTCTCAGTATTATCTAGTCCTACCATGTGATGCTGACTGATGTGTGATAAAATTTCCCGAGCTCAGCAGGTGTTTGGGGAGTGACTGCAGCCACCCATTCCATGCAACAATACACAACCACAAGAGAAGGACCTGAAACAGCAGTCAGGGGAGCAAGGGTGTGGAAGGCAGGTGTGAAGATGAATGATGACAATAGATGAAACTTGTGCCAAACGTGATTTACAGTAGAGGAACTGAATTCTCTCTCTGGGTGAGACTGGTCCCTGTTAGAAGTTCTCCTCCATCACGCTGACAGTGACACACACTGAGATACCCTGGGACAACTGGCTGACCCCAGGGACCCCAGGCCAGAATGCCCCTCACAGCACACTTTGTCCAATTACTTCTCGTTGCTACTACATTTGGCAAAGGAAAGGGATTTTACTCCTTCTCTTTCCGAGTTCCTATTGCCACAGAGAAGCTGAAAATCAGCCTCAGAGTGATGACATAAATTCAAGCAGAACCAATTCTTTGCTGGTTGCACAGCCCAAACATTGATGACACAGGAGAAAGTTCCAGCTCACTGTTGGTACTCAGACACCCAAGCACTCCCAGCCCAGACCTTCTGGCTGTCAGATGGTTCAGAACCACGTACTAAATAAAGTCCTGACCCTAAATATACCCCATGCACTGCCTGCAGAGAGTGGAGCACTCTGTGTGCACCAGCCAGACAGATCTGTGATAGTACTGGTGTCATGTGCAGGATAACTTATAACTTTGCTTATCCCAAACTGCTGCACTCCTGCACAGGCTGCACAAACCCCATTTCAGAGTTAACTACAGAGCAACAGGACCTAGAGCAGCAAGGCTGCTTAGGGCTAACAAGTACAAAGGAAATGACATTAAGGAGATAACCTGGGATCAAGTTACCAGGCAGAAAAAAGGATGGATACAGGGTCCCTGCAGGTAGGCTGGCTTCCTCCCGGGGAAAGAAGGCAAGCACCATTTCACACAGCTCCCTGCTGGCTCTCCTGGAGCCACTCCCCAACACACAAGCAGAAAGGCTGGTGCAGCCCCGGGCAGCAGGCACAGCCCCACATTCCCAGCACAGGGAGCCAGCCTCCCCTCCTCCGTGGGGGGATCTCAGACCAAATAAAACACTGACCATTTCCCAGCAAGGCTTGCGTGTACCAGGAGCTTCATGGTTCAGCACACCAACCTCCAGGTCTTTCCCACAGAAGCGGGGGATGGTGGGTTTATGAAAGCTTGGTCCTTTCACTTTCCGTGCAAGCTGGTTTTACTTCTTGCAAGCTCTACCCGCTGTATTACTGAAATTGGAGCAGCCTGGTCCAGGAGAAGCACATGCAGCACCACCAAGTCTTGCTCCTATAAACAGAATGAGCAAAACCAAATCAAACTCTTCTACTACAGAAAGTTGCACTTTGTGTATAGATATTAAAAAATTTGGAGTACGTCTCTTCAATTGGTGTGGGAAACTGGCAGTTGAAAAATACAATAATAATTTTGTTCTTCTGAATCCTCAAATCTTGTGCTCTGCTCTATTTTGTAATACAAGGCAATAAGAAACTAAAAAAACCCAACCACAAACAACCCAAAAGATCTGATGGGCGAGGCTTCTCCAAAGAAATCTGCAACAAAATGGTCTGACCAGCCTGTAGAAAGGCTGCCCTAGCTGCTGCCAGGACTTGCACATGCAAGGACTTCAAACCTGATTGCTTCTGTAATGATGAATCATTGCCTAACTGGGGAGGCCTTGCAAACCAAGTATCGTTGGCAAAGGGATCACCCTCTACTGGTTTTTCAGTTCCCTGCTCATCTTTTCACTGCTGCAACTCCAGTCCCCAGAGAAGGACCAGAAACACCCCAAGGTAATGACCCAGCTAAACACCACTGTATTTATAGCACTATTATTTCCCCTTTAGTACATTTCACAGCACAGAGAGAGCAATCAGACCCCTTGAGGATTATATTCCAACATTCGTGCTATAAATATTTATCTGACTGACTTAATTTTAGCTTCACCTAAGTCTTTCAGGGACACAGAGTGGGCCTTAGCTTGGGAAAGCAGGGAGGCAGCACAACATGACCTTCTCCTGTTGCAGGCAGTTTCCCCTGACTCCAGCTGGGTCGTGTTACCTGTGCACAACCAGCCCCCCTTTTCCCAGAACACATCCCAGGACTCTCAGTCTCTGGGGGATGCTGCATTTACTGCTCAGCTGGATGACAAAGTAGGTAGCATGTTCTATCTTCCTTCAGACCCTTTGCCATGACATTGCAAACCTGGCACTGCCCAGGCTGGTATTACTAGAAAGAGGTAACTCCTTTCTGCCTATTGCAGTATATTCTCGGGAGAGAAAAATGTTCATTCAGCTACTAAAATAATAGAAAATCCTGGTCCCAGGCACATCTTGGTAGTAAATTGCAAGCTGGAATAACAACATACCTTTTGGAGCATGACTTGAATGTTCACAGTGGTGCCTGCCTGGGTGCCTCACACCTTGTCCTGTGACCCACAGACTCACAAGCAGCTCCCTTCTCCAGCATGGTTTCTCACCATGTGCCAGATCCCACTCAGAATCCCCCACCCCAGCTTACCTGGCACCTCTGAGCAGCAGGAAGGCTTGTGGGAAGGTGGCCCAGGTTTCTAGAACCATCTTTCCCCAGGCAGGGTCAGCAGCTGCCCTGCCTGACTGTGGCACACTGAGCACTGGCAGTGTGTCCTTCTGCACTCCATGCCTCCTGCTCTGTCCCAAGGCTTTGCTTTCAGGCAGCCCTTGGGGCTGGCAGAGACACCCTAATTAAAGGCTGTTGTGGGCAGCCAGGACAAGCAGAGGAGAACCCCTGCAGTGCCCTCTCTCCACACACACTGCCAGCTGCACAGAGGGAGACCTGCAGGCTGGGACAAGGACTCACTGCAGAGGGGAAGGTCAGCAACAGCTCCAAAACAGCCCCTGAGCAACCAGGGCATCATCTCCAGCCCTGCTGAACCACCGTGGGGCTCAGCTAAGCCCACCCACCTCAGTCATCACTCCCAAGGGTGGCCCAGTATCACAGCTGGCTTTTGGATGGGTTTTCCCTACTGCAGTTTCCCAGCTCAGTCAGTATCACTGCCCTGAGGATGGTGGGGCAGAGCAGCGTGGTCTCCTCAGCTGCTAACAACAAATTTACCCTAAAAATGAACTCATGACACGTATTTACACACTGCTTCACTGCCAGGAGGAAAGATCAAAGAGGAGTGTGATAAACTGAAAAAGTAAGATATGTTTAAACAGCCTCAGATCTGCATCCCTGTCCAGCATTGCAAAGCTCCCATGAGGCTGGATGAGGAAAAGAACCCCAAATTAACTGAATCACTCCTATTTGGCCATTACAGGCAATTCATCTCAGCAGAAAATATAAATACACAAAGTAACCCGTGCCAAAAATACAGTTTCTCCTCTCCTCCCCCTGGTTTCAGGGTGGAGACAGATTCCTCAGACACACTTGCAAGGCCAGTGCTCTCTCTACTGCTTTACAATGTTATGAGGGACTGTGCAGCTCTGGAATGAAGGACCTTAGTTCAGGAACAAATTTTCCTCTGTTTAAAGAGATATTTTTTCCTTAACTCTGACTATTTCAATACTCCCACTTACATTGTGGTCCCACAGGTAGGCCAGTGACAAGAGGAAAAACCCAGGCTGTTGGAGCAGGAACAGTTTTGTCAAGTGGCTTTGGCTTGTTTTGTCAGGAGGTTTTATTGCTAAAGAAAACATGGCACTGAGCTGCACCTTGAGTCACATTTTGGTACACGAAATCCTCCCACAGGCTGCAGTTCCCACTTGCTCTCCCTGCACAGGCTAATGATGAGGAGCTGGCTGACTCCCACTGCACCAGAGCACGTGAGGGGTGGTGACTACAGCACTGAGGTAACGTCAGGAGACATTTGGCTCTTGACTTGTGACTATTAAATCCTTCCTTCTCCAGATAATTTGCTGAATTCTCAGTGCTCAAGGTAGTATGAGCCACACAAATTGCCACAGAAACTCTCACAGTGAGTTCCACCTCCCCTAGGGATGGTCATTCTCCAAGAAGGTAAAGTCCTGCCTGGTTCTGCAGCCAGGGGTGGTTAACCCCACCTGGGCAGCAGAAGAGGCTGGCACCTCCTCACCTCCCAGCTGGCTGCTCCTTGAGCTGTCAGTGACTTTTTGTGGGGCTTCGCTAACTTAGGAACAGATCTATGTTTAGATCTAACAGATCTAAAATTAGTAATATTAAAAGCAAGTTAACATAAAATCAGCTTTGTGTTTCCTTTAAACTCAGAGCTGCAGAATCCCAACGTGCAGTTGTGTCACCACAAGGGGAGGTTCACTCAGTTCCAGAGCCCAGCATGAGAAGCCAAGGGTGGAGTGGAGGATATTGTCCCCAAAGTGCCCACACCATGAGACTACAGCCACACCAACCCACAGCCAGAACAACCTGTCCCACTCCCACAGGCTCTGAGGAGCTCCATGGCAGCAGCACTGAGCAGGATGAGCAGCAGGAGCTGTTTCACACCTCAACCAGGCCCCCAGAGCCCTCCCAGGCAGGGTAGTGAAGCAGAGCCTTCAGCACATCCCAGACCCCTCCAGGGAAGGCTCCTCTCTCTTCCCTGCCCTTTCCTGTGGGACAGGTGGCCGTGGAAATGAGCAGCATTACAGGAGGAGATGATGCTGGTGGTGCCCCTGATCTCCTTGCACTGACACTGTCCACACAGCCAGGATCACAGCTCCACAGGCTGCTGCCCACAGCCTGCATGGATCTAAGGGGACAGACACATCCTTAAGGGCTGTTTCAAACAGGATGCAAGAGTGGGTTTATCTAAAATACCACAGAAAACAACAGTCCCCCCAGGCACTATGTGAGAGGCATCTCAACACTGAGGGAAGGCACTGGGCTGGCAGGGCAGGGGTTAATTGGCTGTTTTGGCCACTCACCCCAACAAGCCCAGGGTTAAAATACTGCAGAGGCTGCTGGAGGGACAAGGTAGAGGCCAACAGACAAGGATGGGTGTGGGATGCCTGGGGAGAACAGCCTGCCTTCCATCCCCTGGCTTGTGAGGAAACCACATCTGCAATGCAAATTGACCATGCACAGGCAAGTTACAGTCCCAGACAGGCTTCAGGCCTGATCTTCTCTCTTCTGAAAGGGAAACATGAGTTCTCACCACTGCTGTTTGTACTGTAAATGCACTGCCAGCAGCCCACTAGTAGAGGAGGGATCAGCCAACTATTTTAAATGC
>JBBMKD010000022.1:12333169-12347761 GCA_037834095.1 Argya squamiceps | reverse complement strand
GCCAACAGACAAGGATGGGTGTGGGATGCCTGGGGAGAACAGCCTGCCTTCCATCCCCTGGCTTGTGAGGAAACCACTGCTGTTTGTACTGTAAATGCACTGCCAGCAGCCCACTAGTAGAGGAGGGATCAGCCAACTATTTTAAATGCAATTAAAAAAGTAAAAAAAAAATTACTTGGGTGTATCCCTGTCCCTCTCAGCCAGTCAACACCATAAGAAGATGTTTTGATGTTGCATATCCACAATAAGCAGATTCTAGCCCTGTGGATGGGAAAAGTCTGCTCCTGTGATGAGACCAGTCAAATCAGGCAGGTGACAGGGACAACCACAGGTAGAAGATAACAAAGGATCTTTCTTAGGTGCAGTTTTACACAGTGCCCTCAGTACTTGACACCTAAACCACTTATCTGTGTCCTAGAAGATTTATACTTGTTCAATGAACCAAAGCATTAAGTGACTGATGCACCTGGTCCAGAAAACAAAAAAAAAATAACCAAACCCCACAAGTCCTGATACAAATATAAACGTGTCATATCAGACAGCAACCAAACTTTCTGTAGAAAAACATAGGACACACAATCTCTCCAACCAAACAAAAAGACCCTAAGTCTGTTTGCTGCTGGCAGAGCTGTGTGCAGCCCTGTGCAGAGCCCACTCACCCAGTGACCTGCTGCCTTCTGCTGCAGGTTACCTGCCCCTGCCACGGCCACATCAGCCCCAGAGGTTGTGCAAGCCCAGCTTTGGGCACACACAGCTGGATTACCTGAGGTGACCACCCAGGGCATGTTCAATTAATTACCTGTTGTACTGAAATAACCGTGGCAGGGTTGAATTCTGGGGTGAAAATGAAGGGTAACATCTTTAATACACAGAGTTAGCAGCCCTCAGAGTCTCTATCCAGCCTCGCTCCAACTGGGAATTGTTTGAAGAAGACTTCAAGCCTTTACCAAACCTTCCAGACTCTCACCTCCCCTCTTGTACCACCCACAAAGAGCACAGCAAACCTTTGTACCTGCAGCAGAGGTGAGTGAAGCAGAAAAGCCCCCTCAGCAAGCTCGTGCACACCAACCTCCAAGTGGTCAAACACATTACGCGATAAGAAACACCAACGGCCCACTGAATAATTTATGTGGTAAACTATTTTTGGAGCATTTGATCAGCTCTATTGGCTACCATTGCTTTTGCTGAATCAACAGCCCCCATCAGAGCATATGCTGCAGTGAAAACAAGCGCTGTGACAGGTTAGGAGAGACATTTACTAAATTAAAGGCTCGCTCCGCTGAGCCGGAACGCGGCGCATCCGTGGAAATGCAGGCAGCCAAACGCTTCCCCAAGCAGTGTCTGAGCACACACCGTCTGTCCCTGCAAGCCTTGCCATTAGCATAACCACGTGTGCAGCCATAAATCAAGATGAGGGAGAGCAGAGCAGGCTGGCAGAAGAGCAACAGAGAGAAAATACGTGGCGGGCCATTTTGCGAAGGGTGGTGATTAACCGTTGTCAGCTAAAGGCAGCCACAGAGGGAACAGCTCTGCTCCTCAGGGGCCTGGGGGAGTGGGAGGAGGCTGGGGAGAAACAAGGTGTTCAGCTGCTCCTGAAAACAGAAACAAACGTGACAACGTTATTTTTTAAAGATACTAAAACCTTTGTTTTGTTGCTAAATACGCACTTCATGTCGGGATTTAGAAGCAGAATGAAGCTATGGGTGTTGAGTCCTGTAGAGGAGTCAGAGGACCCAAAGCAATGGGGGAAATGCAGTCAGGAAGCACAGGAAGGGCCCTGGGGAGAGGCCACTCTGCACAGCTGCCCTGGTACCTCCCCGAGGCCACTCAAAGAGCTGCTGTGGCTCAAGGGCTGCCCACATCCACACTGGGTGGAATTTCCCCTCCACTTCAGGAAGCAGTGCCTGGGATTTGCTAAAGGCAAAATGATCAGGTTTTACTACAAACGCTCTCCCTCACTCCTACAAAATCTGAAATCCTTTCCTGCCACCACCTTTGTCTAATGGCAAATTTCTGGTTATGCAGAGTTGGCAGATTTTCAGAAAAAGAAGGAAAACCAGCCATGACGTGCTGCCATTAGACAGGTGACAGCCTGATCAGCACTGGGATTGGAAACTTCTCTTGCAAGTGACAGAGCACAGGGGGGCACACGAGCCCCCGTGCCTGTACCCAACTCCATGGAAACACCTGTGGGATCACCTTGGTAGATCTGCCAAGAAAACAAACTGCTTGTCCTTCAAAGGTGCGTGGCTTTGGAGAAGAGCAATCCCAGCGTGTGCTGGGACCTAGAGCTCAGAATGTGAATCCCCTTCATGTCTGGTGTTAACAAAGCAGCAGCACTGCAGGAGGGAGTCTGCCTGTCTCCCCTGGATCAGGCTGAGGCTCACGGGGCTCACAGGAACACCCTGGCCCAGCAGGTTATTTTGGGGAGGTGAATCAGCCCCGCGCCTGCCAGCGCACATGACGAGGCAGGAGAGATGCCAGCTGCCCTTCAGCTGCTGGAGCAGCTCCTCTCTGCACAAACACACTGCCACAACACCCACTCTCTATCTGGCATCAGTAGATTTGACACTGCTAAGTACAGGAGTCTTTCTAGAGCACAACAACAAAGTCACACGCAACAGGTTTAACCGAAGCTGCGTATTTCCCTGCTATGGAAACCAGTCACAAGGACCAAAAAGCTGCCCAGTGACAGGAATTTTGTGTACTGCTCTCTCCTAATCTGTCCTGTTCCCTGCTGAAACCCTAAAACTGATGAACAGCAACATGAACTAGTTACAGCTGGCCCACAGCAGCAATCTCAGCTTTTCACATCTAAGCTCTGCCAATCCATTTTCAAGGTCACGCTAAAGCACAAGGATATTTCATCTCCCACCTCCAAATGACCTCATGCAATGTGCAGTCTTGCTTCATCTTCACAAAACAGACTCCCCACATACAGAGAGAAAATAGAGCTTTCAGTTGTAAGGCCTAAATGCACCTTTTTTTCCCCAGAAGCAGGAATAATCCAGGGGTCTGAGCAAATGGGAGCTGACAAGTGCTTGGTGGTCCACAGCTGAATGAGAGAGACACCACCAGTTTAGGAAAATGCTCAAGAAGGAGCTATGCAAATTGCAACCCTTCCATATTTACAAAATGTAGAAAATGTACTGACTGAAGCTATAGCAAAAGGTGAGCTGAGACTCAGAAAACCTCTGGGAAACTGGAGACAGCCAAGCAGTGCAATCAGCACTGTGAAATCACAGGTTAAAATCTGTCAGGAAAGCTTACATTGAGTTTATCCTGTCTCAGAGGACAGAGGTCCATGTGCAAACCTATTTTTCTATGAACTGACACCCACTGGTATTTCATGCCAAGCAACCTGATGACCAAGGCAACCAGAACTCTGTACTGCAGAGTTGTGGCTTTAGAGATTTGCTACTCTCCACATCTCAGCAAACATTTTCCTGCTTTCTAAACCTTTAAAGGGTTTGTAAGACAGGCTGCCAGGTAACACCAGTCCTGCCATGCCACACCAGGGCCCCACACTCACCCCCTGATCCCAAGAGCCTTCACACACAGGTGTTGTGGGTTGAGTGCCCACTAGAATTATTTACCAGCAAATGTGTGCAAAACCAGCAGGACTGGCTAAACCCCAACACTGTCAAAGCTCACAGAACCCTTCCCACAAACTATCTCAGAGCAGACCAAAATTACACCTTGCCTGAGAAACACCTTAATTCAGGCAACAGCCAGACACTTCAGATTAGAAATGCAGCCCAGCCTGGCAGGAGTAGCAGCACAGGATGAGCACACAGCCTCAGGTGGAAGGATAAAGCAGTGAGTAATGGGAGGCAGACACGTGTTGGAGCTGCACGGGCCGGGCTCAGGAGCTCCTGACCCACGCCGGGCTCCAGGAGCCCCAGCCCGGGGCTGCACCGCTCCCTCCCGAGCTGCCAGGGCACGGCACCCAGGGCTGTGGGACAGACAGATGCCTCATGCCTTCCTGCTGAATACAAATTTTTTTTTTCAGCCTAAATTGTGTTAGTACGTTTATTTTATTTTATTTTATTTTATTTTATTTTATTTTATTTTATTTTAATGTAAGTTTTCTGTTTATTTTACAGTGGCCTTTGTTGCCAGTTTTATATATTTATATATTTATATAAATATATTTTTATATATATATTTATATATTTTTATATTTTTACATTTCTATATATAAATAAATATGTATTTATATATTTATATATGAATATACACTTATATTTTTATAATTACATAATTATATAATAATATATTTATATGTGTTTGTATATTTATATGGCTTGGAAAGAACCGTCTGGAATAACGATTTGAAAAACACATCTTTCTAGCAGACAACTTGTGTACTTCTGGGTAATTAGGATGTTTATAAAAAGCCGGGGCATTCCTTTTGTTTTTTAATTCGTGAGCCCAACTCTTCATTAATTGCCACATTTCTCAAAGAGCAAGAAATAACGTTCTGCCTCTCTGAGCCTCGGCTGTGAGAGGCCAGGATCTGACACACATATTCCAAAGGCAGGTTCTCCCAGCCCCCCTGCACCTCTGCAGGCTCTGCCCCAGGGCAGGTGGGTCCTGCAGAAAGCAGCTGCACATTCAGACAGGCCCAGCTTCACCCCAAAGAGCCCTTCTGTGAGGTTAAACTCCTGCCTCTTCCCTGCTTCCAAAACAACAAGACTTTCCCCCCTCTATTTAACTTCAGATTTCCTTTAATCTTAAAGCTTTTTAGGTTTTGGAAACAATGTGTTGTAAGAAAAACCTAAAAGCTGGACGTGTTCAAGATCAAAGCCATTTGAAAAGCCAATCTACCTAAAATCTCTAATAACTTTGGAAAGGCTGCATACTCTTTTAAAATTTTACAGTCACAGTCTGCCGGGGGGAAAAAAGAAGTTTGCTCAGGGTTCAGCCCCACATCTTGCAATACACCAGCCCTAAACCACTCCCAGAGATCCCCTCACACAGCTCAGATGTGACACCTTAACTGTGTCAAAGCTGGAGATCTCATTTCCAGGTCCCTGGCAATAGAGCTGATCTTGCCTTGGATGATGTTATGTAACAACAAAACCTGTTTGGCTCAGGAAAGTCTGAAGAGATTTAATAAATTGTGAAAGGAAGGCAAGAAGGAGAACAAAAAGGAGAGGCTCAAAAGGAGTCCATGACACTCAAAATAATTTCTTTCCCTATACAAGCTTCCTTCATCTTATCTGGGAATTGTATTTCTGTGCAGGAAATTGAGTGTCAGATGAAAACTACTGCCATATCCACTTCTACATCCAAACTATGAACTGTCCCAAGCATCCAGGTCAACATTCTCAACCTTTTCCAACTCATAGCCTCAATTCTTGACAGTAGCATGAGCTCATCTGCATTTCCAGCAGAAGCCTCTTCCCAGCCACCCAGCTCCTCTTAGTGTGGATCTCTGACAAGTAACTTCAGAGACAGAAATCAGACTTAAAAATGCTGCTCCACACAGTGTGACTGATGCAGAGGTGTAAGTATTTGTAAGGAGCACACTGCAATCACAATGCTTTTTGCACATTTATGTAATTCCCATCATGTAAATCCAGAATGCCCTTAATAAATGTCACTGCACATGTATTAAGGACATTTAAATGACTTGAAAAAATCTCAGATAATCCAGTTTACTCAAAAATTTTGCTGGCTAACTGAAGGGAAAGTTGTCCCAAGAAAAACCAGGAACAGAGGTAAATAGCTAGGAACACAGCAGCCCTGAAGTCCAGCCAAATTACAAAGTGACTCAAGTTTCAAACTGGCAATGCAGCATTCAGAAATTTATTTTCCCCAGTATCTAGCAATGTTGTGCTGTGGCAGGATTAAATCTTAGACAGACAGCCACATACATGGGGCTGCCTGCTGCATGCCAGCAGCTACTCAAGTTTAGTGTTTGAGAAAGTCTGAGAGCCAGAGTAATCCTATTTATTTCTGAGAGATCAAACAGGATTTGCAAAAGGGTAACATATCCACAGATTAGTGAAATGTTCTCAGTTTAAATGTGGTCACTTTGCAATCATGTCCAGTAAGTATTTTCATCTGTAGATTTAAAGTTTTTGACCATGAGAGACATGAGAAGTGGAAAATATGTATTCATATATATGGATATATGTGAGAAAAACCTGGGAGTGGTATTCATAAAACCCCAATCCCTCCTTATCTACCCCTTCATGCATTTTGACTCACTCACCCAGGAAGGTTCTTCTGCTATGAGCAAAGGGAACACACCAACATCTCACAGCATCTCCTTAGCACAGAAAGAATCAACCTTTTCTGGTAATGGACTTTTCTAAACAAGTTTTTCTTTGGGAGAAGGAACTTCAGGACAGTGTCAAAGCAGCAGTTGTTTAGAAGGATAGAATCCAAGCTGATATTATCTACAATTAATTCATAATGGATCTAAAAAGATGCCCAGATGCAAGTGCCCCACAGCCAGCAGAGCCATGGAGGGCAGCACTCTCTCCATCTGCCTCAAAGGGAAGGGGGGCTGATCTCTGGAGAGAGCCACAGACACGAGGAAATGGGGGAAATCTGTGTCAGGGAAGCTCAGCTTGGACTTTAGGAAAAGGTTCTTCACCCAGAGGGTGCCTGGGCACTGGAAAAGGCTCCCCAGGGAGGTGGTCATGGCACCAAGCCTGACAGAGCTCAAAAAGTGTTCGAATGCTCTTAGTCCTGTGGTTCGGTTTCAAGCAGCCTGTGAGGAGCAGAGAGTTGGGCTCACCAATCCTTTTGCTCCCTTCCAGCCTGGGATACCCTGTGATTCCATGTGCCAAACCACACCTGCAGCTACAGCAACTCCCTGTTCTGAAGAGCTTCCCAGAGCTCACTGTCCACAAGGGTCTTAACAAGGGTTTAGGTGTGAAACTTCCATGTCTTTGCTCTTAATTCTTTGTGCACTGACAGTACTGTGAGAACAGCAGCATCAATCACTCAGCTCACAACAGAACAGCCTTCACCCAACTCTGAACCCACTGCTTCCAAAAGAAAATGCAGCCCCCTTAGATGATGGGAAAACACAGCTCTGTTTACAGCATCAAACCCCCGGTGAGCTGAAGGGCAGCAGGGAACCTTTGTGAAGGAGCTCTGGACAGCACTCTTGTTCTAAAAGCAAAAACCAGCCATTTGCAAGTGGTGATCCTGGGGAAACATTACCCAACCAGTCACAGCAGACACAAACCTAATTATCAACCAGACAAGCACCATAAATAACCTAAACAGATGCACAGATGTTACCTCTGTGATAAGAACAGGGGCAGTTCTGCAGCTCATTCAGTCACTACAGGACAACTCCTGAATATTCATTCCCCTGCCCCATATTGTTTTCTTCCCACTGGAATGAAGGATATTTAAAATCAGATGTGGCTATTTCAATACCCATCAAACATGGGTATTAAAATTTTATTCACAGCAACATCCCATCCAGCATGTCTACAGTAAGGGCAGCCAGATCAAATTAGCTGGCTGTCAAGATAAAAGTCAATATATTCCCTATGTATTCCCACTATCCGTGACTGCAAGAGAAGGAAGTGCCCTTGGGTTTATCTGGAGATGTAATTCCATAATGGAATACTTTGGCTCAGTGGGTAGCAATGCCTTCAGGGTGCTGTGCTCAGCTGGGCTGCTCTGCCCTGACCTGAAGGCTGCACAAACTTCCAGAACATCCTGGTGCCAGGGCTCACTCCCTGTGACATTCCCTGGGCTCCATCTCAAACCTGGCCTGAGGCAGCTGTGTTGTTGCTGCTTCCTGGCTTGTTTGGCAAACTTTTGGAAAGGTTTCAGTCCAGACCTGGAATGAAGACAACAGTGACCAGGAACATCCTGTAATTGCACAGTGCACTGAGTGCTGAAATAAAGACCATTTTGTCCTGATAACTTCAGAGAACATCTAGTAATAAATTCCTGTACTTTCCACTGGAGGTACTTGTCTTTCTTCCTGAGAAATCTTCATTTGCACATCCTACTTAGGAAGGAGAAAACTCATTTCCTCAGGGAATCTGCCTCCCCCTCCTACCTGAGTAGGAGTATTTTGCTTTCACAGCAGTGCCCACAGGCAGTGAGAGGTCAGGGCTGAGCTCTCTTGACACCTTGCAAACACACCTGAATCTTTTGCCCACCTACCATAAGTATTCAGCAGGCACTAGAACAGGATTTATGCACCTCATTCTATCAACAGACACACTGGAAGGCAAAAATTGAACAGAACAGGGAGAGCAAAAATTGCCTGTGAGGTAAATAAAACCATACATTAGACCCACAGCTAAAAAAATACTGGGGGTAAGGCTAAGTTCATTCAAGTGACTTTAATTACAAGATGATTGTTAAACCAATTTAAGCTGAGAAAACACTTTCTAGAAGTCCACATTTAAATAAGACTTTAAAAGAGCAATCTACAAAAGATGACAGTGTAAAAAATTCCTTCTTTTCATCTTCGTAATCCACAAAAAGGCTCATTTTTGGAAGCTAAAGTGGACCACTTACTTAGTAAAGGCTTAGTCAGCATCAAACTTACGAAAGTGATTAAAACATTGTCACTCTTAGGAGTGTAGTAAAAATAAAAATAGCCAATTTTCCATTAAACTGATATAAAAGTAAACACATTACCAGCGAAATGGTGCTGTGTTTCCATATGCCAAATTTGTTGTTTTAAGAGGTATCTGGGAGGCTTTTATGTGAAAGTAGAGCATGTTACATCCATATAGAATGAGCCCTTTCCTAAACAGCTGGCTTCTTCTGAGAAAGTTGCCAGTGGAGAGCAGGTAACCTCGTGTAAGGAACCAGTCTCCCAGCAGAGGTCTAAACTAAGAGGATTACAGGGTCAAAATTCCAGCAGCTGGAGGACTTTATCTGCACATTAAAGAGGTGCAGAAACTCTCAGATAACTATTTAAGAAAAAAAAAGAAAGTTTCTCAGGCATTCAGAGGTCCAAGCTGAAATTTTTCACTTTTTCTTACTGCAGTCAGCTGCTCAGCAGAATATATTAGCACATGCAGAGCTCTGTGCTCTGCAGCCAGAACACTCCTGTGCCTTCCAGACAGGAGAAGTGGAGGTAGAGCATTGTAGCAAACAACTGTCCCAGTTAAAGATGACAAAAGCAAGAAGTCCAGGTTGAAAGCTCTGACTCAAAGAGCCAGGGAATGTCACAAGCAAAATGCTCACTCTGAGGCACTTTCTCCCTTCTCTTTCAGGAAAAAGCCAAATTCAGTTGGGCAGGAGAGAGATGGGGACCAGCCCCTCTTCAGTAACTACTTTATTTCAGCTCATGTAACACAAATCCACATCATAAACTTTGCACAGCATCACTCTGTGGTTTTGTTTACAGGGAGTTCAGCTCCTTCTGCTTTCTCAGCTTCCAGTCACATTCAGGCTCTGCAGGACTGTGTGAGGAAAAAACAAGGACTGTGTCAGCCAAAAAAGCAGCACAGATAACATATGAATGCTCTCTCACCAGTGAGAAGAACTGCTCATGGGTATTTCATCTCTGAGAGAAGGAGTGGAAAAGTTCAGTTATTTCTTCTACTGCTTTACAGCTGGTATTGCATCATTGAGAAAGGTGTTTACAAAAAGTGCAAATGTAGCAATGGTTCTGTGGAGAATATTCTCCCCCAGAGATGTCCCAGCTGAATAAAACCATTTATAAAACTTACCAGAAAGAAGAGGAAATGGCACCATAAGAATTACATGAGACTGAGACACTGTTGTCATGTTGCATTTTTTGCTCCGTGATTCATTTCACCCTTCAAAGGAGACTTTCAGCCCTGCTTGCAGAAATGTCAGTTTTGTTGAAATAAGTGCTTTTACTCTGACATTTACATGCCTAGCACATGACTATTATTATTATTGTTGTTATTATTATTATTACTGCTCGGGCAAGATGCAGCTACTCATTCTGGTCTTCAATGCATGAAAAATAAATGTCTTCTGTGATCAGTTAACTGTGAAGTTCATGCAGTTAAAATTATTTCTCAAACATGGCATGAAATATTTTTAGTCAGCAAATTACACCAGCACAATAATGTACTGTCCAGTAAACAGGAAATAAGGAATATCTAGGGAAGATACAGAGTTGCACTGTATCACTTATGTTCTCAGCAGGCTCTATCATCATACCCTTGTCAGGGTAACTTCTCATTTAACCATTCCACAGAGATTAGCATGGCTTCTCCTAATGAACTCACCAAGTTACTGACCAATTCACTGGGTAACCAGCTACTACAGTTCTCAAAACTGAAATACACTCTGCAAGGTAAAAACCAGCACTGTGATGATCCCTGCTGCAACACTGGCTGCAATGAGATAAAACTAATCTTAAAGGAAGTCAAAAAAAAACTTTATTCACACCAGAAACGCAGACTTAGGAATTTTCCTTTATTAAAATAAGCCCCTTATGGTTACTTACATCTGTGCTCTAACAGAACTGTACAATATATAAAAACATATATATAGAAAAAACAACAACAAAAAAAATCAACTGCTGCACATCCTTAATCATCATCTTCTTCCTCTTCATCACTGATCACGTATTTCTTAGGCTTCTTACTTGCTTTGTCATCATCATCTGCTTTTCTCTTTCCAGAAGGTTCTCCTTCCTAAAGGCAAAAAAAAAAGGACAAAAATAAACCACCATCTTTCCAGCTAAAATAGAAAAAAAACCCACCACAGAACAACAAAAAGACCTCAAAGTGTTTCTTGTCAGAAAAGCAAAATTACTAGTTCTAGTTTTCCCATTCTGTGCTACTGTGAGGCAGGGCTGGTTCCACAGGGCTGGTTCTGTGCCAGCCCTCACCCTCAGCACTGGGTGGCTGCTCCCAGTGTCACACCCCAGCCCAGGAGGGTGCAGGGAGCTGCAGCTCTGTCCCCTTGCTGCCCCATGCATGGCATGCACATCTGCATTATCTGCATTTGCAGCATCTGCAGGGCACTCTCAGCAGGGTGAGGCTCCTCGAATTTGGAGTGAATTTCCCAGCACACAGACACATTCCCTTCAGGCAGCCCCTGCAGCTTTGCTAAGTTTTCCAGCTAAGGGAAGGAAGAAATTCAGGAAGTGGGCAGGCATTTTGTTCATTAGAAAGACAAAATTAAACTAATCACTCTCTGGCATAAAGAAAAAAATTAGGAGGAATCACTCAAACTCAGAATCAACACCACTTTACAGTCCAAGAAATGTAACAGTTTATGAGGCTTCAAAGTGCTGGTTAAAGGAACTCAATTCACTGAGTTAATTACCTGCTTACAAGCAGTGCCATAAAGAGTTTTATAGGGTTGATGTTCAGTTTTTAATTCATGAAGTCAACAGGTTGATTTTTGCTCCATGTACATTTCCACCAGTTCAGTTTGAATCATCCTTCCCAACAACATTTTAAATCATGAGTTGCTCATGCAAAACTCACCAATTGTGACATGAGGGACAAGTGGTAACTCAACTGTTGTTGAAAAAGAAGAGTATCTTTAAAAATACTCTCAGGTCTAAGTAACCTCATCCCTTTTTCCATTTGTTGGTTTTGGAAGTGTGGGTTTGGTTTTTTATTTTATTTTTTTTTAAAGCCACTTGCTTGGATTTTAAAGGAGGAAAGATTGAGTTCTAGAACTTTGGAGTTTCACAACTCTAAGGAATGATTATTTATCCAAAAGCATTCAATTCAATGTTAATTAAGTACCAAGAGAACTGCAGTTAGGAAGGAATTTTAAGCATGAAAAACAGAAATTAAGAGGGGTGGGAATCTCAACGATAGCTTCTTCCTCAGAACAAACATTTTCTTGTAATCTAGCTGGGCTATTGTTCAGTGAGTCACCTTCCTATTCAGCAGAATATCCCCACCAACTGCAGCAACAGTGAAACTCCTTGCTGTGTGGTGATAAAGTGCATTATTAATAACAGACTGGCATTTGCAGTAAGGGTAACAAATTGTGACTGACAGCAGGGGAAAGTGAGTGCACAAGGAAGGGAGTCCCACACGTGGGTATGCACTGAACACTCCCCCTGTGGGGACTGAGCACAACAGCTCCAGCAGCACTGGGGTGTTCTGTGGCACTGCAGCACCACTCCCAGGCCCCAGAGCAGCATTACCTTCCTGTCACTGTAAAATGGAGGCTGCTGCTCCTCCAGCAGCAGGGAAATGCTGCTGATCAGACCTTTCCTGCTGAGAGAATGGACTGCCAAATCCTCACGTTGCTCTATCATCAACTGGCACATCGAGTCTTAAAAATAAACAATTCAATTTCTACTAACAAACGCTCACAAAAATTACAGTTTTGTCTCCATGAGTCACTGTGGCTGTTGTATTTTCTGAGATATTAAATTTTCCTGATGGATAACAAAAAGCCAGAATCTATGTCTTTAGAAGACAAAATTAATTTTTACTTCCACTTCACATTCCAATGCCTGTTAGTGCAAATACCTCAGCTGACTCTGCAGGAGCACTAAGAACCTGCATTCAGCACACAGAAAACACCCAAGGGGCTGGGGAGTGAGGCCTCCCTGGGACTTTACAGGAAACACAGAACAGAAATGAAAATGAGAGCAGCTTAGTCCTTGTGTAACACTGCAGTGCTGTATCAGCAGTGACACGATTGAACTAAACCTCAAATGCAATGTTCACAAGGACTCATTTAATAATACCCAGCAGTCATAAATTACAAACCAATAAAACACCATTTTAGATTAGCAAACAGCACTACTGCTGTAGCAGTTAATTTGATCAGGGCCCAATGTTTCACATGATACTGTGGTGATGGAAAATTTATGTTTAGCAATGGACAATAAGTCTTTTTAACTCAGTTTTTTAACTCTGCTATTTAAAAATAACAGAAATACCATGTGAAAATGCTCCCACTATTTCCATAATAAACAGGAGAGGACTACATAACTTAGGTAACACTGCACTAGGAGTCCAATATTAAGCCTTCTTATTCCTTGCATAATTTTGGTAAAGTCATTTTACATAACTCTGCATAAATTTTTCCATCTTTAAATCAGCAATAACAATAGTGTCCTCCTTTGGGAATCACTCAGGTCTGTGAACTAATGCAGTGCATAAGAAATTGGTGATTAGTTACCATGGAAAGCATGCCAAGTCAAATAACACATTCATCAGGGTGTAAATGAAACCACAGAAGTCCCAAGTTTAAACACCACATTTAGTGAAGGAAATGTTCCTCATTAAAAATGAGCAGCTTGAGAACAAAGTCCTTCTCTTACCTCATCACTATTAAGCTTCTTTGCCTTGAGTAGTCTTTGGGTTTTATCTTCATCTGAGCCTTCATCACTGTCAGAAGAGTAGATTCTAGCACGTTCCTCTGCACATTCCAGGAAAAAATAAAAACACAAATACGTTTATCTGAAACTGGTGAGGAAGAGAGAATATTAAAAATGTCTTACATTTAGTGCCACAAAATTTGCAGAACCTAAGTCCAGAGTGAAAAAATAACCTTATACAAACCTGTCCTGGGTTGTAGTATAGGATGTGCACAAAGTATTCTATCACCACCTTCATGAACTGTTGAATCCAATTGTTGGAGCAGTCTTCTCCCAGGCTCCCCTCCCTCTGGGGTGTCTTCTGTTAATGGCCCATCAAATGCCTGCTGCTCCCTCTGGGAGCTATCTCTGTTTAATGGGCCATCAAGGACCCCCTGTATGACTCATCATCCCATTGTGAGATGCTCTGCCCAGGGGGAGGAGCCAAGCATTCTCACCTGGATATAATCTGGGATTTGGGACAGTGCAGGGGCCCTCACCCACTGGATTCCCAGAGCTACCAGACCTCTCTAGGGGATCACTGCTTCATGAAGCCCTCCCTCACCTGGATTGCTTCCATCACCCTGCTCAGTTGTATTCTGACTCTGTCAGTGGTCTTTTGTATCATTGCATTTATTTTATTTTACTTTTTTTTCCTTTCTTCTTATTAAATTGTATTTCTGACTTGGAGCCTCTCACTCCTTTTGCTTCCAAACCACTCCAAAACCGAATTAACGTCTCCTTGTGTACGACCCGGCAAAATCATGTCTAACCAGAGCTCCCCTGTGCAATTAACCTGTGTGAATCCCACAGGCCTTGGTGCCATTGATGCTCACCTCTGATGCCCCCTTTGTATCTGTTTTTGATGGCTGCCAGGCTGATGGCATCGTCCCCCTCGTCCTCCTCGTCGTAGCGGTCGGGCTCCAGGTAGCTGGCGCTCAGCCCGCGCTGGTGCTGCTTCTCCCGCATGCGCCGCTGCTGCGACTCCCGGCGGATGGACGCCCGCAGCCTCTCCTCCTCTTTCTGCCCAAAAAAACCAACGTGCTGAGCTGTGGTGGTGTACAGTTTGGGTTTTCCAAGAGTTCTCTATGTTTTTGTTATCTGTTTACAATGGTTTGTTCTGAGCACCCCCATAACAGTGTGTCTTTTGGGAGTGCAGCCAGGGCCCTTCTAGATCGCAGTCAGCCTCTCCAGCAGAGAAACTGCTTGAGAACTGCTCAGGGGGCAGTTCAAGCTCACACAGCTACACATGGTACAAGGCTGGCTCAGCAGAGAGGCAGAAGGCTCCCAGCCCAAATCAATTTCCAGCAAGGGTTTATTCCAGTGTG
>JBBMKD010000022.1:12302464-12325585 GCA_037834095.1 Argya squamiceps | reverse complement strand
CCCCGCCCCGGGCTGAGGGAAACCCGCCCCCCTCAGCGCCACCGGCTCGCTCCCTTCCCCCCCGGAGAAGGAAAGGTGTTGCTACAAACACATGGGGTTCGAGGCAGTCAGTACAAAAAAAACCCAAACAAACAAAACCCCGAAGCCACAACAAGAATACAGTACTTTAATCATCCAAAAATTAGTAACTGTTTTACATTCTGACAGCATATAGTGCTGATACGCTAAAATAGTCAATACCTGTTTCCCCAATGGAAATTTAAATTGAACACTTGCTCGTTTGTAGCTTACAAACGCAGGATTACTCAAGCTGTAGAGAGAATGAGGCTATTTCTTTAAAATACAAGAGTAAATAGATAATTGCTCTGAAATATTGGTTATGTTTCCATGCTTAGCTTGGAACCAACAGAATCAACAAATGCGGTCATTTGATTTCTGCATTAAGCCGGAAAAGTAATCAGTAAGACAACAGTATCTCTTTCAGAAAAAAGTCCTTGTGTTTATGGTAACTGTAATCAAAGTAACAGCACTCCTGCACCCACAATCAGTGAAGGCATAGGCAGGATCTCTCCACACTGATGGCATTACATCACTCTGTTTGTTGAGACTGCTGAAGATTCCTGGCTGCAGATTGAATTTCTTCATTTATTCCAAAAAGATACACACTGCAGGCACGAAAGTGATTTCTGTTAGCTGTTCCATGCACCATGCCAAAGACGATGATTAAACCCTTTTGGTTGAAAAAATTTGTTTTCCATGCCCAACCTGTCAGGTATCTGTCCTGAAAGTCACAAGCAGTGAAATATGTAGCTGTTGTCCACAGAGCTAAACCATTTATTAGGGTCCAATACTATAATTTGTGACAGGACACCTAAGAGTTGCAACTTAAATGGCCCTGCCTTTGATTGGAATATAAATAATTAAACAGCCAAACTTGATTTAGTAAAAGCAAGAAAAGATTTGGGCTATTATTTGCATAATCCAGCCTTTCAGTTTTCTCCTTCATTTTCAAGCAGGAGATAATTGCCTAATCTTTTTAGGTAGTGATAAAATAATTCATCATAGAATCCCAATACATGAACAGATTCTGTGAACATGCAGCCCTTCAACAAATGAAGGAAGACATTACAGCCTGTTTTTTGACACAAAATGATTATGGTGCCTAGCAAATAAAAAGTAAAGTATAGCTTTAGGCAACTCAGCACAGGACAGGCTTTGGCCATGCTCATGCAGCAGTGTCTGTCTGTAAAAGGACACTTAACTTGTGACTGTATGTATATTGTATTAGAACTATTTCAAAGTTTATTTCAAAATCTAAAAAGTTCTTGAAAATTTACAAAAGCCCAAACCACAAGAAGCCCTTTTTGTTACTCATCAGAACACTTCTGATGTTGTTGTGAGGTTACAGTAAGTGTAGTCTTTGGTTTTAACTGAATTCATTCTAATTTGGTTTCCAGAGCACACATTTATTTGTAATTCTAATAAAAGACTGATTTAGAAATAGGGGGGGAAAGGTTCTTCCACGAGTATACACCAGTTATATACACTATCCTCACTGAAGGCACTATAGTTCAAAATTCTCTGTACAGTTGCAGTAAAATTTGAAGCCACCTCCAGAATGAAATCTGTTTTTAAAGACACAAACCAAGATTTGCAGCAAATTACAACATGGGCAGAGTGTCAGAGACTTGCTCTCTTTTTATAGTATATACAACCTGATGCAAAAATCTCAGTCCAGTATGTTTCCTACACATAAATTCTCACCACATTATGATCTTTGGATGAAAACAGTTGTCAGTTGAATTCCCTGTTGCTGTAAATACACCCGAGCTGTCCTGTAGAACATTTTTGTGATCTCAAAGCAAACTAATACAAGACAGTCCAAACAGACCTGCACCAAAAAGCTTCTAGATTTTCAGATTTCAAAGTGTACTGTGATTATGTACAGAAGGTGAAGTGATTCTTGTTGCCTTATTAGTTTGCTTATAGAACTTTAAACACTTGAATAATGACTATGCCCTAGAGATTTGACACTACATATTGGTTAGTTTCTGCATGTCTTAGGTAGTGTTTCAACATCAAGACAGATATAGAATGAAAACCCTTTCTTACAAGTGTAACTTCATGATAAAAAACTGTTAGATCTGTATGATACAAATAGCTTAATGTAATGTAACTTAGGTCAGTTGTCTTACAGTTAAGGCTGCTTTTCCTTTACAGTTATGCAGTATTTTAATTATGAATGTTTACTACTTCTAGAGAAATTGATACTTATGTAGATAACAATTTTTAAACAAAGAATATAAACTAAATAATGTTGATGAACACATGAAATCAGTCTAAAAACGTATCCAATTTAGATATAGAGCAAGACACATTTATGAGATCTTTTGAAAAAGACTTTAGGTGTAACAGGAAAACTCTCATTTTGCAAGGCTCCTATTTTTTTTTCTTTTTCTGCAAGGCTTCCACGTTTGTGTTAGTCCCTCTAATCTCCTGGGAGAAGTCCTTAGCCAATTTGTTTTTGTTTGGCTTAAAAGGATGTCTTTGAACTGGATCACAGTATCAAGAACTAGTAAAAAACGAAGCAGTAGAATTACAAATAACATTGCTGTGAAAGATTTCTCTTCAGTGCATATGAACAAAGCTGAACAGCTCTACATGAGTCCAGCTGCTGGGTGAAGAATCCCTTTTCACTAATGCATTGTTGTCAGGAATATACACACTCCTCCACAGAAATACACACCCCCAGATTTTCTTACAAACACTTCAGTTGGGTCAGTATCTGCCCAATGATCTTAAAGGTCCCATTCTTTCACTACAGACAATTACACCATTGATTTGCAATTACATTTTGAAATCTTTACATTTAGAAAGCACAGCCGAAGTCTTGAAATACAAAAAAAAAGTTCTTAAAAAACCCAATCCAAACCTATGGTACAGAGACTGGCACAGTTACTGTGTCTCCATCCATCCCAAAACCGTGCTGCACACCAGCAGATGATTTACTGCTTTGCTTTAAGAGGAATGGGGGTTCCAGTCTGTTCCCTTCTAGCCCAATGTAGTCCAAGATGGCCAAAGGCCGCGGTGCTGCCCGTGCTGACTGCACAGCTCTGGCATCAGCTTTGCTAATTGTCTCCTTCAACCCTCCTCTTCCGAACTGCAATGAGAGACAAAGAAGAGAAGCTTGGCTGTATTAGCATTTTAACTATTTTTGTGTTTCTGTAACATGAACAGTTACTTTGTCACACGAAGTACCACAGTTTAAAGGAGCTAACAGGTAGCATTAGACAGCATTTTAAGCAAATAAGCTGAGCTTATTGCCTTATTCACAGTTGCAAATATTTCCAAGGAAGGACTTGTGGGAAACATTAATCATCTTATGCCTGATAAGCAGACTTAGCCAGAATTCTTTTTTTTTTACAGTTTTTGCAGTTTTTTAGAGGTGAATTTAATTTACATGGCTTCAAAAGAAACACTGTAAGAGTTTCACAGTATATCGAGGACAATTCATACACACACAGATGTTACAATCAACAGCCTAAAATCTTCCATTTATTAATAAAAACATTCACTTGTCAGAAAATGCAAGAGCAATAAAAATTTGTGAATAAAATAACTAAAAGCTCACATGCTATTAAGATTTGAGAATATGCTATATGGATTGAATGACTGGAGTTTTCCTCAACATTTGTATTACTTTTGATGTTTTCTTTTCATACTATCAAATTATGTTTTCCTTTTCTGTGCAGATAAAGCAAACAGCACTAAAGTTCTTATAGGACACATAAAGGACAAAATATAAAGGATGTCTCCATTTTGTTTAAAAAAGTGAATCTGTTCTCAAATCCACTCAATGGAAGGTAGGTGGCAGAAGCATGAATAACTTCATCCATCAAACTGCAAGAACAGATGAAAACAATTTCCATCCCTAGATTTCTCCAATCATGCAGTTAAAAGCACACAGACAAAGAACAGGGAAGGGGTACAACACAGTGTGAGCAAGGAAGAAGAAGAAGATGTAGAATTTTTTTTAGAAGGAACATACAAAGACAGAAATGAGAAACCTCCAACATCTCTGTTTGGGTGCTCAGTACCCAAGTGGGTGTTCAGAAGAACCTTTTCTGTAGCTTCAGGGCTGGAGAGATGAAAAGGTATTTGCAGAAACTTTTACTCCCATACTCCAGACTAAGAAAGCAAAGGAAAATAGGCAAGATATCAATAGAAGCATAGATTTTGAACAGTCAAGCACTAATAACAGAACTAGTGAGAGAGGAAACCTTAGAGAGCTGTGAGACACCTGAAGCATTATGATAAAAAACCCAACTGGTTTGGAATCTATTTTGATAAACAGATATGCAGTGTCTGAGTGCCTTTCTTATCTCTGTGCTCTATTCTAGGTACTCATCCATATTTTTCAGACCTGTTCTCCTCCACTTAACCTTTATTCAGAGGGGAATCAGATTTTTAAACCAAATTCCAATTTCCTGTGTCATTCCCTCTAATATATTCCTTAACTACTGCTACTACTACTGAACTGCCTGGCCCCTCCTCACACTGAGGAGAGGTCACCATAGAGCACCTAAACCCAAAAGATTTAATTAAATAGAGTTTTAAAATGCAGTTCTATTTGCATAGATGGACATTATTTTGTAGTTGAGTGCTTCCAGTATTTGACACTATTACACAAATGATTTCTGTTCATGTGCTATGTTATTAACCAATTTTCTGCTGATCCATTTAATTAGGCTTCTAACTGATGAGCTCCAACAAACCTGACTGCAGCAAATAAAGATGCCACTTTATTTATTTTATTTATTAAAGCTATCAGCTACTTGTGCATGAACAGAGCCACCAAGGGAGAGATTACCCAGTCCCAGCCTCTGTACATGACAGTATGTTCAGTTTCCTTGCTCAGTCAATCCCAGTGACATTGGGATACTGGCACTGGACAGGGTATCCTACACTGTTGATTTCAAGTACTGCTTTTAAAGAAGGAATGAATCTTATCTGAACACAACTGAGTGATCAAAACTATTGTTTTCACTCCTTTTGCTACAACTCACAGGAAATTTGAATGCTCTTGTTCTAGGACTATGCTGAAAATCCTTTGCTCATGTACATGAACACCCTGCAACAAAACAGAAAGTATCAAGCAACAACAAAAAAAGTAGGAGCAAAGCACAGGAGAATCCTGAAGCTGATCTACTAATCTTGTGCTATCCTGGTTTTGTCAAGGGAGAAGGGGAATAACCAGACACCTTTAAAGCCTGTGCCACACACCCATTGAGTTAATAATGACAGGTCTTACCCAAATCATTGTTTTTTGTGATAGCTGCAGCTGCCCTGGCTCGAGGTCCCTGTTGTGTGAAATGGTATCCAAATTTGAGGATCTTGTTGTTTTCTTCAAGCATCTTGGCAATTTCTACTTCTGCAGCTGTGCCCAGCTGCTGCCTCTGTTAAAATATAAGGTACACAAAGACAACAGAGCTTACATGTGCTCATCCTGAAAGAGATCAAATACTTTCCCTATATCATCAACAAACATTCAGCTTCATTCTAGTTAATCAAATAGGCAGAAGGTCCTAAAATATGTTTGTACACTTTAAAGCACAAGGAAGCACAGAAATGACCAGGAATAACCTCAGCTGGATGCTCCTGACAATCTTAAGGGCAATTGTTGATTGTGTTAATACAATTAAACATAAAATATTTGAAGAGCTTATCACAAGCTGTCTTCTAAAAGCATTCAGTCAATTAGGATTGGGTAGGTTTAGTATGGTATCCCCACCACCTCACTTACCTGATTATCAATTTTGATCTCTGTCAACGTTTCGTTGTCTTTCAGTGCATCAACCAAGGCCAGAATTCCAACTCCAGTGATGAAGTTTGATTCTATGTTCAAACTTTTTAATTTTGTGTTTACTCTCAGCATATCTGCAAGGGCCTTTGAATATAAGAAAGCATCATTAAACTTCTGAATTTTGTTGCAGTACCTCACAGGACACAGCAATATCCACTTCCACTAACTAGTTCCATGGAAGCAGCAAGTTCAGAGATGCAAGGTGTGACTTTGCAAGCTTTCACCCACTGAGACTGAGATAAGTCTTCAGCCAGGCAGTATCTACATTCCCTTTTGAAATAGCATTCAGTCAGGAGAAGGCCTGTCCTTCTCTTGTTACAAACCAAAAAGCCACACAGAATACAAATGGTCTGAAATTAGCATATTGGACCAATTCCATTTTGTAAGCCTTCAGAGCACACAACGAGCAATGCAGGCTGCCCAGCAAAGGCCAAAGAAAGGGCATCAGTCAACTGAGAGGAGAATTAGGTATGGTTAATTTGTAAACAGGGATCTGACTTCCAAAATGCTTTTGGCTACAGATTTGGTAGGAAGAGGTAAAATTCAAAGCTCTAAGCATAGCACCAGCATGTAGCTAAAGGCATTTTCAATTCAACATAGAAAAAAAATGACCTGACAATAAATTATATTTAAGTTTTAATTGTATCAAGCTAGATACTTCAACTAATATTATGCTTTATATATCAATATTTTAAGCCACTCTTTGGTATCAGGGAGATAAAGAAACAGATATTTTACAACTTCAACTAAAACTCTAGTTAGTTGAAAAATATTATGGGTGTTTTTAAGTCCTCAAATATGTTTCTTGTAAATTAACTTTGACTAAACTATTGGCTACAGGAATGAACAGCAGGATCTAAACAAGCAAGAAAGAAAGAAAAAAAAGAAGAGGTTAGCAAAATGAAAAATCAGAGAGAGGGACTGGGAAAAAGAATTCTCCCTCACACATCTGAGGCATTGCTGCATATTAAGTTACCAGTAATCATTTACCAACTTAGATACAAGAAAGGCTTGTTAAAGAAAATATACTTTACAGTGTAGCAGAATGGACACATTTTCACCTCTGAATATTTAAATTGGATTAAATTTAATCCCTTAGACCATTGCCCTTCCACCCCACCTTCCCTTGCACCCCACTTAAAGCTGTTATTGTGAGTACTCACAACAGCAACAGGGTCATTGCTCCGGGTGGCTGCCAGGCTGAAATTCTTCACATGTGTGTTGGTTTCTAAGGCTTTGGCAAATTCTTTCAGCGTTGGAATTGGTATGTTCTGGAATTAAAAACAGCATTTCACTCTCTTGAGATGGACAAGTTTATCCCCTTCCCCCAGCTTTTCCCACTATCTTATTCTCTTTACAGCAAAATGCCCAACAATATTAACTGTCACTGGCCTCCAGCAGTCTCACAGTGAAGACCTACCCCAAGATGTAATGGCTGTAAGAGTCACCAATTCTACAAAGCAATCATTTTTACAGTATAGCACCAACCAAGCTTAAAAGGAATAATTTAAGGGAATTAATTAGGGTAGCAAATGCCTCAGTTTATCGTATCAGAAACTTTGATCTGTTGCCATTTTAGGCAGTTATTTTGGCTAGCATTTTCCAGTTACACAGTATTATTCTTAAACCATGGATTTTATTTCCCACCTTAGTAGGAGGGACAAGCAGCCCTGGCTGCTGGCAAAGCTGTCCCTGGGGCCTACACTGCCAGTCAGGGGTGCTGCAGTTCTGGTTTCTTTCAGGCAAATATACAAAAGTTTGTCACGTGTGAAAACACAACTGTTCACTGGGGAGCAGAAGCTGCCCTAACTTCCACCAGCCCTTTTGTACAAGGATCAGAAGGATGTCAGGCACAAATATCCCTTTGCTTGCAACACAAACTGAGAGCACATTGCTTCATCAAGGACAAAGGACTCAACAAAGCAGTTGACTCCATGATAATGAACTTCTGGAACTGCTGCCAGCTTGGCAGCAACAGGAATCTGGGCTGGCAGTGAGAAAGCCTAAGACTTTTTAAATACACATTTGGCAAAAGAAACCAAGATGGCTTATGGGTTTAGCTGCAGGTTCTGAGCTTATACACACTACAACATTCAGCAGAAAGATTACTGCACTGAGAATAAGCCTATCATGCTCTTTTAGAGAATTTTGCAGGTTGAAGTGTCTCCTACTGAGAAAAAGCAGCATATTTACTGCAGCCTTCAGGTAATTACCTTAATGTTATTTAGATTAACTTCAACAAGACGAGAATCATTATCTTTAATCCTCTGCAGTGTCTCCTCCACGTTTGTGGGATTTGGTGGTTCATCAAAAACAGGTAACATTTTCTCACCTTTTACTATATCTGAAAAGTAAGGCATCTAAATGTAATCAAACAGGTTGCACACATTCATTGTGAATAAATGATATACATACTAAATATTTACTGTAATTAAAGATCATTTAATCATCTTTACATCTCTCCCCCACCAAAGTTAAGTTTAATAAAGTTAAATTCTTTTTCAAAAGTCCTCACAGCCTTTCTGGTTTTTTTTCAGAAAGCACATAGGAGTTGAATTACAAACACAAAAATAAAACCTAAGAATCAACACACACAATGCATGCTTATGCCTGCTTTTGTCACCAAAAAGTGGCTTAAATGCAGAGGATATTTTAGTGTTCAAATATCTTAATTCCACTCTTGCCAGAACTCAATTAGCAATGGTACAGGCATATACATTTCCAGACTAAGATTTAGGAGTCTGAAAGAATGTTGGTGCAACAGCAAAAAAAGTGAATGCAATAGTAACTGTGTGCAGTACAGAGAATTGATTTTTCTGACACTTGTGAACACACTTACTTGAGAAGTTGTCTTTGTCAACCCCATTGCTGCTTCCTACTACATCACAGAACTGATTGTTTGTTATCAAGTTGGACATTCCCAATATTGCTGAAAAAGGAGAAAAAGAAAAAAATAGTTTTTACTGTTCCTGATTAATTCAGCTCAGATGCAGAGTTCCTTTAAATACCAAAACCTGATGTTTGTACAATAGTTATCAGTACAAAAAGCCATTCAATATCTTAATCATTTGACAAATGTAGAAAAAAAAATTATTTATAGACATTTTAGTTGACTTTCACATCTTAGGAAGTTCTAACCTCACCAGGTTCAAGCACCAACTTTAAAAAGTGCAGCTCAAACACAAAATGAAGATTTAGGAATACAGGCACACACAAACACATCGTTATACATAAGAAAAATCAGTCACATACACATCAAAAACCAGCCAGTCTGAGGAATGGATCTAAAGGTTTTAAGTTTGAAAATCAGGTATCTTTTGCAGGCCAAAATAATTAACTTCCTGACAAATTATCACAAATCAGTAAAGGTGAAATACCTCAAGCCAACTGGCAAACAACATTATCTCGTTTCTATCACAACTACAACATCCTGCAGTCAGATCAACACACCATCACATTAATTATTCATCTTTCTTGTCTAAATATGTCCCAGCCCCTTCATCCTTCAAAAACACCTCACCTGCAAGGTCACCTAATTCTGTGTCTGTGGCACTGGTCAGGGCTTCCTCCAGTTCTGGATCAAGAGAGAATTTCTCTTCTGTGAAAGACTGTACAGGCTTTTGCTTGGGGATGAATATTTTCCCTGGAGTAAATAAAATGGAAAGTCTGATGTTACTTTGTATTATATAGCTACTGATCTTTCAAATACTGTGTACTTAAAGAATACATGTTACATTTAGTGAATACTAGGAGAACCACAGACAACATAAAAGGTTCTTCTGTTGTTGCAAGTCAGGGATGAGGAAAGAGCATAAACAGGAATAAATATGCAGCAGTCTGGATCATTATTCCAACCTTATTTGTTTCTCCTAAGGATTAGAATGGGCTCCTGAATTAGGACTGAGACTTCACAGGATGGTTATCAACACCACTTCCTACCCCAGAAATAACAAAAGGAAGTTGGAACTCCTTTCCCATTGCTCTTTCAGGCAACTTGGAAAGTTTGAAAACCCTCTGCCATATCCATACCTATGAAAAATATTTCCACAGAGGAATCATCCTCACCCCAAAGTCACAGTTACAGTGAGAGTAGGTGGAGTTTAGCATCACTAAACCTAAAATCATGTATTCCATACCTTCTCTAGACTACAGCAGTTTCCTTTTAAAGGAAGTTCATGCATTCCCACTATCACAGATTACAGAGAAGCACATCAGGTTTTTCTCTGATGACCAAGAGCTGTTGCTAGCAACATGGTATTTTTGTTCCCGGGTTGCTATCCCTTTGGAAACTTGTATAAATGGTCATTATCCATATTTAGAAGCAGAAAATAATCCTCCTTACATAACTGTATTGATTCCAAATAGTAATTAAGTGCAGCTGACATGCATTACCACCCATACCTCAGCTCTGATGGACAGCACAGAAGAAACTGCTGGTGATTCAGGATTAAAAGAAAACCTTCAGAAATTGAAGGCTTATGTAGCAATTGTTTCAGGTTGTTTTGATATAAATGATGCAATACATTTCTATCATTTTATTTCACCTACTGGGGAGAGATTAACGTTTAACTTTAACTGTAGTTTATAGAGGAGATGCAAGAATGTTTGATAAGGTTTTCATTAATCCATTAACACTGAGCAGTATACACACGATCTGAAGCCTTTCAGCAGTTATGTTTGTGTTACTTTCCCTCAGTAATATGGGCTAGTAAAAAGGTGAGGATTTTGGAGTACAAGGAAGAAGACTCAAGCAACTGAGCCTTTGTTCAGCCATCCCATTTGCAGCATCAGTGCAGCAGGAAGAGACCAAGAAAAAGAAATTGATCTCAATTAAAAGCAACTTGGCAAAAATGTATTTTAACCTAGTTCAGCCTTCATTCTAGTTCATCCCACAGTGCTGACAAAAAAAACAACTACTTTTCCTGATGTTGCTTTTCAGTAATTCTTAAATTTATCAGTTGGAGACATCTGGTTCAAATATCTGCTCCCTAAGAGTAACACTAAACTTATCCATACATGCCTGACACTTAAAAAAAGCTAGAGAGAGTGAGAAGTATAATCAGTTTTTAATAAAGCAAGAATGTTAAAAGCCACTGCCCTCCAGAAATGTTCACTGCACCCAACTCCAGTCACATGAGCTGGGTCAGGAACAGTATTTGTTACAGAACAAGTCACACCCTTGTGTACATAATTTCTCATTCATTGTCTTCATCTCACCCTAGACTAGAAATCAGAGGTTTGCAATGCACATACAAAAGTAGGTCCTTCCCCACTCCTAGCAAGGAATTTACTTCCAGAAGGGTAAGACCCCTGTGTCTCTGGGGACAGTGATCTCACTCGAGGCCTGCTGCCAATACAGCTCAGCAAGTCCCACCCCCCTCCTGATGCAAGCTTTAAATAAAACCAAAAACCACCACACATCTGCACAGCCCATGAGATGTGCAGCTTGCCTGGCCCTCGAGTGGAACACTTCCAAACAGCAGGGATTTGATTACATGAAGGAACATGACAGCTCCTTTTCAGCCAGCCAGGATACTGCAAAGATTCAGCAACACGACATGAAGAGGCAAATTTCAGGGATGTTCACATCATTTTTGTAAAAATAATTATATAGGCAGCTGTTCCATGCCTTTAAGCTAACATGTTAGATGATGCACATCCAGGATTAAGTCACAGTGCTACAGAATGAACTCTCAGTTCCAAGTTGCACACAGTGGTATTGCCCTACAGGCAGGAACACTGGGTGGTGTTTATTGAAGTGCCCTGGGCATTTCCCACAGGGATTCACAGCCCTTGAGGTGGGACTCAGCACCTTGCAGAAATCAGGTTTGTTCAGTGGGGCCATCCCTGGACATTGCTGCTACTATTCTCACATAACCCCACACCAACACCTTGCCACACCTTGCACACCAGAAGAAAGTCTAAAATCCACTTTTGGGGTACTCCATTTGGGGAAACAAATCAAGTGCTACCTGAAAACAAGCTTTTCTCATCATGAAGAAAAGTGAGCAACATCTGATGTATTTCTTACATCTCATGTTCCTTAAACTTTCCTTAGTTCAGAAATTTATATAATCCACACTTCATCAATCTCCAGTTCTTACCACGTAACAGACTTAGGTTTATCAATTCACTTGTAAGCACAATGTTATTCTAATGTTTTTAATTCAACTTACAAGCAAGTTCCTCACTGTCTCAGTGCAGAAGCAGAGCTGTTATCTGCCATCTGATTACAGGCCACAGCAGTGAATCAGAAAACTGTTTCACATTAAGGCTGCAGGATCACATGTTACTTTGTTCTGGTACTCTTGTATGGAGAATATCAATTTGACAAGCTGTTCCTGCAAAGCTCCTACAGGATATTAGCTCCACTTCACAACATGTACCACACTTCCTTTAAAGACTTTAAAGTGATTCAGTGGCAAACAGAGCACACAGCATCCCAAATCCTGCTGCAACAGAAGGCAATGGTGATCTAGAGCAACAACTGAGCTGGGTGCCACAAAGGAGCTTCAGCCAGGTGGCCACAGCTTCAGTCTGATTTCTGGGTGACAGAGAGGGGGAAAACCAAGCAAAGCCTAAAGCAGAAGTGACATGAAGTGCAAATCTCCACAGAACAAACACACCCCGGCAGGAAGGCAAAGGGAAGAGAAGGGCTCAGTGAGGAGAGTGCAAAGGCTGGAAATGCAAAGCTCAGTTTACACAACACAAAGTGCATTACTATGTCAGATATGTTTTTATCTCAGCTGCAATAATTCTCTTCTTCTGCTGTTCCAAGAGAAGGGAGAAGCAGGAGGAGCATTGGTCAGATGAGTGAACAGACTTGAGGGCAACAGCCTTCAGTGCTGAAGCCTTGGATTGAGAGCTCCTTCTCCCTGCAGTACAGCCTGTAAAACCTTTATGACATATTACATACACACGTGGAGACAAAGCTGGGTTTGTTGCAATTATTACCACACTGGTCTCACAAATCTCTTGAACAATGGTTTACTGTGTGGTTCAACACTTAATTGGAACAGAATGTGACTTCAATCATGTTTTAAAATGAATTAAGTTTTTAAGGATGCTTTTAGAAACAAACTCAAGGCACTGGGAAAATGGAATAGAGTATAATTTAGGGATTAAACTTTGCATTTCTTTAGCACTCTTCATTCCACCACTGCAGGACACTTTACATTATTTCAGATCTTCCACATGTCATAGCACAAAACAAAAGAAGTTCCAAAGACCTGGAGAAATTACATCATCTATCACTGAAAGAGAGGCAACATTATTTTAATAACATGTTACCCCAAAATCAGGTACTTGGGCCATCTGGAAGAGAGTATTTTCCTTCACACTTTAGCAGGAAAACAAGGTTACCAGAATCAGTACCAAGACAGGATATTTAAAATTAACCTAGGGTAAGCTTCTTTGATAAATCTGCAGACCAAATCACCATGCAGGACATCAGTTCTACTAAAATAGAAAAAGGAAAGAGAAAGGTAGATTTTCCTCTTCTTGCTCCATGAAATGAGTAATTGGAACAAATTAAGAGCAACAAGACCAGCCAGGACACAAGTATTTTAGCAAATTCTGACCCAAAAAACCAGCTGCAGCTTCAATCCATCTCTCTCCTCCCAACACCTCTGGAACTGAAGGTTATATTTGTCATGTTTCTCCTAAATTAACAAGAGAATCAAGCAAGATTTTCACCTATCCTTATTCCACAACTTGCTAGAGTTTCTCCACAACACATTTCTAGATGAAGTGAAAAATTATAACCCAGCTTAGTTGTCTGTTTTAGTATTAATGAAAAGCACATTAGGATACAAGCCCCCTATAGAAAAAAAACATCCTACACAAGTATTAAGTTGTGCCCCATGTACTTTCCAAGTTCTACACCTAGATAAATATAATGACTTCTTGATTCAAAAGATGAAGCTATTTACATTTGCCATTTTTGTGCAAAATGGCAACAAATCTGGCAGCAAGTCAAAGGTGAACCATAATACTTTCATGAGGGGAAAAGAAAAGGTTACCCCTCACCTACTACAACATGAGCTTGACTTCTTGCCTCCTGCCCACTCAACAGAGCATCAATTTGGATACTAAACATTTGTTTCCACATTTTTAGTTTTAATGAAAGTAATCTACATTTCATTTTTCATATTATTTTCTCTTCTAATACAGCACTGAGACAAATGACAGAAGTTACTAAATATCAACCTCTTTTTTTTATGAGATCCAGGAAATATTACAAACTACACTGGTATGACTCATTGCAACATGCAGACAGATTATTTAGTAATACTTTATTACATAAAGGAAATGACATTTGATCTTTCTTAACCAAACTCTGCGTTACAGCTGGACCCTTCTGTTCCTCTACAAGATTCTCACAGATTTTATCTACCCAAGCAAATATTTCATGTGTGCATGAAGACATAAGCTGGCTTACTGTCCATCATACACAGTGCAGCACTCTGGAAAGTCACAATCCCTCTGTTAAAGGGAAAAAGGGAGGCACCAGCATTGCCAGGTAAAGCCATCTGGCACAGGCAGAGAAAATGCAAACAATCCCAACAAAATTTTCACCAAATAGATCCCACAATCACATACACAAACCCAGTGGATGAATGAAGACTCAATTCTGAAACAGCAATGATTCACACCAGAAAATTAAGTAGAATTAAAGAGTTTTAAACCCCTAAGAAAAGAGGGGCCTGCTCATCTTGAGCAGCTGGAACACAACTGAGGAAACAATTTACTGAAGTGTTAGTGCAGCAGGTCTGCCCTGCTGCTGGGGAAGGTTCACACGAGCCAGGACTCAAAGGCAGTGCTCAAACACTACGGTGACAGCTAAAAGCCTGTGGTGACAGCCTGCTCCTACACAGATGTGCCCTGCACAGGTCTGGGAGTGTCTGTGCCTGCCAGTAGTGCTTTGTAAGGCACAACAAATTTGGCAACTTATGTTCTGGGTGGGAAAAAAAAAGAGAGCAGTTCTTACAATATTTAAGAAGCAGATTCTTTTTCAATTTTTTTTCTGAAAAGCAAAATGCTTCCCATCAAGTCAAGGAAAATACTAGACCCAAAGCAAAAATTGAAAATCCCAGGCTTTAATAATGTGTCCATGATTTTCAGACCACAAACCACTGCCAGATTGCAAAACTTGTGAGGATAACTATATAATTAGTTAGGAGTAACTACAATCTTATTAAATCTTTCAGTAAGGGTGCTAGAAAAACACCATGACTGCATCCACCACTTGTCTGGCCTTGCCAGCCTACACCACCTTCAAACATTACTGTCTACCACAACATCATTCAACTGCTATTTCTCTAATTTAACAGTGTTACAAAGGTTGCTGTCTGCATCCAGCACAAGGCATAAGCCACAGGCACAATGACAGCATTTGTTATTATTGACATAAATAAGAGTTAACTCTTACTTTGAGGATACCATGCCCATCAGAACTTTGTAATCTATGATAAAATCTCAGTCTTATTTCCTTCCTGTGCTACACACAGAGAGGCACAAACACCTGAACAGGAAGCCTCCTGGCCCTGCACATTTGGAACTGCTGTGAGTTAAAACAGCTGCAAATCAAACTTGGTTCACGGCAGCTCTGGCTCATCCTCTTCAGAGCTTTCACAAGCACGGGAAGGGGTGGTGTTACCTTTCTTTTCTCTGGTGAAAGGCACATAGTCCTCCCTGTCCTTGTACTCCAGGGCCTGCTTCTCCAGGTATGCCAGGAGCCTTTCCCTGTCGAAGGGGCCTGAGGCTTTCTTGGCAGTCTGGTCCTTCTGCCGGAAGCCCGCGGGCAGCAGCGCATTCTGCAAGGCAAATAGGGCAGGTTAGAAAGGCTCCAGCAGCACCTGCTCAGCTTCATTTTCCTCTTCCTGCTCCCTCTCTACAAGGTTCAGCCCTGATACATCATCATCATCTCTTGCAGGCAATCTTTGATCCCCTGCCAACTTCCTTTTTTTGGGGCAGGGAAGGAGACGAGGTAATCGAGACATGGAGAATATAATGAAAATAGAGCATGCTGTGCTCTCAGCAGGACTGCAGCAATTCTTCAGGTACAATAGCCCCCAGCACTCAATTTGCCAGTTACTTTGCATTTCTTTGCTAGAATCAGCACTGTTTAAATGAGCAGTGCTAAATAAAACTCATCTATTTGCAGTTTAGACATTCAGCAAGAGACTATTTCCTGTGTCACTTATATCCATGTGATGTTTAAGTCTTTAAGACAACTGACTCTACTATTATTTTTACACAGAGTATTTGTTGTTTTGACCTAACTCAAGGTGGGATGTTTCTTTGATAACATCAACATATTTCAATTAAAGACAGGAAAATAAGGATATTAATATAGAATGACCAGAATGCTGACTGCCATGAAAGACAACCAGTCCCTTTTGCCAGTTCTCCTCTGTTAAAATATCCATAAAGTCAAAGGCATTTAAAATATCAGTAATATCTTGCAGTGCAACAAAACAAGTGATCATAATATTCTGAACCAATCCCTGAACATCAAGATTAAACTAATCCTGTTTTTATTAAAGCAAAAACAGAGAACCTGAGGTGAAAACACAAGTCTTGGAGTCTGACATTAGCTCCAGTATCTGTAGAGGACAACTCAGCCCTTTGTAGCAGAAAGCTGTAATATTCTTTATTCAATACCCCATGCTGACATAATCATTCAGGAGCTTAGCAATCATTTGTCTTCTCTTCACAAAGTCAGCATGAGGACAAGAATAGATATAAACTTCCAGATACAGGACCAGCAATCATTAGGAGAGGTTGGCACCCTCCCACTCCCATCAAACTCCACAGCAGAAATAATAAAGCAAACATGGATGCAAAAGGGCTGTTTACCAGACAGCACTGGGAACAGGAAAGTTAAACAGGCCTTTCTAAATAAACTTTCTTTTCAAGAACATGAACAACAGCAATTCTTATTTATAAATAAATGCCAGAAAGCTCCTCCCAACATCCCTTCTTATGTCCTCCTTTACTGCAGTTGTGTCCACCTTGCAAACAGGAAATAAGCATTATACACACATATTTATCTGTGAGATCATCAGCAGCCTATGAAAAAAACTCTGCCCAAAAGTATATTTTACAGAGTGTTTTAGGCTAGAAATGGAACAAATGAAAGAAAAGAAAACTTCTCTTGGCTAATGCCTACCTCGGGGTCAAGATCATCCAAAACAGTTTCCAGTTGTTTCAGCTCTTCTTCTGAAAGTTTGCCAAGAATTTCATCCTCATCCAGATCTTTGTACTTGTCCAGGTCCTTTCGGAACGGGAGCGTCATGACTCGGGCAGCACCAAGGTGCTCAAACACTTCAAAACCCAAGGCTCAGTTCTTAGCCAGATCTATGAAAAACTTTCAAAAAGAAATAAGCAGAGTTAAGGCAAACATCCCAACCACAAGGCATCTTCAGCCATCTGTGAAAGGAAAGCTTTGTCACCCAGTACTGGGATCTGTTATTCTACAGCTGACAAGGAGCACCTGGAAGCTTCTTCTTCACCATCCCACCATGCCCTTGTCCATCAGTAATTAAACTATATGTAATTAAACTATATCTAATTTCAGATCAAAGTCAATACCCAGTTCTCTTCACCAGAACTCCAAAGCCATATTTCCCATAAAGCAGGGCAGGAGGGAGGAGATCTACTATTTATGAGTCCAGTTTAATGCCTTCATTTTTCACACATAATGAAGCCAAAAGAAGAGTTAAGATGCTCCACGTTTATTGATGCTACAGCAGTCCAGGGGCACTTAAGGATAACTTCACTATAAACAAGGTAATTGGTCACTACTGACTCATATCCCTGCACATTACCTACAGAGGAAACAAAGGAAGTTTGCCTCCAAGTTAATTATAGCACTGCCATCCAAGCAACATTCTGTTCTGTCCAAGGAAAATTACAATAGCTTGATGAAAAGCATAGGAAATACAGCTCCTAAGTGGCAGCAATCCAGTCAATCCTCCCATTATAAAAATATTATTATTTTTTAAAATTAAAAATAAAGAATAAACTGTGTGACTGATCACTAAATATTATATGAAGAGGAAACCAGTGTCCTTCAAAATATACAGTCTATATAGCACTTCTCACAGAAAAGGAGAGGGCAGGGAATGTTTTTTCTAACACCCACAATTTTTGAGCATTTGTCTTGGAAAAAACAGTTAATCACAGCAGTGGTCAAGCAGACAAGTTGTTTCCTCTCATTTTTCTGAAAGAATTTCTAGGACTCTCCTTTTGTTCAGCCAAATTCTTGCTTCAAGTTGACCACACAGACAAAAAGAAGGTAATTGTGAGTAAGTAAGTAAGCAAGAGAGTCCAACAGGTGTTTGGGAAGCAAAACCTAAATATATATATTCCTGTCCATTAGTCTCCTTAAACCCTTTTTTTGGCTCTATAAAAATACTCAACACAGAGCAGACACACAATAAAAACCACTTTTTCTCCAGTAGCCCCTATTCAAGGATAGATGCTCACACCATAAATACAACTGCATTACTTCAAATTCACACTTACACTGTCCCCCAAAACCAGATCCATTTAGTCACTGCCTCTTAAGCAGCAGGGAAAGGCAGGCTGTACACACATACATGTTATACCATGGGATCCTGCACACAGGATTCCTCAGCCTCAGCTGTTTACATCCAAAAGGTCTCCCTGGCTGCCACAGTTCCACATGGTGACATTTGAATTCAGAGACACTGAACAGACACGAGCACACAGAGGTTCAGCCACACCATTCAGCCAAGTGTACCTGTAAAATTCATCTGGTTTTAACAATTGCCTTTGCAGGAACTGTGAATTTCCAGGTCCCATCAACATCTACACCTGAATGAGGAATATATTCAGCTGTTTTCAGGATGTCTGCTTTTAAAAAAGTATTGCTGATATAAACACCAGAGCTTTACTGTGAACTACAGTTGACTCTGATAGGACTGAGGCTGACCTTTGCAAAGTTCTCTCAAACATAAGGAGGAATTCTCATTTTTGTGGTAAATTACATTGAAAGAACTCTGTCTGTCTTCCTCTGAACTAAACCCAATGATGCTGGAAGAGCCCTGACCTTTTACAAGAGGCTACAGAGCTAAGGACACCCCAGTTATTGGCTGCAGAAAATGCAGAGGGTAGCACACCTACGTTTTCCTAAGTTCCACAAGTAATTAAATGAGTGACTCTGCAGCCCAGAGAGCCACCTCCTCCAGTTTTCAGAGTCTGGTAGGATTTGTTTCTCCAGGTGCAAGCAGCTGATGGACAATTAGCTGATGCCACACAATCTGCATGTGAACTTCTCATTCCTGGAGCTTTAATGTTCTGCCCTTCCTTACAGTTCAAGCCATCACACAGGATCACAGGGGAAAAACACTTCCTGCAGCTGATTACACACCACTCTTTGTGACCAGGCTGCACCATCCCAGCCCTGCATCAAGACACTGCTATTTACCACATTTCTGCATGTCCATTTGCATTCAAATGTTAAAAGGTGTAGTTTTAACAGGTAATTATAAGGAGCAGAATGGTTAGCAAGCTGCAAAATAATGCTGCCCTCACTCTGAAAGAGTAGCACTGCATAACCACACATTATCTTCACTTAGGCTGTATTTCCTCTCCATTAATTGTCACAAAATGCTGTCATCCAGAATTAATTACCTTTTACTTACTGCATTGGGATGTTTCATATTGGAAAACTACTCATCCTTTGTAACACATGAAGTAATTTTCAGGTCACAGCCCTTAGTCTCACTTATTTGTGTATGACCAAAGAAGTCATGTCAAGTCCTCAGGTGCAGTGCTCACACACAAACACACACAAAAGTGAAAAATAAAGCAGCAGAACAAAAAAAACACCAGTTTATGTAACTGAGGCTTCACTTCAGCAAGAAGAGAACCACATGTGGCCTAGCAAATACAAATTTAAAGAGTTTTGTACATATTTTCTAATATCTATCAGGGACATTTATTTTTAATATGAAAGCATCCTTAATGTGAGACACCTTTAAAATTCATGATGGTATCACTGGCTAACACGTCTGTGGTACACTGAGATTGCTTGGCAACCCCTCTCAGAAACATTCCCTACAAAAGAAAACACAGCATATACAACACTTGCATACAACAGACTAAAAATCAGGTTTTAAAACACAGTGTCAGGAATTCTCATTGCCTAAAAAGGGCATAAAGGCCAGCTGAAGCCCTAATCTAATCAAACAAGCCTTTCACCTCCCATTAAACACACTCAGTGCTCTATTTGCTTTCTATCACTGGCTGCAGCAGTTCAGCACAGAGACCTTGCATAACAAACTACAAGGTTTTAGAAGGAGCAGTTCCTTGCCCTGTGAATATTTGGGGCACATTTGATGTATATATATATATGTGTATGTGTGATCTTACTGCAAAGTCATGGGCAAAACTATAACCATCAATTTTGGCTTTGCAAATACTTTGCTGTTTTTCCATGAGCAGAGCTAGTTTCTTAACTTTACCATGAAAACATTGCATAAAAGTCCAAAGAGCTAATATTCTTTCTCACATATATAACTGAAATGTAAAGTTCTTCACTCCAGCAACTTCATAGTCATGTAAGAAACATTTAGAGAAATGGAAAGAAAGCCATCACCTCCAGTCCATCAAATGTCAATTCTCTGTTAGCAGAAGAGAAGCTGAAAAATCAGAAATGAAGAAGTTCTCCTGGACATCACAGAGAAAAAAAATCTTACCATTATTCCTTTACCTGGGAAGTCAATGAAGAATTACAGAAATGAGAAAACAGCAGTAACTTTACTTTCTGCCATTTAATAATTACCTGAATAATCACTTGAAAGACTGTCAAACAGCTTTCACACCTCTTATCCACAAGTCAAAATATTTTTTCTCCCCTCCTCTCTGCAAGTATATTTCTAAATAGCAAAAGATTCTAAAAATAGCAAGCTTCTAATTATCTTTCAAAAGCTCCACCCCTTGCTCCCCCGCTGAAATTTCTGTTATATTCAAGAACACACTTTCTTGGGACCCAAACAGGAGAAACTCTTTAGATATAACTTGCCCACAGGAAAGGCCAGTGCTGTTAAAGTCCACTGTAAATGGCTTCCGTGGATTTTAAAATAGAATCAACATGATGGAAAACAAACTGAGCTGGGTTTGGCCAGCACATTCACAGAGCTCACTTTAATCTCGTTTTCCTCCCCCTCCCAGCCTGTGGGTGACCCCTGTGGAGCAGGGGGGTCTGCAGGGCTGTCAGCATTCCTGCTCCCCTCAGGGGCCCACACCCTCCCAGCTGCCTGGAGGAGCCTAAAATGAGCATTTCCCCAGGGAACCCCTACGATGGCAACAATTCTGTTTTCCAGCGTGCAACATCATACAGAACTGTTTATGAAGAATGTGCTGCACTGGAAAGAGCTATCTTCACTTACCAAAGCAAGGAGAAAAATGAGTAAATATCAATATTACCATAATCTCAGCAGGTTATTTGTGTAATGCCTTTTAAGTCTGCTGAACAGCCCGATGTTGCTTTTCTTAGCAGAAAGGTTTTAGAAAGCCACCTGAGGCTCCCAACCCCCCAGGCTGGGGTAGGGCACAGGATCCGGGCTGTCCTGCCCCGGGCTCGAGCACACATCCCCCGGCCCACGGGCTCACGGAGCCAGCAGGTGGCAGCTCGTCTTTGCCTCCACTTCTCATCAGGGTAAACTGTGTTTTCCAGGCAGGAAAACACAACTATTCTGGGCTGTTTTCCTAGAAAAGCAAGCCCAAGGCTTCATTCTGTTCAAACAGACAATTCACTAAGCTTTATACATGGCAAATTGAGCTTCTCTAACTTCACATTTGTCCACAGTGACCCAGGGAGTGGACGGGGACGGAGTAACTGCACAGCCCATGAAGACGCTCCCAAAATGAAGGAAATCTGCTCATATCTGTGTTTCCAGCTCCTGCAAGTTCCTCCTCTGCATCAGAGGGCACCTGCAACCAAAGCCCACTGTGCTCTTTTATATATCCTGTGTACAAAGACACAGAACTGGGACACAGCTCTCTTGCAGACAGGGTACTCCCAGTGATGGTTAAGCTTCCAAATTAGCATTGTCCCATAAAAACTCACTCCTGTGTGCCTGTCCCTGAAAACTGGTCACCCACACTGCAGGGTTAGATGGACACACCCAGTCAGCCCAGGGAAAGGCAGGGGGGACAGGCCAGGAGCCCCAAAGGCAGGACTTGGCAAGCTGCAAAGGGCACACCAGTGGCAGCAGTTCAGCACACTCACGGCACTTCCAGGCGTGCTCACCAAATTTGCTGCAGGGCAGGTGTTGTGATCTCAAATAAACACAAGGCTGGGATAAGATAAAAATCCCAGGTGCCCCAAGAAGTTCTTCTGTCAGGAGTCACCACTCCAGCTGTCCATTCTCTCTAACAACATGCAGAAGTTACTGGCTGGCCAGGATGAGGGCTGTTTAGCCACAATTTTTGTCAGACAATACCTGGATATTCTTTGATAGAAACCTGTTGCCCATTAATATACAGTATCTGCCCCTGGAGGAACTGCCTGCTGGTGTTTTAGTCAAAAAGAAACATCAGATGCAAGCTACCTGAACGTTTATTGAAACATTCAGTTACCTTTTATCCACTGCAGGAAAACTTACAAGCCTGGAACAGAACAGCAGAAGAAATTTAATTCATTCTCATTCCATTACTTCAGAAAAACTTCTGAGTACAAGTCAGTTTCAAGTCCTTCCTTACATCACTGGCTGCCTTTCAAGCTCTCTACACCTGACACCGCAGCCAAACTTTAGTTACGAGGACTGACCCAATACATTACAGCAAACTTAAAGCACACGGCCACCTCCCTAGAACATCACTTATTTCAACACACCTGGCGCCTACCCTTAGAGCGCCGGGCTCTCGGAACAGGCCCCCGAAGGCTCCGAGCGCAGCGCTGGGGACAAGCCCAGTGCAGGGGCCACCGGGAGGCTCCGGGAGTGCCGGGCCCGGTGTCGGTGCACGGAGCGCACCCCGCCCCGGAAAGGCATCCCTCCGTCACCGACCGCGGGGACCCGAGCGCTGTGTGAAAACACACGCAGGAAACCGAAAGAATTACGGGCACCAGCTCTATGGGCGAAGTTTTCGAAGTCTCCGTTTTGGGGATTCGCAGCACAGCGGGCCGAACACCCAACCCAGCCCCGCACCTGGGCGCGCTCCGCAGCCCCCCCGGCCCCTCAGCCCCGCGCCCCCCGCACGGGGGACTGCCCAGGCAGGGCCCC
>JBBMKD010000022.1:12282447-12295857 GCA_037834095.1 Argya squamiceps | reverse complement strand
ACAGGCGAGAGCGCGCCTGTTTATTGCGGGGCGCTCGCATCCTCCGGGTCACGCGTGGGAGGACAGAAATTATTAGATGGGGCAGTTTAATAAAATACGTAAAGAAGGTGTTTGTGTCAGTGGTGATGAGCTGCCCCTCCCTGGAGATCTCCTGCCTTTTGTATGTCACGGGTACGGCAGGATCGGCGGAGGGTGGTTCCGCTCCGCCGCCGGGCAGCGGGTCGGAACAAACAAACCAATGACAGGTTCAGGAATAGAACGCCGATTTGGGAAGTTTAGGAACGTTTCCAAGGTCCTGAGGAGCAAAGTGTGCCCTCAAAACCTGCACATTGGCACATTGGCAAAGTGTACCCTCAAAACCTGCATGCTGTCTGTTCTGTCATCTTCTAATTAAAAATTATCAGGGTGCCCTAATTCAATTGGATTTGCTTTAATGGAAACTTTGGGGGAATTTCTTCTGCCAGAGTGAAAATCCGCTGTTGAGCAATGAGAAATATGTAAAGGTAACTGAGGACTATAAACACCAAAAATAAAATGACGACTGGTTAGATTAACATAACCATCCTGAGCTTAGCGTTGACATAAACTTCTGAAAATAATTGTAACATTATTATTAATGAGACAAATTCAGAAATTTATCAATATCAAATATAAATTTAAAAATAATTAGAAGAAATAATTGTATTTTTATATCATGAGTGATACACTGTGTAGATATATGCTTTTGAAAGTGTTTAGTCGAGGAAATCTTCATCAAGTTATTGAGTTGTGTATTTGTAATAAATAGATGCAATCTTTCAATTTCTTATCATATGAAAGCTTTTCTTTACCTGATTATTCTCAGAAATTGTCCTTGAACTTCCTCTGTTCTGCCCTTCACTCTTGGAGAGAGGAACATGTAATGGGAAAGAAACACCTGGGATCAGCTGGCCTAGTGCTGCAGGCATCACATCCTCTAATTCTGTGCAAGGGATACAGTTAGTAGAAAACTGAACTCAAGCTCAGAGATGCATGGTGATGTCCCACTGAATTATACTGACAATATCACAGTCCTTTCCATGTTATTCTGCTCTCATTTGCTGTCTAACAGCCTTTGTGCTGGTGCTCTACACTGTGCACATCTTAACTGGTTTCCACTATTGAAATTTTTACCACTGGATAAGAAAAATGAAGACTTACGTGACTCATTTTAGTGACTTCACCAGCCTGCATTCCTAATGTGTCTTTTTCCCCATTTATCCAGCTTGGTTGTATGTCTGAATTTCCCCAGTACCCTCCCACGTCTTGATAAGCTAAATAATTTTGTTCAGAGTGGTGTGCTTTGCTCTCTGATTGCATACCTTTTCTTCCTTCCCCAAATTAATATTATTTCCAGTATTTTCTAACTTCTGGCAAGCAATGTTTATGCATTTCTGCTGTTAGTAATCTGTTTCAGGGTGGGTTTTTTTTGGTAGCATATCTATATTATTGAACCTCCTAGTTTGCTGGTTTCCTGTAATTGAGTGTCCTTTTGACAGAGGCTGAGGTGGCTGTGCAGGGTTTTGCACTGAGAGGCCCCAGGTAGCCCCCTGCAGCCACAGGTATTTGCATGTTGTGAGTTAATTGTGGGGTGAATGCCTGTGCTCTGCTTACTGACCAGTTTAGTGGTGGCTTCTGTTCAACAGAGGGGTTTGGTCATTGTTATTTGGTGCCCCAGAAATCTGTAAATGTAGTTTTTAAATCCTTCTTTCAAAGAGCAGCTGGGAGTGAGTGTCCAGCTGCTATGCTAAAATAGGGAAATCTGAGAACAGTGGTGACAAAAAGGTAGCACTTGGTTTGTTATCTGTTGGCAGCACAGGTGGAACAATGCTCGAGTTTATGTTACTCAGTGTCCTTTTTTCCTATTGATGTTTCCAACAAGTGGGAAACAAACACTGGTGTTGTCGTTTCCAGGGCTGGTCTGATCTATTTCGTTGTAAAAATAAAAAAGTCAATTTCCAGGTAATTCCTTCTCCTGTTTGTTGTTTCAGCTGTTGGGATGTGCACATCCTGCCTGGTTTCTGGCTTTGGTTTACAGATAAAATGTAAAAAATGTTGATAATTACGATGTCTTTGTACATTGTAAGGAGAAAAAAGCAGCTTAGGAAAGATGCAAAAAGAGGTTTATTTAGAAGGTAGCTAGCCGTGGTCACTGTTCAGGATCTCAGGTCTTCATTATTACAGTAATTAGTACATTAGTACATGGGTTTTGTACATACAGTACAAGAGCACTTTAGTACATGCTCTTACCCAGCCTTTGGATCTATCTGCTGTGTTTTCACTTGGCGTATGCTGTTCATTTTAAAGATCCACTTAAATGTACAAACTGTCCATGGAAGAAGAGCCCATAGCCAAAGAAAAAGCTGTCCAATGCTTGACACTTGGAAGACGGTTCAATTCCTTATCTTGCCACAGACTTGCCACTTGACCTTGCTCAAGGCATTTCTTTCTCCTGCCAGGGCAGTGGAGAGGCTCTCATGTGGCTGATGGTGTTCAGGGCTCCACAGCAGCTGGTTCCATGGGAATAGGGTTGGTCAAGGAAGACACCAGACCCTGGCCTTTGGTTTGCCTTTCCAAATTTGCCTCTGCAAAGCTGCAGGTGCTTCCTACCCCAGTGTGTGCTTTGTTTTGCATTCGTGGTAGATGTGCTGATTACAAAAACTACAGTTCTTTACCCAACACAAAAGCTGGGGCTCTGAACTGGATGAAGACACCTCCTTGTAAACATCACAGCTATTCCTGTAATGTGTATGATCCATGTTCTCCTGGGGACCACAGAGCCATGGGCTGCTGTGTCACAGGGCTGGGAGATGTCAGCTCTGGGGCAGTGCTGACCCAGATCTTTACCTGTTCCAAGTAAATCTTTACCTGGTGCAGATCTTTACCTGTTCCAAGTTAATCAGCACCTGTCTGCTGCAAACCTGCAGGGTCTGGCACTTGTTGGAGGAGGTTAAAACATCATTGGTGCCCCACAGAAGGTAATGAGGCCATTTTCTTCTCCTTGCTGTCAAATGGGCACTTATCCATCAGTGGGGCACCGCTGGTCCAGCTCAGCAGCAGGGTGTTTCTGTGTTTCTGTTCACGTCAGGGTGAGGCAAACAGATGACAAATGGTGGGTGGAGCTGCCACTTCATCGTCTGTTTTGCCTGTATAAAAAGGCTCTGTCCTCCACGATTCTCAGCCAATGCACTTCACACCACCCTCAGCTTCAGACAGTGACTCTTCTGTTTTTATCTTAGAAGAGCTAATTAACATTGCACAGATTTTCAAACCATCACTCAAGTTCTATAAAGGGAAGAACCCTACCTTCCAGTTCTACAAAGTTAACAGCTGCAATGAGCACAAAGATTGTTTCATTAGTTTATAGCTAAACTTTAACCCTCTAGAAGCAAAGGAGAGTGTTCATCTGCAAGAGACAGGACAGACAAACAGGTCTCTGGTGCTTTCCTGTATTTGATGCATCACTGAAGTGTCAGACCACCACACACCATCCCACCAATGTCTGCAAGGCTTACATTTGTCCTGTCATCCTCTTCTTGGAGGTAGGGATTGAGTGATTTAAAGGGTGGATTTCTTTAAGTAAGACTTAAATCATCCTTTGGTCACTGTATAGTTAGTCATCAAATGTTTGGAAACAATTCTAATGGTTATGATCTAAAAATATCATGATACCCAGAAACAAGCTATAAATTCATCAGGCATTGTAAAGAAATACTTCCTTTCCAGGACTCAATTTCATGTTTTGAATGGTTATGAGTAATACCACTAATGTTATTTTAGAAACAATCGGAAATTGGTCATTGTGTAACATTCTGCAGCAGTGGGAGAAGCAACAATGTTTCATCTTTCATTTTAATCACCAGGGAAAAACCTTTCATGTTATCTGAATCAGAGGGGTACATCCCTTTATGTCTTCTAGAAATAATGGTGCTTTCATATGGATAATTTTGCAATATACGTGGTGGTTATTTTTTTATAAAGGGCATGACTGAAGTCCCATTACAGTGAATTAGTGTCTCACATTTTATTTGCATGGAAGTTATCAATCCCCATTTAAGCAGCCAACTGTGATGTAAACTATGGAGCAGCATAAACATTACCAAAGTTCAGAATGCCACATCCAATTATCAAGTGGAGTTTTTCATCACTGAATGATTATCCTACAATTTCAGGCCCAGTGTAATATTAGGACAACATAATTGTTAATTATCCACTGCTCTATATATAGAACTAAACCAGTTGCTGGGAACAGAACATGAAGTAACCCTACATTAGGTCTGGAGAAAAACCAATATTTTAAATATACAGGGAGGGATTTTGAGGGATTCTTTGCTGCAGTGTGACCAAGGATGGCAGCTGGGCTGGGAACAGAAGAGGTTTGGCCACCCTCTGAGTGTCCCAGAGCCAGCCCTGAGGCTGTGCCAGGGGCAGCTGAGCTCTCCCCCCTGCCAGCCCACAGACACCCTCTGAAAAAGCCAATTCTGCAGTCCTCAAACAGGTGATTTGCTCTGACCCACAAAGTCACCATGCTGTGTCATGAATGTAAAAGGGTTGGGAGAAGTGACTAAACTGGAGTAGTTCAGTACTCCTTATGTTCTGAAGTTCTTCTGAAGTTCTTTCTGGGAAACAGACAGAAAAGTCAGGGGATTCTAGAAGAGGAAATACTTTTCTACAGGTCTCTCTTCCATTTTCTACCTGTGTGAATTTCTTTGACATGTCTACTGTATCTACACCAGGACCTGTAGCTAATGCTATTCTCATCATGCACACACAAACCCCAGTTTTGTAATGCTGTGCTCCTACCACACTTGTGTTCTGTGCTGGCCCTAATGCATTCCTTCTAACTTTTCTTAGATTTATGAACCTCCTACTGCAAAACATGATCTCCCAGCATACATCCCCCATATGTTCATGGTTAGAAAGCACATTGGTACATTTGTCTTGCCTTTTAAGTATAAAAGTTAAAAAGGAACCTTATTTGTATGTCAGATAATGGAGTATTTATATTTTTTCTTTTTTTAAGTTTTAGCTTTTAGCAGCTCAGCCTTATTTTTCATAGATATGCCCAGACAGCAGAGATGTTCCCTGTCTGGCACTGGTTTTAGGGTGTTGGTGGGGGCACTCCCTTGCCTGGACAGCATGGGACAATCATCTTCCTTCCACTGAGCATCTGCTTGTGTTGCACAAATACGGCTCTTAATCATAATGGCCCCAATCCTATTTAATTGGTCCAGTATCAATTTAACTTGGGATTAATTCCACCTGGTTTTTATTTTCATGTTTAGCTACAGGAGTCTATTTAAAGAAAGAGAAGACTTTTCCCCAATTTACAGATCAGTTTCACAACTGTTTTTCAAAGCACAAATATCCACCACTGTGGATACAGAGATAGTTTAAAATAGGTCATGCATCAGGAATTCCTTTCTAAAGATCAGTTGCTGTGATTTGTAACAATGAGAACAAATTCTCAAATCTGATTATAAAAAAATATTTTTTTCCAATAAGAATACAAAAAACTCTATTAATAGATTATTTCCCATTCATCTCTCTATACTTCATAATGCACATTGTCATGCAGCTTCATTCTTAGCTTATACACACTATCAAACCTGGAAATCCACATCCTCTGTGTCACAGTGTTCTCCTCTCTGCAGGACCCCAGAGACAGATGTTTCTCTAAGTGTGTAGTCTGTGTTTTAGATAGCAGGAGTGACCTGAAGTGCATTTGTAGCTGCTGATCCGTAGGAAATTCTACAGTTCTCGTTCCAACACTTCCTGAGGGATCCAAGCAAATGCAAGTGGGAGCCCTGTGACATTCAACATGAATTCAGCAGAGGAGTGATTCACTCTCAGAAAGAAACATCTGTATCAGCAGTAGAAGATTACAACAGTGTTATGGTATCAGCAGAAACCACAGCTTGGCTCCTCTAGAAAGCCCTTTCAGAAGTGTATAAGCATAACAAAAAAGTACTTATGGAACATGGCAAAGTACCAGAGGGGTTATATCACAGCAGGGGTTAACGGCACTGAGCAATAATGATTTTATGTAGGCTGACTAATGACACCCTTTTTCTCTTTGAAAACGTGGTTTGAATCCTGATGTTGACAGGACTAGGTGAAAAGCTGCCCCAAATAAAACTGTATGTATTTCTTTCTTTAGAAGGAATCAGAAATACAGCTATAGCAAGGGGTTCTTTGAAGCTCACTGTGAAACCTCTGTGCTCCACAAAGGTTAAAAGTAGCATGTGAGTAGCAGAAATGCCTCCTACAGTTCTGCCCCATCCAGAAGGAGCACAGATCTCACCTGTTGGGCTTTGCTGTTTAACAGTGGGGCTCAGGCCCAGGAGAAACTGAGATGCTCCATACTGAAACTCAGTGGAGAAAAATAAATGGGATATGTGCTCCCCTGTTCCTTAATCTCCTTCACTCTTCCCAGTAAATTTGAAGGGAAACTGCTCAGTGTTGTCCATGGTCTCTCATCCTGCTTCCCTCAGTGTCCCTAATGCAGTGTGACATTCAAGAGTGTGTTGTTGCCTCTGTGGTTAGATTGGACATCTCCCTTCTGCTGTGTGACACCTGATCTGCTTTTATATGCTCAAAATAACAGCAGCAGGGAGCTCTGGGTTAGAACTGCTTTTTTAACTAATGGAAGTTTTCATAACAAAGCAAATCCAGTGGATGTAGTATGCAAGAAGTGAATAGTTGTGCACACTCAGGCCACAGTAAGGAGCTGCACAGACAGCATATGGCTGTTTACATACACAAAATTAACAGTATCAAATCCAATTAGGAAGGTGGAGATCGTTATCATCACATTAGACAGCAGTTTCCAGAGTGTGTGAATCAAGAGTTCAGCATTTCCTTCCCTGTCTGACTGATGCTGAATTGTTGGACTTGTTCCCTTGGTTTCTGGTACTGTGACTGTGGTGAAAGGTCGACAGGCAGCATAAACCCAGGAGGTGAGCAATGGGTGTTCCAGCCCAGCCTGCAGCAGAGTGAAAGCTCCAGAAAAGCTTTATAGCTTTCAGGGATTGTGGACAAAGGAATTCCCTAAACACTGTCTTCTGCTTTTGTTCAGTGACAAAAGAGTAGGATTCGGTTGTGAAAGGGAAAATATCAAGGGAATTTCTGTTGCAAATGTGTGCAGGCAAGAAAAGAGTGATTCCAGGCTGTTCCATGCACTATCAGTCTAATAAGGGCTATTCAACACAGTACTTCATGCCATGAGAGAAGTTAGGCTGATACATCTGTAATACCTGGGTTTCAATTTCCCTTTGGGGTATCCCTGCTGGACATGGTCAAACACCTTCTCTTCTTAATAATTAGAAGTCACAATATTGAGAGCTGTCACCTGTTCAAAGTGTCTCCTGGCACATCTCCCCTTTATGGCTGAGCACTTGGGCAATTCACAAAGAATTTGAGGGTGTCAAACCCTGCAGTGCCTCCCCCAACAGCTGGGCTCAGCTTTGCAGACCTCACAGAAGTCTCAGATCCATGGCCTTGCTGATCCCAGTGACACAATTCCTTGTTGTAATCCTGCAGTGCTGCACATCCCAAGGCAGAGCTCCTGCTGCCAGGTGTCCTGCACAACTGACCCTCAGCCTGGGAAACTCTCTTGGACTCTTACAATTTGCTTTTTCCTACAATATTTAATTACCCTAACCTTGGGATTACATTTCTGTCTTTCCCAGGGATGTGATTAAACTCTAATGAAATAACCATTTAAACTTAAATAGTTTTAAACAGCTGTAATCCCCTCAAAGAAATTTTTTAGCTCAGTTAATGACTGCTAGCTGAAATGTTATGTTTGTAATGAGTTTATCCAAAGGAACTTAGGGAAGGCACCTGATGCCTTAGTGCAGAATGTTGTTCTGCAGCTCAGTTTGGTTTTACAGTTTAAACAAATATACTTTAAAATATACTTTTACTTTATATATTTTTAAATAAAATGCTTTCATTATTTAACAAGTGATTCTGATAAAAAATTGCATGGATTAAACACATATCAAACTAGTGTTCTTAATCACAAAGTACACAAAAACATTGGCTCTTTTGGGCTGTTTTTGGCCAAAATATCCCCCACATTCATCGCGTATGATGAAATTTTGGTATTATAAGAAAAGTTCATGACAGTTGTAACTTTGTGAAACATCAGATGTCGACTACCTCCCTAAAACAAACTCTCCATTTAAAGAATGGTTGAATTCTATCCTGACATTTGGAATGGCTTGATGATGATGTTGTGCTAGGAAAACAGCAGCCACAAACAGAGCAGGAATAAGGAAAAAAAGGAAGTGTGTAGGCAAAATAATGATTTTTCTTGGAATAGGATATTTTAAGTGTTTCATGTCAAGGCTTAATGTGCCTTGCAGTAGTCATAGAATTCCAGATATTTCAAATTTGTAAATCCACTGGTTATTCCCTTCCCTTTCAATAGGTTGCTGATTTCTAGTCTTTTTGATAAACAGAAAAATGAGACGTGTTTTAATATTCAGTATTGAAATAATGAAACTTATAAGTGAATGAAATCTTTTCGTTTGGATTTGGAATAAAAGAAAAAACAAAAACCAGGCTTCCAGCTCACATGACAAGCAACAGAACCCACATGGATTTTATCAGCTTATGACAACTAAAAACCTGGCCAAAGGAAATTAGGTTTGGGGTTGATACATGTCAGTGGTAGGTGCCAGTTGGCTGGTTTCCATACCAACCATAACTCTGAAATTTGTGAATGCAAAAACTCAGCTGTAAAAGTGCCCAGCTAACTGTGTCATTTGGAGAGAGCTGGTACTGCTGTGGGAACCTGGGCACACCTGGGAGGGCCTGGAGCACACTGGAAGTCCCCAGTTAAGGCCCTTTCTGATCAGAAGTTAATTCTCTTTCATTCAATCCCTTTACAGGCAGATTCTGGTTCTAGAATTTGCTCTGGACAAGAAAAAAAAAGAGCAAGTAAAGACAGAGAGTCCTTTGTCATGTTGTCATATGACAGATAATATGACAATGACTGTTGTGGTCATGCAAATGAGATCTCCTTGTTCCTGCTTGGGATCATCTAACAAGGAATCATATTCAAATTTTAAACTAAAAGAGTTTGTGTAATACTAAGTCCATATTTTTTTCATGACTGTTTTGAACTTCTGCAGGTCCCCCATGTTGCAGACAATTAGAGATAATATTTTGAGCTATAACTAGCATCTCCTGACTCCAAGAATTTTGATGATACGTGTTGTCAGTTGTGTCCAAACATGTTGAAGTAAGACTAACTACCAGTGTAACTGGTAATGCTTAGGTAACCAGAATGTGCCAAAAAAGTCAGCCAAGAGGATGTGGGTTAGCTTTTAGCCACCAGCAAAGCTGGGGCAAGATAGAATACCTCAAGGCATAACATTTTGGTTTTTGTTTGTCAGTGTTGGACTGTTGTCTGTGACTCTACCACTTTCCTTTGCTTCTGGCCAAAAGAGCAAACAGATACTGTTTCCAGGCAAATGAAACAAACCAGCTCTATTTCTATGAAAAAGGAAAAGTTGCTAATATTTCCCTTATCTATATCTCAAAGCTGCTGTTTGCTGCTGCCCCCAAATATTCTGAACCCATCCTTGCCGTTCCTTGGCTTCTGCTGCCCAGGACATCCCACACCCCCTGTGCTGTGCCAGGACATCTTGCTGCTTTGTTTTCATTAATAAGTGTCAATGTGACCCTCAGCACGTGGGCTTTCCAGGACTCTCAGCTGAATGGAGATGCTCACAATGCTTTATTGTTGGCAGAGAGGGAGGCAGAGGAGCTCAGTGCCCCTGGATGGTTGAAATCCTCAGCAGCAGCAGCAGCAGTGGAGCAGTGCAGCAGGAGCCATGTCTCTGCCCTTCAGGAAGGAGCTGGAGAAGTACAAGAATATCAATGAAGATGAAATACTCAGCAAGCTCTCCGAAGATGAACTGAAGCAGCTGGAGCATGTTCTGGATGACCTTGATCCTGAGGTTAGTGGTGATAATTGCAATGCTGCCTGTTAGAAATGCCACACATTTCTGCTGCATTTTTAATTTGTGTTCTGTTACTGTAGGGACAGTGTGCCCTAAGGTATGAGCAGGTCAGCTACAGATATTTTGGTTGTATTCCTGCTGTGATGTGCTACTTTTCTAAAAGTCACTGTGCTCTTGGTCTGTCCCATGTCTATTTAGACATGAGCTTGTCTGCAATCTCAGTCTTTAATCATGTTGGCACACTGCAACACAATGAGAAGCTTTTTATGGCTGCTATTTCTGAGCACAGCAGTAAACAAACATAACCTATGTTTATGGAGATCAGGTCTTTTGAACTTCTGAAATCTGTTGACCATGTAGTTCAGCACATGTATTTTTAGCTGAAGAGAACATATTTGGACATGACCAAGAAAAATAGGATTCAGCTACACAACTGTCATTTTCCAGAGAGTAAGAATTGTTGGAATATTTGAAGACATTCTCACAAAGAATTTAAAGATCTCTGGTCTGAGAACCATTTGGTCCTACAATAATGAGGTTACAGCCACAAGTGTGCAGGGAATTGGGACTGTACCGACCCAAAAATATTCAGACTGATGTAAGAGTTTGAAAACTGGCAGATAAAATGTTCTGTCTGGAGGCAAAATGAATTTGGAGAAACACAATAGATTTATAGCTTCTAGTCCTATAGCACCAATTTGCCTGGAAATTAAGAGGACCTTTAGTGTTCTCTTCCTCCATGTTGCCACTTCCCATACTAGTAGTTGCCACTTCTATATTTTCTGGTGTTTTCAAGTATCTGGCATCTCAAATGGAGACAGAGAAAACCATTGAAAAGGCAACACCAACCAACCAAATAAATCAGGCTGTGGTGCATTTGTAGTCAATGCTACATATGTGCAGTGGATCTGGAGCACTCTGGGCACATTTGTGCATGTACAGATAAAATCACTGGTGACTTGAGTTCACTGGATGTGCTCAGAATTTCCAGGGTATTTGCCATGGACCAGATTTACTGTGCATGTTCTGGACAGTGAGGAGATGTTTCTGAAGCACTCTGAGGCACCTTCAACACGTTGGCTTTACTGCATGTGCACTGCAAGGTCCACCTACCTGTACTTTTTTCTGGGATTTCCTGGACGGGAACATGGGAGCCTTATGCATATTCCTGTGTTACAGGATGCAGATGAAATCACAGGATCCCACAGCTACACGTTGAAAGTGGGAATTATCTGCTGGCTTCCTCATACCCTGAATAGCTGAAGTCTACCTTATTCACCATGATTTAGTGCATGCCATTCATTTCTGAAGTCTGAGAGACATCTACTTTGGAATGAAAGGAATTTTTTTTTAGTGAGAAGAAAATGGTGAGGAAAAAGAGTAGAGGAAATGTTGAGAAAACATATCCTGGTCTATATACCTGGACTGCAAACTCTGGTTATAATATGTGTAACAAAGCACTCTGACCTTACTTAGTTCTTTGGTGCTCTGACTGTGAACATGGTTAATACAAATATTAATGGGTACTAAATCAGGAAGACTGAATGATATGCTGGATTTTGTGGTTACATTTGGGTACTGTGTGTTACTGTTGTCACCCAAGAGCATTATGCAAAGAATAATTTCACTTAAAAACCAACAACACTGAGATTTGGAGCACTGTGTGAAGCTGCCTCCTCTCCTTTGCATGGTCCTCTCTCTCACAGAATGCCCTGTCCTTCTCTCACAGAATGCCCTCCCCTCTCTCACAGAATGTCCTGTCTCTCCCTCTCACAGAATTCCCTGTCCCTCTCTCACAGAATTCTCTGTCCCTCTCTCACAGAATTCCCTGTCCCTCTCTCACAGAATTCTGTCTCTCTCTCACAGAACGTCCTGTCCTTCTCTCACAGAATTCCCTCTCCCTCTGTCTCACAGAATTCCCTCTCTCTCTCTCACAGAACACCTGTCCCTCTCTCACAGAATTCCCTGTCCTTGTCTCACAGAATTCCCTGTCTCTGTCTCACAGAATTCCCTGTCTCTGTCTCACAGAATGCCCTGTCCCTCTCTCACAGAATTCCCTGTCCCTCTCTCACAGAATTCCCTGTCCTTGTCTCACAGAATTCCCTGTCTCTCCCTCTCACAGAATGCCCTGTCCCTCTCTCAGAACACCTGTCCCTCTCTCTCACAGAATTCCCTGTCCCTCTGTCTCACAGAATTCCCTGTCCCTGTCTCACAGAATTCCATCTCTCTCTCACAGAATGCCCTGTCCCTCTCTCACAGAATGCCCTGTCCCTGTCTCACAGAATTCCCTGTCCCTCTCTCACAGAATTCCCTGTCCCACAGAATTCCCTGTCTCACAGAATTCCCTGTCTCACAGAATTCCCTGTCTCTCCCTCACAGAACGCCCTGCTTCCAGCAGGATTTCGGCAGAAGGACCAGACCACCAAAGCTGCCACGGGCCCCTTCGACAGGGAGCGCCTGCTCTCCTACCTGGAGAAACAAGCCCTGGAGCACAAGGACAGGGAAGACTTTGTGCCCTTTACAGGGGAAAAGAAAGGTACTGTCCATCCTGGTGTTGGCATGGGTAGCACACTGCCTGGCTGCTCTGTGGGACATGCTGGGACACAAATGAGGGCTGCTACAGTGCAGGGCGAGGCTCAGGGCTCAGATCTAGAGCTGCTGGAGAAGAAGGTGAAGGAGGGGTTTTGTCACGGTTTCAGACACACAAAGGATGAGGCAGGCACAGCAGGTCAAGGGAAAGCTCCTCTATTTTAATTATCTGACTCCATTCTTACATACATTTGTACAACAGGCAAGAGATTGGCTACACAGATCACCACCTCTTTGACGTGGATGGTGAACATCTCCCAGAGGAGAAAAATGTAAACACAATAGATAAATTCTGAAAATATACATGGTTTTCTTTAAGCTGCATGAGAATCTTCACTGCAAGATTTCAAACACTTGAAATCAAGAAAACTGAGGGCGACAGGCTTTATCTGCTGCTGGTGTCTTTCTCTGCTCTGGAGTCTCAGAGGCAGCTCCATGATCTGTCCCAGAGGCAGCTCCATGGCCTGTGGCAGTGGCAGCTCCGTGGCCTATCCCAGAGGCAGCTCCGTGACCTGTCCCAGAGGCAGCTCCATGGCCTGTCCCAAAAGCAGCTCCATGGTCTGTCCCAAAAGCAGGTCCATGGCCTGTCCCAGTGGCAGCTCCATGGCCTATCCCAGAGGCAGCTCCATGGCCTATCCCAGTGACAGCTCCATGACCTGTCCCAGAGGCAGCTCCATGGCCTGTGGCAGTGGCAGCTCCGTGGGCTGTCCCAGAGGCAGCTCCATGGTCTGTCCCAGAGACAGCTCCATGGTTTGTCCCAGAGGCAGCTCCATGGCCTGTGTCAGTGGTAGCTCCGTGGGCTGTCCCAGAGGCAGCTCCATGGTTT
>JBBMKD010000022.1:12240810-12282347 GCA_037834095.1 Argya squamiceps | reverse complement strand
AGCAGCTCCATGGCCTGTCCCAGAGACAGCTCCATGGCCTGTCCCAGAGACAGCTCCATGGCCTGTCCCAGAGATAGCTCCATGACCTGTCCCAGAGGCAGCTCCATGGCCTGTGGCAGGTTAATGGCCTTTGGGGGTCACAGGAACACCAGTCCAGCAAAGGGCTCAGCAGCAGCTCCCTGCTCACCCTCCTCTGGGTGCACTCAAGCACAAAGGTGCCCTCACCAAACCCACAGGGACTGTTCCCTGTTAAGCATTAGGCCCATGCTGGGTGATTGCAGTGGGGGAGGTATTCAGGAGGAAACATATAAATGCCTTTCTGAGTGAATCTTGCCTATAACTGCTGTAAGTATCAGCTCAGGGAATACAGTTACAAAAAAATAAGTATTTTTCCACTTGTTTACTTGCACATCTGGCAATGCTATTCATGCAGACAGCTTTCCCTGCTACCCTTGTCATACAGCTACAGGAAAAAAAAAAGGGGGAAAACAGGAAAACCTAATTCTAATAATTTAAACACTGGTAGGATAACCTCAGGGCAGGAACAGTCGTAATTTAAACAAACAATATTCCTTTAGCACCAATAGCTCATTTTCCTTGTTTATAAAAAGTGGACAAAAATGCTGGCCTCAGGCAACCCCTTCATTCAAGAAGGAACTTCCTGTGTCTGAGTCCATTTCTGGCTATGGAATGGATTTGCCATTATTTCAATGGGATCTGCTCAAGTAAAAGCAGATACTTCAAGAAAGTCAAGGGCAGCATTTTTAATATTATGTCCCATTACCAAAGATGTAAAATGTTATTTATGTAACATTTCATAGGCCAGGAGTTGTTACTATCACTACACTGTGTTCTCAGTCTTTGAAACAATGATTTCAGACAAATGAGATATTTTTCAGCTAGATCTGATGGATGTGTCATTTTACCATGCAGCATATTATTTAACCTACTTTTTCCCCCATCAAAACACCTACAATACTGCTCTTCACAGGGCTGATTGTGAGCCCACTGACACACAGGGCAGGGCAGGGGTCAAGCACACACTGTGCAGGAAGGAAAGCACTTTACCCTAGTATGGATTTATTGCCAATTGTTTCCAGTCTCCTGCACACTGCTGTGTCAGAGCAGTACAAGTCACTGCTTGCAGGTCCCTGGATATTTATACCAACACCTTCAGGCACGTCTCACCTTACTGGTATTTACAGATTTAAGATTAAGATTTTGCATTTTTCACTGTAGTTATATCTGAGATCTCCAAATCAGCCTGAAACATCAGTGCACAAAACCCAGCAGTGTGTGGAATTGTGTATACCCATAGGACTGGCCCTTGATCTGGACAAAATGAAGCCCTGTATTGTCCCTGACAGTGGTACTGTATGGGCTGGGCTGTTTAAACCATTTCAGTTTTCTTTTGATGAAGCTAAAGCAATATTATTCCTGCATTTGCTTCCAGATGCCCTTAAAGTGCTTATTAGTGCTGCTTATTAGTTCCTGGTGTCTCTGGTGTGGAAATACCACTGCTTTGCAAACACAACCAAGCACACATTTCACTTCCCCCTGAGCACAGAGTGAATGCAGCCCTCCTAGCATTTAAAGCTGTTCTTAATTTGGCTTTTGATTCACTGTGTTCATTTACTTCAAAATTACAATTTCAAGAATTATTACAATTATGAGGTAATGACAGCATTTCAGGCTAAAAGAATTATTCCCTTAATTTCCTCTGTTCTTTGTACAATACAAATTCATGACAAAATCCTCAGTATCAGCTTTAGCAGATTAAGTCAAATGAAAACAACCACGTGTTCTGTGATTTCTGCTGTCATTTTACAGTTATAATCTAAACACACAGAATTACACTACATTTTCTTTGAAGTCAGAGGCCAGATGCTGTGAAAATACCCTTTGTTTCTTTGTTGGTTAGAAATAACTGAATTAATCCAAGATCTGATGAGGTCCAGTACCTTGACTATTGAGGTGATGGGCTGCACAGTGTCATTTCTGTGCTTTGAGAACAAAGTTGTTTATTTTGAACTTGGCATATCCTGAATTGGTTCTGGAGTGTGAGTCCTGCTGCCCCTCTGTGGCTTGGCAGGAGATGTCCTACAGAAACAACACCAGCAATGCAGAAGCTGAGCCTTATAAAACACGTAATTGAAATCTCCATGTGCCAAAGGCACTGAAATCCTCCCGTGGATTTTATGATAATCCTGCAAATTGGTTGAATCTGGTGAAATGTGATGAATGTTGTACAAAGTCCATGTGTGGCTATTCCTGGATCTTAGAATCCATGCTTGTAACTTATCTTGACACTCTCAATTGAAAAACCATAACAACAGGATGGCTGTATTAAAATATAAATTACTTGATTAACATTTTTGAGAAGATATTTCCCATGCAAGGAAACAAAACAATCCTGAGTGACATTTTCAAGATTTGATACTACATGCTAGATTTAAAGCCACTTTAATTAGAGAATAATTAGTATTCTTCCAAAGCTCAGTAATTAGTTCAGGAAAAATAATTGAATGTCCTCAGAAGAATTCTAAAGAGGGATATCTCTTGAGGAAAATCTCATTTCCCCCCTTTTGCATGTTGATGGTCTCTCAGGTGTATTTACAGATTGGTAAATATTTATATGATTATGTTATAGAGATTTCTGTTGAATTATTTCTTTACACTCTAGAAGCACTGTAATGTAGCCATTCTGTAAATAACCCCAAATTAATTTGATGCTATTTCTGCCAGTTTAAAATTAAATTTTTAAGCAGCTCTAAAATGCATCCAGTTGTGTATATTTGGGAGGTATTGATGCCAATTTGCCATTTGGTATTTATGACTAAAGAATATTTGTGTGTCAGTAGGATTAGAGTATGTCAAGTGTTGTTTGAATGTTTGTCAGTGTTTTGTACTGTGATATTTGTCTGCCACTGGGAAAGCACTTAATTGTTCAAGTTTAGGAAGTGGGATGCTTCTACTGAGTGTAAAGTGACATTTCTACCAGTTCCTACAATTGTCATAGAAAGCTAAAACTTGGAAATTCATAAGCTGAAAAGAAGGTGGCATTTGAAATTTGAAATCTTCCTTCCAGACTAGTCTGTGGTACAACATGATTTTTCATCCTCTGTGACTGCCTCTCTTTTTTTTTTGTTGTTAATATTTTATTACAGAATTCTTGACCAAGAAGCAATTCCCAGCAGCTGCTGAAGGACAAAACTCAGTTGCCTGTGTTGGTCTTTATAAGCTGAGCAACCATAAGGTTCTGATTGTCCTAGAAAATGAGCCAAAACAAATGCCAGAGCTGACAGGGATATCCAGAATGGTTAAAACACAGGAAGTGTTAAATATGAGCCCGAGACAGGGGGGCTGATTATGCAGGGAATTGCCTTGTTTTTGATTGTAATTGTGGTTTCAGGAGGTTGGAGATGTTTGGCAAAAACAATCAAACGTATGGGATGCATTAGGGGTTTGGCCCCCTGCCACATTGCAGCTTGGTGATGTACTTCATTAATTGCTGTACAGAAAGGATTTAAGGCTGTGTGGGACAGAGCTCAGATTTCAGTGGAGACCCGAGGTTGGCCTGAACCGGGGCTGAAATGATCCCAGGCACACACCCAAAGCTGGCCACTGAGAAATGCTTTCAGACTGCTTTATCCACATCCTCCCCAATGCAAGTCAGGGCTGGGCACTTCATTTGAATGCCCCATTGTGTGGTTTGAAATGATCTGGTGGCTTTCAGGAACTCTTGAGCAACACAGATGTCTGTTAGTAATGAGCAGTGGAGGTGAAGAGTAAGGGCTGATAACTGGGGCCACGGTGCTGGGCAGTTTGTAAGTGTTTATTTTGTGTATTTTGGATTTGTTCCTACTTAGGACAGATGTTCTAGAAATCCTTACACAGAACCTGATGGTCTGTGGAATTAGACTGACCCACTGCACTTAACACACACAGCTGGGACAGGTGGTTATCAGACTTCCATCACTTCCATGTGAAGTATTTGCAAGCTGATGAATGACCCAGGAATGAAAAGAAAAGGTGGCAGTGCAGGCACAAAGTACTGCAGAGCTCTGTGAGTGCTGTGTTTTCCCTGCAGTCTGGATGTCTGACCTCAGTTAGGGCTGAGTCCTGCTGTAATACAGACATAAACTGGTAACAGCATTTCTGCTTCTGCTTTGTTGCAGGGATTGTCTGAACTGTATGGTACTAATGAAACATAATTTTAAAAAGTTCTTTTGTAGTGAAATGTCATTAGCTATAAAAGGTTGCTTTAAGGATTGCTGTTTCAATCCTTCACCACCATCCCTCTTTTCTACAAGGTCTTCTGCTCCTTGCCAAACCATTTCATCTTGGATCTGATCCAGTTCTCATCAAAGTCATGGAAAAACTCCAGTGGATTGGGCTATTATTATTTGTGGCTGGAAAGGGAACATGCTTATATGTGATTAAATACTAACATTTTCAGCTGATTGATAAAATGGAAAGGGAAGAAGGTACCAGAGAACTTTTGGCCAAACCTGTGTTTTCAGTTGCTCTGGCAGAGACCATGTTGCATGTGGTGCTGGGCCAAGCAGAGTGTCAATGCCCAGCACCAGGAATAAGGACAGTCATTTTCAGAAGGTCAGAGAATTAGAGTAGATGCTAATGAGTTCCAATTCCACTGTGTCTAACAGACTGCTTTGGAAAGTTATGGTTTAGTACAGAGACACAGTATCTTTCTTGGATTGTCATGGCAGTCATTTCCCAATGCTTAAATGGTTTGTTTCAATTTCTGCCACCTTTTTCCTCTTCTTGAGGGCTTAAATTTAGAACTGATGTTTGTCTCTTAAGGCATTGAAAGCATTGCAGTTGCTGACAGTAATGTCTCTAGCTAGTGCCTCTCACTGCTTGCTTTTCTAAGACTCTCTTTTAGTTGCTCATGACTTTGCCAAACTTGCACAGTTCACAGTGAAATTTCCCATGCTGAGAGGCTGCCTCGAGTTGAATTTTTGGAAAGTGTCAGCAAAAAGGACTTAGCTGCTTCCAAGAACAAGATTAGGAGAAAACACATTGTTTTATCCATCTAGAGTAAATTTTTCCAGCTGTTTTTTTTTATGACCTGCAGTGCCTCCATGCTTTGAAGAGAGGACTTGAAATGTATGCCCTTTGGAATCCCCAGGGAAATATACTCGAGTCTGGCATCCTCAAAATATTGTGCTTTCTTGTACATCCAGTTCATTCTAGCCCCCTCCAAATATTCCCCCTGCTGTGAGTGCTGGTCAGAGCTCCTGCCTGCCTGTGCAGGGAGCACAGCAGTGCCCAGAGGGGCCTGGCAAGGCTGGGCTCTTGGGATCTTCTGGAAATTCCTCCTCTGAGAGGCCCCTGTCACACCAGGACCGAGGGCAGGGAGGCTCCCTCCTGCTCTGACACAGCTCTCTTCCCTTTGTAAGGGCACTGCAAAGGAGAAAAAAAGAGTAAAGAGGCAGCAGAGAAGCTGGGGCAGAGAGGGGACTTTGAGGAGCTGTAGGAATATTCCAGGATGAAGGACTAGATGGGGGAAAAGAGCTGCAGAGAAGAGCAGGGGTAAGGAAGGGAGGGCAAAAAAAAGGGAGGTGATGGGAAAGGTCAGGGCTCAAAGATTCTCAAAACCAGGAGACACAGGGGATGGGGAAGGCACAGGGGGCAATGAGGGAAGGAAACGAGGAGAAGAATGTGTTGGGTGGGAGAAAAGAGGCCAGAAAGGAACATAACTAGTGTGGTATTCAGCCCTGGCCACGTTTCAAGGGTCTTTGATGTCCAGAAGGACCTGAAGTGCAGTGGCACAGTTTGAGTTTCTTCCTCCTCTACCCCCATTCCACATCAGACATAAGAACTTTCTGCTCACTTGGTGGAGTGGGTGACCCAGAAGGTAACCCAGGAGATAATCCAGAGGACTGCCCAAGGCCTGCATCCTAACTTGTGGTAATCCATGCGAGGGTCTGAAGAAATTCTGGGCTTCCTTCTGTTTTAAAAAAGTACAAGTTGGCCTTTGTTTATTTTTGTTTGAGCAAGCATACTTTCCAGGAGAGTTCTTTGAAGGGTATTGCTGCAGTGGCAGAATCACAGCATGCTGATCAAAGTCAAGGATACTGGAGCAACTTAAGTTCACTTTTTGTGTTTATGCACAACAGATTTAACAACTTTGGAATGCTTATTTTTGCAGCCTTCCTATTCCATTGTCATAATTTTTAAAGCATAGAATATGCTGACACTAATCCAAGAGAAACAGAACAGCAACAATTACAATATTGCATTTTTATTACTACTGGCGTTCAGCTTCATGCTTACTTGAGCTTGGCCTGTTTTCTCCTTCATAATACAAATTTATTCTTGGTAAGAGCTAATTTAACTCCATTTTTATAGAATATTTTCAGGGAGGGGTTGAAGAAAGCCTCAACAGAAAAGAATAGTGTAAAATGGAAAAAGTGAATCAGGTGCCTGTGATTTATGCAAGGCAGATTTCCAGGATTATTGAGTTTCACTCCCAAGGTCAGTGTAGCATTCTGCAATTGAGAACAAACAGGCACTCACTGTAGTCAGAGATTCATTGAGAAGTCAGAAGTAGTAAGTGTAACCAGGTATTTTCTTAAAAGTACAATAATCTGAGCTACACTTTATAGGAAAAGAAAGTACATTATTGTTTTACAATTATGGCAGGAAATGCACTTGTATTATAAAATTAAGTAAATATCCTTAAAAAATTGATGTTAAATAAAAAGAGATTTTTTTATAGTGAATATAAATGGGCTTATTTCCCATTGCTCTGTGTTTTATTGAATTTTAGCTTGTACAGTTTTGACTTGTACAAGATGGGAAGAAATACTGAATATATACGAAATATAAATAAATACTAAAATAAAAATTGTGGCAATTTATATTTATTCATAAAAGTCAAATGACATGAGAAGGAAGGAATAGAGGAGACAAACCCGAAATGCTGCTCCAAATGCTGCAAACTATAAACAAAGGTGAAATCCTCAAAATGTTTTTAGATTGGACCTGCTACTAAAATCCTACCAACAGCACTATCCAAATGCCTTTTTCTCCCCCTCCTTATATAACAATAAATAAAAAACTCACTTCAGGAAAATACACTTGAAGCAGTTTCCTGCTCAGTTAATAAATCCTCCTATAGATGTGCATATGGCAGTTAATTATTATTGTATAAGAAGGTGGGGATCTCATTTCCTTGCTTTACTCTGACATTGCTTTAATGGGGGCATTTACACAGTGCAGGAAAAGAGACCTGGCTGAACCAAGTGGCAAAATGACACTTATGGTTTCATGACTGTTCCCAGTGAATTTCTTTCTTTATAGAGAATTTGCTTTCCTTTTACCTTGGTACACATTTCTGTGTCTCTCTGTAATGCTTTTCTCTGAGTCCTCCTTCCCTCTGGTTGTCAATGGATTTTGTTTCCTGGTTGTTTTTTTCCTCTTTTGAGGAAAACATGAAGCAGATTGTATTTCAGCTTCAATAGAAGTCTTGTTTTTGCAGTGGGTGGAAAGGAGTAGGTCTGCTGTTAAACTGAGCCAAGACAAAACTCTGCTCACTGCACTCACACTCACAAAGTCCCTGTTTGTAACCAGCTGCCTCAGTCATCAGCCAGGTCACCCCAGACACTCAGCCCAGCTTGGCCAAAAGAAGGGGAGAATTGCACTGATGCACACTAAAATTTTACACTGAAAGAAAACACTTGGGATTCCACACACTTTGGGTTTCTATGCTGGTGTGAAAATAAAATTATATTATACTGCAATTGAATTTTGGTTTGCAATTAAACAAAAAATAGATAATTTTTATACAGAAGTGTGATTATTTTTGTTTTGTTAACAACAAAGTAGCCCAGGTTATGTAAAAACTTTTGCCATTGTGTTTTTCATTGGTAGAAAGTTAAGCTATTACTATTAAGACTTAGCAAAGAACATTAGCATATTCTGGAGACAAAAAAATAACACAGCCAACATTAATTATACCACATAGAATAAAGTAATAATAAAGTACCTTCTAAACCACAGTGTGAATATAAAGAACACCAAGAGCAGCAGCCTTTCTTCATAAATCTCACTTTATAATAATAAAATGTCACTATTCCTCCAAGGCTTCTTCCAAATAATAAATTTTAAGTTGGACCATTGAATCAAGGAAGCCACAATCCATATTTTATTTTGTCAGTGAATTCCATGATGCACTGGATAATGAATTTACAATGTACAGATGTGGGACTAGGAGACACCCCCTGAATCTTTAAACTCTGTCCTTACTTAAAGAAGGAAAACTGGTTGACAGCTGTCTATAAACAAACACACGGTTTTGCAGCTGGTGGACAGGTAATAAATTCCTAATAACATGCTAACTAGAGAAGTTTTTCTAACCTCCATCTGCTGTGCTACAGCATCTCTTCACAGTGGAATGTTCTTATCTAGATAGCAGTAACAAGAATATTTTTAAAACACCACTGGATGCCAGCAAGGCCCACATACATTAAAGATATATATTACTATCTTTGACATGACCTCGCCCCTTTAAATATTTCATAAAACCAATAATAGAATTTTTTTTCTAAAACATTTGCCAAGAATGTGTTAAATGAAACTATCACTGGGAATCATATACACATTTAACGAGATTTGGGCTGTTGTCCAAGAATTACATATGCCTGAAACAAATGTTTGAAATTGTATTCCTATATATGTGAACTGGACAGAAAAGGTATGAGTCTCTACAGGTTTCCATTACACCTTCCTTGATTTCTTGCAGGATACTTGACCTTCACATGTCCAAAGTTCTTAGAGAAAGACCAACTACACCACGTATTGTGTCCAGTTTAGTCCAAACTCAAGGTCCTATGTGCCCTTTCAATGTTAAGTGTGAAAGTTCAGACTTGGGTCAGGATTTATTAAAAGTGTGACGCAGGTTTTGGCCTGTGAAGGATCACTGACTGCCTGCTGGAGGTGCTTTGTCTCCACGAGCTGTGGCCCTGTGGAGTTTGCTGCTGTGTTATCAGTCAGGATAAAGATCAGCAGGATTCCCTCAATATCTCAAACAACCTACTGAATACTTGAAACTCACTTGGAACCACCAGAGATCTGAAAGGAAAACACTTTATGAACAGTATTCCTCACTATTGACTGTTTACTCAGATGTTCTGATTGATTTTGCTTTTCTAGCTTCCAGCACAGTAATGATTTCTTTTCCTCATGTCAAGCTGGCATCAAGTTAAATCTTGGTCAGTGGTGTGTGGAAGCTGCCTCCAACACTTCAGATCAGGTGGTAGCACAGAGAGAGTGTGGAGTCTGATCACCTGTGCTGCTATGAAATCTGGAGAGCATGACTGACCTGTCTTTGCAAAGTGTTTCTTACCCCAGATTTCCACTTGATTTTTGTTTGATGCTGCTGGGGTGGCTGTCCTTAATTGCTGTGACCCAATGCAGTCACAGTTAAAACAGTTTTTACTTTTCACCCACCAAAGGCTTTTATATTCTTGAAGCCTTTTCTGAAAAGATTACTTACTTAAAGTATCACATGAAAAATAAATCATACCATGATACTACTTTGACTTTCTACATAACTTTCTGTCCAGTTGTGTACTCAGAAGTGGTTTAGCCTTGGCAGAAATATCTCTAAGGTAAATAATTTAAATTGTGTATCAATAAATCTTGCCAGTTTCAGAAACTTCCATTAAAATTTTTTTCTGAGCTTATCCAGTGACTTGAGCCAGGGAAGCTGAGAGCATAAAAATGGCTGTAGACAAACTTGTAAAAAAGATATAAATGAATTGGAAATTACTACATGAGGGAAAAATGAAGCCACAAAAGGATGACAGTATTGAAAAACCAGAGGCAAAGCATTCGTAATTCAACACTAAATATCAGAATTAATTTATGAATGGTAACAATATGACTAATACAGTTAAACTATTTCAGAGACATTTCAGAAAGCCACAGGACTAGATGTAATGCTTCAAGCATTACCTCTAGAGTGTACAAAGCTGCACAAAAAGAAAATGTAAAGCTGACAGTGGGCCAAAGCTGCCTCCACCAAAGATCATCACAGCTTCATTACAACAGGATTAATTAAAGCCTGATTGAGAGGCAATTGTTGAGGGGAACTATCACACAGTGGACAGTAGAGCATGGGGGTTCACTCAATTATTGGAGCAATGGCATTGCCTGTGGCATCATCCAGTGTAGCACTGACTGCAGGGCTTGGTGAGGAAAGCTCTGATTTAAAGGGCCTCACTCCAGGCATTTGCAGTTACATCATCACAGCACTGAGGTTAACCATCATAGCAGCCTGAAGGAGTAGTGGAACTTGTTGTGTTGTTCCTGGATTTATCCTGCAGTTCCCTCATTGCAGCAAACAGGCCAATGACCTCAGTCTTGGGGGAATATTGCATGGAAACACATCTGCTAACCCAGAGGTATCAGCAGGATAGAGGGAGAGACAAATACAGCAGGAGTCTTTCTTGGGCAACATGTGGTTCAGTTCAGACTTTTCAGGCCTGCAGAATTGACCAGGGTAAGGCTATTTATGTGAATGATCATCAGGAGACACAGAGGGGAAATACTCTGGAGGGTCTGGGAATTAAAATGAGTTACTGGAAGAGAGCAGGTTTGGTGAGCTTTCAGGATCATGTATGGGAATTCATCAACTGAAAGATTCTTGCAGTAGAATGGTTTTAACTGCTCCTAGTGCCTCATTTAAATATAAGGATGAAATTTCTGCAAGCTTTTCGTGTAGACCTGATTCTGCCTATTTAAGGACACAGGACCTTCAGAAAAATCCCAGCTGGGACTCCTCCTGAGCAAATTTCCTAAAATAACAATCACCAACACAGAGCAGTAATCTGCACCTTTTATTTTTAGACTTATTAAGACCCTGGTGTGGAGGATAACATCAAGTAAGAAAGAGAAAAACATGCATGTGATAATATTTCCAAGCAGTTCCACCATCCCAGACCTATTCCTCTGCTGCCAGGAGGCAAAGAAGTTGTTGCAATAATTCATTACTCACTCTGGCTTTTTTTCTTATCTTAGGAAAAATATTTATCCCTAAAGAAAAACCCGTAGAAACCCGCACAGAAGAGAAAGTGACCCTGGATCCAGAACTAGAAGAGGCCCTGGCCAGTGCTTCAGACACTGAGCTCTATGATCTTGCAGGTTAGAAAACATGGAGATATGATGCTCCCACATGTCCAGCTCTTCTCTGCACAGACCTGTCCCCAGGAATGTCTCATGGTGACCCCTAAAGCACCTGGTGCTTGTTTGAGAGGGGCCACACGTTGCCCAGGGTGATTGAGGCTGCTGCATTTCAGACTTCTCTACTTAATATTGGTGTGTCGGGCCAGGGGGGAAGAGGAACCAGCTCATGGGATTTGGGGAAGGGAAGGGTGGGCAGTGGGCTGCAGGCTGGGGTGCTGGTACTGGATTGGAAGTGACTGATCCTACTGTATCACATTGTTTGTAGCAAACTACTGCTACCTCCCCTCAGCTCTGACATCCCAAATAGCCAGATAAACTTGTCACAGCATGCAGTGGATAATGATCCTGAATCCATGAGGACATTTGGAATCTAACCTCTTGAATGGGAAAATTGGTTGCCAGGTGATTAGACCTGGTTATCTTCACCACTTCTGATTATTTTCCAAGCATGTTAATATTGATGTGTTTCCACAAGAAACTCTGGTGGGAATGCCAATGCATTTAACTCATCACATGTACAGTGAAATTCTCAGATACACCAAACAACAGAACATAAGAGTAATAACAACTTCAGGTTGTATATTAGGGAAGAAAAGTGATTTGGAGTGTAGCATTGAAACAATTTACCCAAAGAGGTTGTGGGATTTCCATCCCTGGGTGTTTTCAGACTCCAGCTAGACAAAGCCATGGCTGACCTCATTAATGCTGGCAACACTCCTGCCTGAGGGAGAGGCTGGACAAGATGACCCACAGTGGTTCCTTCCAGCTGGCACTTCTGGGATATGCATTCTACATTGACTCAATTGTTCAAAAATCTATATTGAAAGTGTCTGTATCTCCAGAATTTGGAGCCCCAAAGACTTTCCCTACAAGCAGGCATGACACACACAATTAATATTTTATAAAGGGGACTTTGTTTGGGGAGCTAAACTACAATTTCCTGCAGTCTGTGTTCCTGCCATTAACATTGTGTCCTCTTGCTGGTGTTTACACATTTCAGCTGTTCTTGGAGTGCACAACATGGTCAACAACCCAAAATTTGATGAAGCAGGAGCCCGTGGTAAAGATGGAAAAGGAATCGTGAGAAGTAAGCAAGCAGATTTCTCCTGTGGGCTGCATGTCATCTTTAGGGGCTTCTACACCTCTAGGTGGGGTCTGTTGGTCTAATTTAGTGTAATGTAACTGGGCCTAGCTTTGATTGATCTAATTAATCACAAAAGGTGACTTTTTAAAAGGAAATACAACCTTAATATTCACTAGAATGACAACAGCAGTATACAAACAGATCATTCCTAAGGAAATGTGTTTTCCTAGAGTGCAGTATCTGGCTCTGCAGAGGTGCTTGAAAGAGTGGGAGTATTTAAGAAGCCAAGACATAAATTTCCATTCCATTTCAGTTTAGGCAGAGTCAGAAAACAGAGTGAGCTGTAGCTAAGAGTTGGCCACAGTTCAGGCCAGGCCATCTTGCCCCAAGTACCTACATTTATACACCTGAAAAATGACTTGTCACCACTGGGCTCAGACGTGGCAGAATCCCTGTCAGAGTCACATCTGTGACCAGAGTCACCTCGAGCTGCATTCACAGGGAGGCAAAGACTGCCTGGATGTGCTCCTGCCCCAGGCACTCCCTCTGATCTCCCACCTCCACCTGGCTCCTGTGGCAGTGTGTGTGTACACAGAGCCTGTTCTGGGGTTCCCTTGGGACACAGGAAACTGAATTGTTCTGGAAATCCCCCAGGAGAAACAGCTGGAGTTATTAAAAACAAATCCAGAAATGTTTGCACTAAACAAACAGGCCTTTGGTGAATCAGATCTTAGCTCAGCTCCTCCCACAGGAGGCTGGATGGAGGGAGAAATGGGTGCATCTGAATTCCAAGCTTTTCTTGAGAGCTGCCAAGCCTTGGTCCAGAACTTGTCACCTCCAGGCCGTGGGATATCAAGTGGGCTAAACTTTACTTTTTAAGACAAAACTGTGGAATGCCCTTTCCCTAGGAAGCAGTACTAAAAAAATGGTTTTTTCCTCTAAGGCCATGAGAACAGCAGCTGTCTTTACCAAGGGCTTTCCTTTCCATCTTCCATTGCTAAAGGGGAGGTGGGAAAGTAGACAGGACACTGTGTCACTTCATTTTTCTCAGGATAAAACTGCTCTGCAAGCCTCCCCAGTGGGGCCCTGTGTGAGCTGCCATCTATCTCACAACACGCAACTACATGCATTACTAATCCTCATAGATTTCAGAATATTTTTCTTGTACTGAGTCAAAAAGTCAGCTATGTGAGTCAGCTAAACTATGCTCCAATCACAGTCCTAAAAATCACCATCCCATCACTGGATTTTTTGGTCCAAAAGCAATACCTTTCCTTAGCCAAGTGAAATGCTTCAGTAAAAATTTGCTCATCAATGTGGCAAAGCAGCATCATGATTAAAGAAACAAGAAAAACTCATGGAAAGCATGAAAATTCCTCCTAACTCTAGACTGAGTACACTGTGATATCTAACCTGAGGGCAGGGTGCTTGTGTCTCCCCTGCTCCCAGTCTAGCAGGGTGTCTCCACAAGTGCAAAAATGCTTTGATTTTTTTGTTTACTTTCTATCCTTCCATCCAAGGTGAATTCTCTAAATGTAGTTTTCAATTCCCAGCTCCCTAGGAAGGCTGAAATGTTATTCTGGGATATGTGAGGTCTCTCAGGGATTTAGTAAAACAAAAGGTTTGGCATCAAAGGGAACAGAGTAAAAACCAGCTCAAGATTTGTCTATGACCATCTGTACTATGAGTATGAGTTCTAAAAAAAGATGTGGTTTTCTTTTGGCCCGTGATATGGCATGAACTTTTCCCCATTGCAATGAACAGGAATGTGTAGTACAGAGACTTGAGCAGAAATCTTCAAAATCTCTCCCTGTCTGCAGCACAAAATAAAAGGATTCAAACATACTTGTGGCCAGCAACATATTCCTTTCTTGCTTCTAGTGGCTTGGGTGGTCAGAGTTAATAAATTAATCTCCATGGTTATATGTGTGGGAATTAGAAGTACTAATTGTGTTCTAAGCTATGATTTTTATGCATCTCTGAGAATATTTATAGCTCATAGCTTCCAGCACTAAATACCACAGTTCTTAGGAACATGACTGCTCAAAGATTTCATAAATCTTGGTGCTGGCAGACAGACTTACTTTTCATGCTTTGATAGTTTTATTATTTAGAAAGTGCAGATGTTGCAATTTTACAAGGGCTAATTGAATTTATAGTAAGGCTGATAGTATCAGCTGAGAGGAGGAAACTGAGGGGCCTCCTGCTCATGCTGCTTTATGTAGCACAGTCCAGTCATAGGTGCAGGGACATTTTCTCACTAATATATTTTCTCACTGATATAATGGACAAGTTCTGAGCACACCTTTCTTTACAGATATTAGACAAAGTGCAAAGCAGCCCTTGCAGTATATCAAATCCCAAACAATAGCCTTCAAAGCTGCTTTGGCTCCAATTAATTGTACAGGGATTTTGTACATAAAGGAGGAATTTGCCCATGATGATGCTACCACAGCCTCCAGTGACAGCTCTGGGTGCACAGGGAGTCCAAAAGGCATAGCAGGGGTAACAGAGGTAATACTCCTGCTTGCAGGTTTTGTGGTTCTCATAAAGCCTTCCTGGATTGCTGCAGTGCAAAGCTAAATGGGAATGGAACAGCCAGAGTGATGATGCCTGTTCCTCAACTGACATTTCATGAGGTTTTGTGTTGCAGATGTGGTGAAAGGTGAAAAGGTCAAGCCCATCTTTGAGGAGCCACCTAACCCGACCAATGTGGAAGCAAGTTTACAGAGGATAAAAGCAAATGATCCCAGTCTCACAGAAATTAATCTCAACAACATAAAGGTAGATGCTGTGGTTTCGTTTGTGTCATCATAGAAGGATTTAGTCAAATATTTCCAAAGCCTGTGCCTTTTATCTTCAAATTTTGTCTCTCTTCACTGTTCAGAAAAAGCAGGACACTCAAAGAAGGGGTGGGGAAAGGACTGTTGTAGAGGCTCCATCAATTCCTGATACTGAATTCAATGCCAATTAAAAGCCCAAGGGGTGACTCCCTTTGGCTGCTTTTCTCAGCAGATTGTGAAGGAAGATATCTCATGGGTGCCATGTAATCATCTCTGGCCAAATTCAATTAGCCCACACAGGCAACTGGAGGAGGAGCTGGCAGAGGAGTAGGAAAGCAGCTCAGCCATGGTCACGTGCTGGCCTTGGCCTGACCCAGTTCCAGGCAGGGCTGACACCACGAGCCCCTGGGGCCACTGTGCCCAGAGCAAGCTCTGGCCATGCTGACATGCTCCTATCCCTTGCTTAGACTGTGGCTGTTCATCAATCATTTTAATAATAATTAAAATCAGCACTGTGACTGGCTTTCCTAATTACTGGATTTGTCTTCTTACCCTAGAATATCCCTATTCCAACACTGAAAGAATTTGCAAAAGCTCTGGAAACCAACACACATGTGAAGACATTCAGCCTTGCAGCTACTCGAAGCAATGACCCCGTAGCTATTGTAAGTTTTAACATTACTGGAAAAAAAAAAAAACAAACCTCACAACAAATTTTAAGTATGTCCATGTCTGCTTTAGGATGCATTCTTTATTTTCCCTTGCAGGATTTCCCTATGGCTATGCAAAGCAGAAATATAATCTCTTCTGATCTACCTCCATGTTCTTCTAAGCATATTTATGTTTTATTTCTTGTTGGTACTAAGCTGTGTTTTGCAGGTTCCCTGTTATTCCCTGAAACTTTCAAGATGTTGTCTCATGTTCCCTCTTTTTGGCCCTTCAGGCATTTGCAGATATGTTGAAAGTGAACAAAACACTGAAGAGTCTGAATGTAGAATCCAACTTCATCACTGGGACAGGGATTTTGGCACTGATTGATGCACTGAAAAAGAATGAGTCCCTAACAGAGATTAAAATTGACAACCAGGTAAAGAGAGACCTTTGGGGAAGTTAATTTTTGTTTCTCTTTTATATGAATTCCCAGAGGGTTTCACCTGGCGACTCTGCAGCCTCTGTGGCTCAGCCATTCTGCAGCTCAATGTCCCCAGTCAGTGCAACCAAAGAGTGGAAAATTTCTCAATAAAACTACCCAAAACCAAGTACAAAACCCAGGGCAAAATCTCCAGGGATGGGATTCTCTTTGTAGTTTGCAGCCCAGTACTTAAATACAACCACTTACTTCTCTGTCATATGAAAACAAATGTTTCCTTTTCTTTTGGGGACACTTCATCACCAACAGAGGCAGCAGCTTGGGACAGCTGTAGAGATGGAGATTGCCAAGATGCTGGAGGAGAACTCCAGGATTCTCAAGTTTGGATATCAGTTCACAAAACAAGGTCCAAGGACCAGGGTAGCAGCAGCTATCACTAAAAACAACGATCTGGGTAAGATGCCACTAGATATACTCATCATTTCTTTGTGTGAGCCAAGCCCTGTCCTCCCCAGGCACAACTCTCCCTGTCTGTACATTCAGATGGAATTTTGACTACAACATTCAAGCTGCTCTGTGTGAGGGGAGATGCAAAGCTCCTCAGGCTCTAGGGTAGACAACAGCAAAGATGTTGCTCTGATTAGGAGCCACTGTTTTTCTCCTGCTCCTTCTGGGGAGGGGAGTTATTTCAGCCTTTTCCATTGAGTGTCCTAAATTTCTTACTGCTCTATCAGCTGTTCTGGCCAGTACATGAGGAGTCAAACCCATCCTGTTTTTTCAGAGGACACAGAAGTCCTGGCTTTGTTGTCCAAGCCATGATGGACCAGGCCTGCCCAGCCAAGGGAACAAACCAGTCCCTCCTGCCTGTGTCACCAAGTACAGGCAAAGACAATAAAACCTGCAAGTGTCACCTGGGTGTGACACCCTGTGTGCTCAGTACTCAGAATACAAAGGAGATGACTGGGCAGAAGAAGTTTAGAGTAAGAAGGGGAAAAAAAAATTAAACTTTTTTTTTATCAGTTCTGCTTCAGACTGGGGTATCAAATCATGATGTCTTTGTGGGTTTCAGCTTGGGTTTCTCTCTGTGGGAACTAAGATAAAAGTTGAGCTAAAACCTTGTTCTTTCATATGTACTTTTGGAGTTTTGAAATTTTAATTTTTAGCAATATTTAAGCATTCCCACTATATACTATTTTTCCTAAAACTATCTGTGTCCCAGAAGGGTATTTGAAATATCCCGTCTACAAAGAGAGAAAAACTCTTTTTTTTCCCCATTATTTTACCACTTGCCATTAGACTTATGTCCTAATCTTCATTTCCCTGTGTTTGTGTTGTTTGGTTTTGTTCAAGATTTTGTAGGACAGAATTCCTAAAGGAATTCAATAAAATAAAATAAATGAAGGAACAAAACACTGAAAGCAGACACAAATGACTGATGCTACACTGCAGGCTTTGGAATAATGCAATCTGTTTGCCAAAAAGGCACAGTGAAAAAAACCCTCCTCTTAGTAAAGTAATGGGATGTTTAGCAATATATTGTTCTTATTGACTTTCTGTGGTGAAAAACATTCATTCATCAATTCTACTGCTTTGTTCTGTGCTTCGGCCATTCAATATCAGAAACAGGACATGGCACTTTGACACAACACTAAATTTTGTATCACACAAACAGGAGAACCTCATAAATCTTGTCTGGCCAGGTCAAAAAAGACTCAGTGCATTTTATTAGAATGTGGAGTAGCAAATGCTGCCCAACTAAACCTGCTCTATGCCAGGTATAATGTATCTCAAGTGCTGCAAAAATTCACATGGGGCTGCTTGTCAAAATAATCATGCCCATAACACGAGGTTTACCACTCTGCTTTGCTAAATGGCAACTTCAACCTATGTGGTTTCCAGTGAAAAACCAGAGTTAATTAACTGACTATCACATAGTTCATGCAGTCAGAGCATGTGATGTTTAAACAGGTAATTGAAGGTCCAATATGGGGGTTTTTTGCCAATATTGACTGATATCGGTATTTAAATCATTTTCTAAAAAAATAAGGTTATTGCTTACCTACAGTATACAGTGTGCAATTACATAAGTTATTAATTTTTGATGCCTAAAGCTTAAATAATCCAGAGCCATGCAGACTAGAGAAGACCAGTATCAATTTGCCTGGAACACAGTGGGGCTTTTAAAAGAACAATAAAACAGTAATAAAAATCTAAATGGAATCACTGGAAAGAAGTGCAAGATTTCTTTATCTTTTCCTTAAAGCTAAAACCTTTAGCTCAGAATGTATTTTTTGTGGAAAACACATTGATATGAACACTTGGTGAAATTCTACAGTCGGTGATACAAAAAGACGCAGTTTAGGTACAATTGTTTTGTTGGGCTTTATGATCTATTGATGATGGTATTTGTGGGCATAATTGTGATTTCCTGTTTCTGGGAAGGGGGTGTGTGTGAGAGGAGCCCTGGTGCTGTCAGCAGGGCAGTGATGACTCTCTGTCCTTGCTCTGCAGTTCGGAAGAAGCGGGTGGAAGGGGAGAGGCAGTAGCCACAGCACCGAGGACACCAGGCACCACCACCAGCCTCAGAGTGCTCACTGCTCACAAGGGAAGGCACTGGAAAACTATTGCAGTGGGAGTTGCTGATTTCTGTTCATGTCTCCTTTTAACCTTGAAAACAGAGCCTGTTCATTTTCAATTTTCACAGTTAATTTCATTCTTATGAGAAAGGGTCATAGTTGGTTTGACTTTAATGAAGAGAATGGTTTGCAGTATCTGAAGCCAATATGCAGCTTCTTAACTGTGTTACTGAGCATAACATATAGTGACTCTGACCCTTATTTTAGACACTTTTTGATATATAAAAATATGACCTTGTATATGGATGAGGGATTCTCTGCTGAAAATAGAAGTCTTAGGGCCAAGTTCTGCAATGCCTTATGTTTGTGAATAATCCTTACTTATGTGTAATGTCCTGCTGAACTGAATCCTGCAATGGGCTGCTCCCAGGAGTAGAACTAGTGATGCCAGTACAGGTTTGCAGGTTCACACCCTTGAGCCTCTCTCCTGCAGTGGGATCTGGGCAGCTGGAACCACCTTGGGATGGCACCTGCCGCCCTTGTGGGGTCCCCACCCATCCAGCTCCCAGTGCAGGATCACACCCAGACCTGTGAACATTGTCAAAGCACATTTGTTTACATAAGCTTAGCTTAGGTGGATCGTTTTGCAATGTTACACTGATGTTTTTTATTCTTACTCCACATTGTAAAGTAATATTAGTGCTGCCAATCCTATAGACATTGAATGTTTTGGGTTTTTTTTTTTCTAGGCCAACAAGTTTTTGTTTGCTACTAGAATGCACAGTTTACAGCTAGAGATCTTAACCTAAATAAGTATTCTGAGCAATATTTGTTTTGCTTTGAGCCATGAGTTTGACTTTTTTTTTAGGTATTTATGTACATTTGTTAGCATTATAGAACTGTTCTCAGGACCTTTTAGATGAAGATTAATTAAATACTTAATCCAGGAGAGCCACTGTGCTACCAGGAAAAGACATTAAAGGGGTAGTTTTGACAGCTACATAACTGACATTTATATGCTGCAGTTTAGGATTGTCCCTGGATCACAAGGCACTTGGATATTCGTGCCAGTGTTTATCTGAATAAGGGCAGATTTATGCACATGCACAAATGCTTTGCTAAATCATGGCCTGAACTTACATGCTGGACATTATCCTAACCCAGTGGAAAACACTCACGAAGCAGCAGCTAACCCCAGTGCTCAACAGTGTCGAAATTTCAGTAAGAATTCAGCCTGACGTTTCATTTTGTGTATTTTACCTTCTAAAACTACTCTCTACCACAGTTGTATCACTGCCAACAGCTGACTAACAGCCAGAGGTTCATTTTGGTTACATGCGTTCATGCTGAGAGAGTGCAGGGACGCTCAGGTCAGGTGTGTCACACCCCCCAAGCTTTCAGAAAGCTGCAGAAATGCTCCCAGCTCTGTTCCCTGGGGCACACTGGCCTCTCTGAGAGCAGGGGTGAAGCACTGCTTGCTTGGGGCAGAGCTGGACACCACAGTCACTGCAGGCTGCTCCTGAGCCAGCAGGGACTGCTGTGGGGCACTGTGTAGCTGGACATCCAGCTGGGGAGCCCCAGAGCATCAGTGGATGCTTGGCACACCTCCCTGAGTGATGTTTTCACCTGGCTGGGGTGTGAGCTAACAGGATGAACCCTCCCTCTGTGCCTTTTATAACAGAAATTAGTAGGTCCAAGGCAAAGCTCCTCCTGTTGGATACTGGTCTTTGTAGAGGGGTCCAAAGTGAATGACACTCACGGAAATCCCACTTAAAATACTTGGCTAAAGTGGTCTGCTGAGCTGGGATATAAAGTGCAGTAGCCACAGTTTACTTCCCTGAGAGCTTCCAGTCTCTACAATTTCCACTTCTTCCCTTCCTCAGAATAAACTGTAACCTTTGCTTTGCAAGTAAAAAATGAAACACACAGGGGAGTCTTGCTAAGGTTTTCCCTGGATGCATGCAGGATTTGCTGTGAAATCTTTGATATCTCATTTAAAAAATATTACGAGTTCTGTAATACACTCATAACTCTGCATGGGTTAAATAGAATCCTTAAAAAACATTTGGATTACAAGGGGAATACTGGGCTTTGCACCATGAAGTTTCATGGGTGGGAAAAATCCTCATCCACAAAGCCTAAAAATTATGTCACTGATAACCTTCAGTGATAGGAATCACACTACCCCTCATTTCTTGTTCTTTTCCTTTGATCCAACCAAGGGACTTCCAATTATCTATCAATTCTTTGAAGACTTTTAATTGTTATTTTTTCTTTAAGAGTGGTATGTCTATCTGTGTTTAAGGGAAACAAGTGCAATCCATTCCTAGTCTTAATTGCCATTGGCAGTGTTGGTGTTTGCATGCAGCAGTTTCACGGGGTGGTCTGGCTGCTTCATGGTGTCTGCAGCATGTCCTGCACAGCTTTGCTCAGAGCCACACTGTGGTCACAGGGGGCTCCATGTGTGTTTTGCAGCCCCAATTTGCACCATGGACTGAGGTACCTGGCTGGGGAAAGCCCTGTGGGCTCTCCATCCCTCCATCTGCCTCCATCCCTCCATCCTCTGCAGGGAGGAGCCTGGCCCTGGAGGGACCATCTCAAACACCAGCCCCACCCTGAGCCAGCAGACAGGGCAGAGCTGGGCACCCCTGGGAGTCTGGTTCTGTGTGAGGAGAGCTCCCCATCTCTGGCTGTTTTCTCCAGGAAAAGAGAAAACTGCTGCCAGCCCCTGCCAGGGATGTCCTTGTCGTGCCTCTTCTGTGGGCTCCACGCAAGGCCTTGGTTGTCACCAGCCCCACCCTGAGCCAGCAGCCAGGGCAGAGCTGGGCACCCCTGGGAGTCTGGCTCTGTGTGAGGAGACCTCCCCATCCCTGGCTGTTTTCTCCAGGAAAAGAGAAAACTGCTGCCAGCCCCTGCCAGGGATATCCTTGTCGTGCCCCTTCTGTGGGCTCCACACAAGGCCTTGGTTGTCACCAGCCCTGAGTGTCACAGGTCAGACGTTGCAACAATATAAAGATCTGTTGGGTGCAACGACAGCACACAATGGTGATGCTTGGTGGAGGCAGGTTTTCATACTAATACAGGATTATTTAGCTGGTTAAAAATCTCTGCAGCTAAGATGAAGGGGGGCAGGATGTGACGAGTTATTTCATATCCTACTTTCGGACATCTGGCATTGTCAATGCTGAATGGGGAACAGGGACAGAAGAGTCCTTTTTTCTTAAGCAAACATTCAGGAGTAACTTTGTCTATTTTTGCACATTGCTTCTCGTGTTGGCTGCTTCAGTTTGGCTTGTATTTTTTATACAGTTTTTTCATGGGAAAGCTCCACTTTGTGCGTGTCCTGACATCCATGTGAAGTGTGGTGTGCACTGAGGACCGTCTGTGTACATCTGTAAATGTATAAATGATGATGTTATCTCTGGAACAAAAGTAATTGCATGAGCACAGTGTGGTGCATATTACTCAAGAGGAAGAGAATTACCACGCTATGTAACAGTGACTCCCCGGCATTGTGGTTTTTCTAAATAAACCTTCAAAAAGGATTTGGGTTTTGCAATTCTTTTGTGGGTTTGTGACTTGAATCAAGCTCCCCTTGGTGCTCTGACATCCGATTAAACGGCTTTCTCCACTGCGGTTCTTGAGGCTTTCACTCTCCTGGATTTCACCTTCTCAGGTGGAGAGACGTGTATTTCCTGCCCTCTGTTCCTCACGGTGTCTCAGCGATTTCCATTTGGCACCTCATTAGAATCTGGCACCGAGACACACCGATTTCTTTCACATTACCCGCAGCTCTAAGGTTCAAGGGGCTCAAGCACACTAGAGAGTGCCTAAAGGCATTGAGTTAATGACGTGGTTAACGTGGCCCTTAGAACCTGTGCTGCATGATGAAAGAACTGCCAAATGCACAGAACTGCACAGTGCATGAAGACAGTTGGAAAGGAAATGTCATCTCCCCATAGACAATTTGCTGTCCACGATCCCAGACAACTTCACAGTTAACCCACAGAGAAACAAAACATTTTCTCTACCTATTTTAAGATTGCCTTTACTTATGTCAGTATTTTCTGTGAAATCTCCCAGTATCTTTATTCTTTTCATCTCAGTGTAAATAAGTGGATGAGGGTCTTCAAGAAAATGAGGAAATCTCATACTGAAAGAAGAGGAGGTGTCTGTGTCCCAGTAAGGGGTTCTGCTGGGATTTGCAGAGCCTAAATCAGAGGAGTGCTCATGGGAACTATGCAGCACAATTCCCAGACCCTCAGTCATAAGGGAATCAGAGAATACAGCTGCAGAGAAGCTCATGAGGTCACGCATTCCATTTCCTATCTCCCAGATAGAGTTTTATTTCTACATAATTCATAGCTTTTACCAAAAGAACAGTTTTGGTCCTGCATCCCATTCATTACAGGCGTTGTGTTCAATTCCCTTGGGATTTTGAATATAAATGCAATACCTGCCAAAGAGCACAGATACTGCATCCCACCTTATCACTCTGCAGCTTTATTTTAGGAATCAGCTTCTTCCCTTGCACTCACTCTTTTTGAAATGGAAGTTTCATACACAGTTGAAAAATAATGACTTTACAAAGAGAGAATTGACACTATTCTTAGTCTCTGAGCATTCATCTTTATATCTTTCCTATTCCAGTCAGTTCAATCCTCTCCCAAGCCTGAGCAACAACAGTGCAAAGCCCAGTGCCTCATATTCCACCAGGAATGCCAGGTCATTTCCCCCATGAATATGATATGAAGTGACAGCCTGAACTGCAGGAAGCTGCATTTCCCACTGCCCATCCATCCCCTGCTGCTGCCACACCGAAGGCCCCTTGCTTGTGTTCTTTTGATGCATCTACCCAAAAGTAAAATCCCAATTTTGAATGAAACAGAGACTCCAGGGAGTTTTAACACAACATCAAAGAATGGAGTGCAAGCTGACTAAACCTTGTGCCCTACTGCAGGAGCTCTGGTTTGTTGGCTGGCGTGTTTCTCTTGCCACAGCCAGGAGCTCTGTGCTCTCTGCCCAGCACAGGCTGCTGCCAAACCTGCAGCAGGGCTGGCACACAAATGCAGCTCAAGGAGAGCACAGAAAGGAACCACAGGGCAAGTGCTCTGCTGGGGACGAGGCTGTTGGACAGGAACCACCAAACCATGCAGTTCTCAAATCAACGTTTTGGATATTTTAATAGAGGACAGCATTTGCACATTAAACCCAACAATCTGTTTCAGCCATAGCAAATGTACTTCTGTCTGAATGGAGCAGAGTGGTGGTCAACAGCCTTTGAGGCTTCCTTTTGGAGGAGGTGCAGAGGGAAAAAACACCAGCAAAAATGTGTTCAGCTGGTTCCCAGCCACAGCAAAGTGCTTTAAATATTCATGCTTTTCTCGGCCATTCCCATAAAGCAGATGAGCACAAACAAAAGCAGCACAAGGGGCCTCCCTTAATGAGGGTCTGTTTGTTCCTTACAGCCAGCTGCCTGACTTTATTGAGTCTGACATTAGGTAGGCTCATTCAGTGAGCAAGGGAGGAGAAAACAAGGCAGTCAGATAAAGCAATTGCATGTATTGTTTCACAGTCGGTCTTTCCTGATAATGACTGCATTGATAATAAATTGAAGAGAATCTGGAAATAACAAGGCAAATTTAGGTTGGACGTTGGAACTTTTTTTTCCATAAAAAGTTTTTAATGGAAAGAGTGATACAGTACTGGAACTGTCTGCCTGGGAGGTGGTGGAGTCACCACCCCTGGATGTGTTTAGAAAAAGATTGGATGTGGCACTCAGTGCCATGGTTTAATTGAGGTGTTGGGGCTGGGTTGAACTCCATGATCTTAAAGGTCTCTTCCAACCTACACATTCTGTGATTCTGAGATTCTGTAACATTTCCCAGTTGCAGAATTGCTTATTTCCCAGCTGTCACCACAGATGCAGGTCACCTAAAAGCTGCTTAGATCTCAATCTGTGTTTGTGGGCACTAAAGAATTCCCCAGGCCTTGAGTATCTTGCATTAATTCTACCACTTGTCCATGAAAACTCATCATTCATCCAAAACAGCTTTAAAAGCCTTCAGATGATGATGGTGGAGAAAGAGGTCACTGTGCCCAGTGTCTGGTGGACCAGGGCATTCATGGTTAGTTTGTACTCAGCAATGTTGGCACTCACTGGTGTTCATCACCCACGTGAAGCAGATTGCTTGGAGATCTAATGTGGTTTTGTGTTATAACAGTTCATGGGACACTGCACTCAGGAGCAGCAAAAACAGAGCCATTGGCAGCAGCTGCTACAGAGGCTGTCCCCCCACTTTGGCTGGTGGGCAATGCCAGGCAGCACAGTCACTCTGTTGTATCCCTGTATTTTTCTTCCTGCATGCTTTAAGCCTGCTTGAGGGAAAAAAAAAGAGGGGAAAAAAGAAAACAAAAAAGTGTCATTAATGTGTTAACTCACTTGAAAATAAGAATAAGCCCTCAAAAGAGTCTCCTTAAAATTTTGTTCTCCAGAACCAATTGCTCCGTGGCTGCTGATGAAAGCTCCAGTTAAGCTCTCTCTGCCTTCACACTCCAAATGTGCTGCTTGACCCAGATGAACTACTGGGACACCTTAAATGCACCACAGGGCAGTTTATGGCATCTCTTCTGAGCCTGGAATAAAGTCAAGAGCACTTTTACTGAACCTATCCCTGCTTACCTCACATTTAAGTTGCCCTCCTTTTTTGCAGAATACTGATCTCATATACATTTGTGGAAAAAACTGGAGTGCCTGACAGAAGGGAAATGGAAGTTTGATTGTCATGAGGGGACAGAAGTGCTCAGCAGCTGTGACAAACCCAGCCAGCAGGAACATAAGTGGTTATGCCACCTGCCAAGAGCTGGGGCCCCTTCCAGCACTAGGGAATCATGGGGTTTGAAAGATCATTTCCAAGATGAGAAAGACTGAAGGTTTAAACAAAGATATGTGATGACATTTAAATAAAAATGCATTTTCTTTCATTTCATATACATTTTTCATTAAAATGAGACAGCTGAACTTAATATTTTCTAGATATTTCCTGTACTATTTCTGTACCAATGAGAAAATCCAATTAAAAATATTATTTCCCTTCACTCTTCTGAAGCTTTCAAACTGACTCCATAATTAAATGAACAAGTCATAACAAGTTACTTTTAATATTTGCACAATGGAAAACACTGTTTCCAAGGAGAAGCAGCGTGATCCTGCCTGCTGAGAAGTCAGCAGGGACTCCTGCCTGCACACAGCCAGTGCTGCAAGGGCAGCAATCCCCAGAGACGCTGGCTGAGGCACCTCAGGCTGCTCCTGTGAAGGACTCACTGGGCTGTCTGGACAGCTTGGAGTCAGAATGAATCACTGCAAGAATGTCCAAGGAGATCTGGGTGTTCAGGAGACTTGCACAAGGTTTTCTTATTGTTTGTCCACCGGTGCTCACAGTCATTGCAGCATCCAGCTGTGCCACTCACAGCAGAGTCAGGTAAGTCAGAGGCCAGGTGGGTATTTAAACCACCTGTGGCACAGTCACAGCCTTGCCTGTGAGTTGCTGTCAGTGCCTGCAGCTTTGAAATCACTTGGAGCTTTGTAATGATTCCATTTGGTCTCATTTTTCCATGAGAGGGACTACTGGGGCCACCAAGTCTGGCCTCTTGTGTATCTGATATCCTTAAACTGCCTGCCAGTACCCAGCCTATAATTGAATCAGGCCAAATACTTGCATCACATAGAATAAAATAAAAATGTTGACACAAGAACTGTGCTCCAGAGAGTAAGTGATGCAATGGCAGGAATGAATTAGGTGTGACATATTCAGATAATTTCGTGTGCTGAAGGTAGAAGCCACCTGCTACAGAGGAAGTGAAAAGCCTGATGTCTCCATCAGCTCAGATGGGTGGAGAGAATCAGCTCAGAGTTGGTGATTAAGTTTACCTCTGGACACATGAGCAGTTTGGCACACAAGAGATACTAAAAAAGCATTGGCACCAACGTTCTGCATCCTTTTCTGGGTGTTCACATTGAGCCCAATCAATTGCTCTGCTTGGAACCTGACAAAGAAATCTCAGCAGGGTAATTTACTTGAAAATGTTTAAACCCCTGCCAAGCTAATCAGCCCTTTGGATGACCCTTTGAATCTCCTTCCCCTGAACAAAGCTGCCCAGAATTAAAGAAAAAATTGTCCCCAAAAGGTTTTAGATACCACAAGGGTACATAGAAGGGGTGGCTATCAATGGCACTTGCCCTGTAACTGGTGCAGGTTATTATTTCAGTTTCTGGACCATCTTCAAATCATGAATAAATCATAGTTTGCTGCATTTGCCAAGCACTTTTGGTGTAAACATTAAAAAGTACTCAAACAAAGACTATTGCACATATCCTTCACACATTACAGAGGTGAAAACTGAGGTACAGACACATTCAATGCTTTTTTTTTCTCATTCACCCAACAAAATGTTAAAAATAGATGTCCCCTTGATATTCATTGTAGGAGTTCCTGCAGATCCTGATGCACTAGCCTGTCCATGAAGATTTCTCTGCTGACCATGCATTTATTTTCCAGTGGAGCTCACTGGGGCTGCAGTAATGACACTGAGGAGCAGTGTCACCATCTCTGCACAGGGACAGCCAGGCACCCCAGCACAGCAGAGGGGAGAATGACTCAGGCTGGAGCATCCAGGGGCAGTGATGCCATGACAACTGTGCTTCAACCACTGGCTTACTCAGACTGGGCAACCTTTAATTAATGGCTCGATTTCTCCCACAGTTGTAATATTTACTGCACTCCCCAGGCAAGGCACTGCAACACTCCAGACAGACAGCAAACAGCAGGGACTACAGCTGCTCCAAACAGCATGTGGAGAAAGCCCTGATGTCCTTGATGAATCAGGGCTGAGTACAGCTGCTGGCTGCCTCAAGGAAGGGCAGTACCAAGGCAGGGGACACCAGCTGGATCTGCCTGGAGCCTGTGTGCTCATCACTAGAAGAACTGAGATTCCCTGCCAGTACCTGTTAGCCTTAACACTGAGAAAGCCCCTTCAGCATCACGGCAAGGAAGCAAAACATGTACTTGGAATTAGAAGCTCCCAAGCATGTCCTCATGCTGGTCATGGGAGGAAAAGGCCAAGGTTTGTCCCCTCTCCTCACAATGGGATGGCTCAGACCTACAACAAATAGGTTTATGTCTTCTGGTAGATGGACAGTAGGCCAGTGACCTTTAGGAATCTGAAGTCTATAGGCTGGAAATCAGTTCAAAACTGAAGACACAGTTGGAAATGTTGAGGTTTTTCTACTGTTTCAGTATTAGGTGAAAATCTATAGTAGCAATCGTTCAGGAAAAAAGGATCAAAATCAAAGAAAATACAAAGGCTAACATGCATGCTGGTAATTTTTAGCATTGACACTTTTGAAATGCTTTCCCCCTACCCTCCTCCTCAGATGCCATTAACTCTCTCTTCTCAGAAGACACCCAGGGTTCAGGGTTTCTGATGAACTTGCCTTACAAGGGAAAAATCACTGTATTACCCAGAAATTCCTGAGGATAAGAGGTTTAAAGTGTTGAGGACTTATTTTGGCTCAGGGAGAAGCAGAACACATTTTTTCTTCTAGAACATCATTTCCTCTTTAATAAGCTCTAGACAAAAACCTGTTTAAGTGCAGAGAAGAAACTTGACTTACAAACTGTTCTCTCCAATTAGAGGACAATTTCTTGTCCTGCACTTCATACCTGAGACACAGAGGGATTTGATGCTAACGAGGCAGAACTAACCTATTTACAGGGATTGTTCCAAGGATGACACAGGGAAGAGCAAGCCTGCATTTCAAAATGACCAGTCCAGGTGTAATAAAGAACATGAAGCTTTTGTTGTTTTGACCTAATCCCATTTACACATGCAAACTGGGAGGAGAATAATAGTTTTAATTTAAACATACTTCAGACTAACTTGAAAGATTTATGTGTCACACTACAGACTAATCAGGGTTCATGCTCTTGTTAGGGGATGAAATAGTAAATCAGGTATAAACTGATACTCTTTGTGGCCACAGACTGGCCTGAGTCTCCTGAAACTCAGTGTGGAACAGCAATTGCCATCCAGGAGCATCTACACTGCTCTGTGTAATGGCACAGCTGAAATAACAGCAGCCTCATCCCCAAACCAGATGTAATCCCCCAAAACAAACCCACATGCAGGGAAGACTGAAATCTCTGTAAGAAAATGCTGCTACTCCGCCAAGATCTGGGTTTATGAGGACTAGAGAGCCTGAGAATGCAGGCAACACAAAAGACCAACATGGATGTAATAGCTGATACCCTAAAATGGAGCTTTACAGGCTGTCAGTGAAGGTAGATTTTGTACACAGAGGATATGCTGGCAAGAGGGATGATGAGGAGAAATCCTTGCAAGCAAAAACATTTGCTAAGAGAATTCCCAATTAGTGATTGCAGCTAGGAAAGGGACTAAATTGCCAGGATGGCACTAAATTACCATGATGTTGTCCACTGGAAATAGGTTTTGGTACAATCAGTTTTGGAAAAATAAATTCATTTCTGAGCTAATCCTCGTAGGCTTCACCTTTGAAATGTTATCTCTGAGTACACATTCTACTTGACTTTCTTGTGTATTAGATTTAACATTCAACAACAGAAGGCTGCCTGTTTACAGAACCAGGTCAGGAGCTGGTCACAGGACCACAGGATGTTACAAAAGGGAGCCAGGGATGTAATCCAAGTGGGGATGAGTAATGGTACCTGCTTCTTCTTCAGATCTGCGTCAACACCAACCATCATTACGAGGTTTGGACTGTTAATCTTAAGATTTGCAATGCTGTTAGATTTTAAGTTATTCAGGGACAGAGAGAGTTATGATTCATAAAAAGGCTTTTAAGAAGATGAGTCTAAGCCCTGCACTGGAACAGCTGATGTGGTGCTCTCACTCTGTACCTTAGATAATCACTTGGGTCAATTAAAAGCTACAAAATTAGCACTAAAGATGCATGTGCATTTGCAACAGCTATTTGTAATTTACAGAGCTTAGCAGCCTCAGCTGTGTGGGAGGCCCCAGTGTGCCATGCAGAGATCACATATCTAGCAAATACACGGTTACTATTGCACAAAGATTAGAAACTAAACCACAGCAGGATTATTATTTCTATTTTAGAGTTCAAAATTACAAACACACATCTGGCTCCACTGCACCTGGAAGCCCAGCTGCATTTAACTTCATGTATTCTGGTCTCTCCAGGGACCTCAAGCCAAGGTCTCTCTGAAAGCCAGAGTGGAGCAGCCCAGGCACGACTGAGTGCCCAGGGACCCCCCACTCAGTCTCTGCAGCAGAGCAAGGACTCCTCACCTCCTGGGCCTCCACCCTCTGCTCTCCACAGAAACTCCTCTTTGTTTGCAAGTGTTTTCCCCACAGAAATCCCTTCTGGGTGACCACTACCAGCACAGCCACTGAAATACAACTCATAAGCAGCTGCAGTCCTACTGGGGAGAAGGATCTGCCCAAAAGAACTTGAGTTTCTTGTTTCCACTTTCAGATTTAATGTAAATACCAAAGAAAAGCACCGAATCCTTTTAATCAAGAAGGAAGAAAAGGAAGTTTATGAGTTTTTAAACAAAAGCTGAGAAGTGCTGTTTTTTCAGGACGCCAGAGCACCAGAGAACATCATGTGTGTTCACAGTTTGGATTATACAATGAGTTAAAAAATCAGAAAAACTAGAAATTAGCTTCTTTTGGGGAAAAGTAGTTATTTTTTGGACAGAAACATTGCAAATATTTCCAAAAGGTCCCCAACTAAATGTGCTCTCTGACTCCTACTTTGAAGCAAGTCTAATAGCTGCAAACAACCATAGATTTAAAAGGTCACTGCACAAATCAATCTCAGTGATTAACATTTTCCTTTTTAGTTATGACTACACTAAAATAATGATCTCAGTTCACAGGATGATTAAACACCTATTAATTTATTGCAGTAAAACAGGCTGAGGGATCTTTGTATAACCAAGCTAGCTGAAAGTGTAGGTCACACAACCTTACCATTCAAGGTGCCAATTAAAACAAAAAAACCCTAGTTCTTTTTCCAACTCGGATTTTTTTCCTACTCAAAACTGCGAAATAAGATTCCAATTTTAGTATCTACTTCAGAGCCAGCATCTCAAAACTACTGCTGAACATTATCCTGCTAATTTTAAACATTCATTATTGCCCTAGGAGGCAGATAATTGTTTACTATGAGAGTTCCCCTGCTGGTCGAGCCATTTGTACAAATATTCACTGTGATGAGTAATTGCACTTGATACATGAAAAGCCTGCAACTTCCCGAAAATTATGCCCTCAGAGCCCCTTGATATCCACAGTTATATCTTTCTGTTATATCTTTCTGTAAGAAACATGGTTTTAGCAGCCTTCTCTTGTTTTTTCTTAGATTTCATTTATTTCTCAGCACTAACTCGGACATGAATAGACATCTCCATCAAACAAAAGAGCAATCAATCTGTAATATTCTACTCCAAAGAAGTTCTTTCTCTTCTTGCATTTTGTACTTTACATTTCATACTAAGGCACTGCTTGAGTGAGCAGAAATACTCTGATAGGAAGTGTATTTCTGATAGGAAGGAAAATTAATTTCTTATCCTAACAGACAATTAAACCAGTAAGTAACGAAAGCAGATGGCAACTATGTCACATTGCTTAAGAGAGTCATATATTCAGTACTTCTTGTTTCTGAATTCATGCATTAAATACTGCTGGTCAGCTTGCCCAGTTTAGTCTGTACCAGTAAACACATGGAAGTGGGGTGAGGAGGCAAGAAGTCCAGCCAGCTCTTTTTGCAGATTTATGTTATCTCACATTATGCTGAAGGGGACAGGCAACAAAAGGGTCTGAACACCCATCCCACAGTGTGATCCTAATCCCTGGGGACCCATGCACAATGAGGCCCAAATCTTGATGATAACAATTATTTTTTTCTTTACAAAGTCGTTGGAGAGGCACAGACACATCTTTACAGAGACCCTGGTTGCAGAGGGCTGCTCTGACCCTACTCCTGACATGTGCTTGAAGTCCTTGAGCTTCTGTTCCAGCTATGGAGCTGTGCAGGTGAGTGAGCCTCATGTTTTGTACACACAAGGTCAAGACACAGCTCTTCATATATTTGCCTCTCTGATGGGATTCTTTTATCCCTTTTTTGTCTCTTTCACTTTTTCTTTCCTTTTTTTAATGTGGCATGTTTCTCTAGAAGCAAGGTACTGAGCAGTATGTAATAAACAAAGCACTTAGTGATGCCACATTAGTGATCTCACTGCATTTTGTGATGGAGAAATGCATCTTGGCAGCTGTAACCAGTGCAACAAACAAATACGCTGCAGGGTTTTATATGATTTTACAACAAAGTCAACCTTGAAACTAGACGCTCATTAATTCCCCGATTGTTCCCTAATGAAAAACCCACTTGAGATTCTCACCAGGAAACAGCAGAAGATTGATCCTGAGAAACTGAGGATACCTTTCCAGGCTCTTCACATGCATGGAGTTAAGAAATGATTCAGAGCACCTTGAAAGAATTGCTTAACAGGGAAGAAGATGTGAGAGGCAAGTTCCAGCAAATTTGTGTGACTAAGAACAGAACAGGTATTTGCATAAACTCTTTGGACTCTTTCAGGTAATTGGTTCATTTGCCACCTTGAAAATATTTGTTCAGCTGCTACAACTGACACAGGACAAGGTAGGTCTCACACACAGCTCTGTTCAGGTGAATTAGCTGATGGCAGCAGTTTATTCTGCAATTCTTCCACTCCATCAGGTTGATGGCCAGCAGCAGAGTTCATCTCAGGAAAGTGAAAATGTGGTGCCAAAGAATAAAGCGACAGATTGGAATGGTCTATTTTAAAAAAGAGCTGCCATGTCTAGTTAGTGTCATACAGAGATTCACTGCACAGTAACAAATGGATGTTGGGCTGAGCTTGGAAACTCGAGCCAAAAGTATATGGAGTATTTCATCCAGAAAAAGGAAGAAAAAAATGTTTTTCTGCACTGAATTGCAGGGAGCAAACATTCCTATTTTACTGATGTTCTCCATTTTCCTCCCTTAAATTTATTTCGTTATGTTATTAAGGACACAAGACAAAATTTGACATTCAAGGGAAGTAAAGAGGTTTTGATGTAAGCAGCAAGCAAATCAACGGGTCCCTATTCAGTTCAGATTTCACCCGAATGGATTAAATGTATCAAAATGTATTCATGTTTATTATAAACAAATGTGAGCTGTAATGTCACCAGCACAGTCTAGATGAAAGAGAGAGTCTGCCCCTTTATGCTGCAGCTCTGGCCAGTTAACTACCTTCATTTCCAAGTCCAGTGAAAAGTAACCACCATTGTCCAGACCTCTATATACATACAGCCTAGGCACTGACATTAGCATCTCACCTATCTCTGGTTTCATATTAGACATAACCACTGCTTCAGGCACTCCAAGTGACTAACTTCCACTCTAGAATTAGCTGCCTGTAACATCGGCTTGAAAGTCTAGAACTCATGCTTGAAAATTCAGTTTCCACTGGAATAGTCTGGGCATTTCCTTTCTATGTTCTCCCCTGTGGTAATAATGCCCCAGACAGTCTTCCATACTTCACTGTGTTTTCACAGGATTTCAGAAGTGCTGGGTAAAAAAAGATGAGGTGCTAATATGATAATTTGAAAAAATCCCATATTTTATGGCTAGCATCAGCATCTTCATTAAGGAGCTCTCAACAACTAGAAATAGAGATGTAAATCGTTTCTGAGAGAGCTTTTCAGTACAAGAAGCCTTTAGCTGAGCCAAATCATCAAGGAAATTATTTAACTGACAGTATTTGACAGAGATATTTCACACAGAACCTCTCAGAGGCCTTCATATACCCACACATGCCATATATTCATACACACATAGGCAGAATTATTGCCAAGAACAATCACCTAAAGGGTGGTGAGCAAGAATTAACTGGTCATTGCAACAGGCACCTAAATAACCAGTCCTGAAGGACTCCTTAGAAGGGACTCTGCATCTGAAATTATCTGACTTTCTATCTTCACTTTATCTGAGTTCACAAACCATAGTGATGCTTGAACATACAAGTCTATCCCTAATTGAGTGTGTTAATACAGGAAGAAATGATGGTATTTGCATATTGTGCAGGATGACAGAAGTTTGCAATACACAGGAAAAGCACTATCTTCTGTCTTTATGAAAAGATGAGAACATGAGAATATTCCCAATAGGACACACTTAGGTACTTGCCAGAAGAGTTAATTACATACAGGTAGGATTGTATATTCCTTTGGACGATTGGTCTTCAGTAAAGCATGGAAACATGGAGTGCTCTTCAAATATCCTGGGAATGTTAAGAACAAAGTCGTCCCAAAAGAGACCTCTCCCTTTACATAAAAACCCTTCCTCGTTTTTGTTTTTGCTTTTTACCTCGCAGGTAAAACAAGTCACATGCTGACACAGTTTTCAGTGGCCCAGAAAAACAACCAGCTGAGTAAAACCAGTACAACTAAGCCATGACTTACTGGGTGAGGAGCCTATCCCTATACTTCCAGCAACCCTGCTGCAAAGGCTGAAACCTCTGGCATAGAGACACAGAGTAAAGCTCAAAGCAGTAATGCCTCAAGTTGCTTTACCACAAACTGTCTTTATCCTTTTATTTATTCCTGATGTTGTATTCCAACTTAATACATTGTTGGGGTGCTCTGGAGCTCATTCAGGACCTTCATACAGGACCTTTGCTACATGACATTCCCTCCTAAGAGCCAGAGAGCACACTGGAGGCACTGCTTAGACAAGCTCAGAGATCTTTACCCTGTCACAGAAAAACACTCTTCTACAAACAGTTTCTATGTTAAAACCTTGAACTCATGTAAAGGAACAGCACAACAGATTGGAAGAAATAACCATATAAATTAAATTTAGAGGGCTTGTGATGAAATAAACATATCAAAACATTACATTTCCTTCAGAATTAGAGTTCTGCATCTTCTTGTAAAAGCTGAGGACATTGTTGGTGTCAGGGAGCTCCAGCTGCTGTGCCACAGCATTGCTTGGAAACTTCCAACAGGTTCCTGCACAGAACAGGCTGAGCAGCTGCTTCTGCTGGATGCTGACTCTGGAGCCGTGCTGTGCTCGGGGCTGCCGGGCAGCAGGAACATCCACCTCCCAAAGGGGCATCAGGGCACCGGGCAGGCAGGAGGAACAACTCCATCTCCCGCTGGGATCAATCAGCCGGTCGCCACTCGAGGGCAGCATTTCAGTAAAATAAAAAAAACACATAGGAACAAAAATGAAGGACACCAAACTGCCGGACTGTGTTAGCTCACCGTGAGGATTTGTTTGTAGGCTGATCTTCAAGATTTCTGTAGCTATTTAAACAGGGTGGCAATATGAGCAGAGTACTGAAGTGTAAGCAGTGAAGGAATATGAGGTCAATACCAGAAAAATCTGTGCAGAGACTGTACAGGCACTTTAGTTTACATATGGCTTAGCTACCTAAAGGAAGAGCAGATGCACCCACATCCGAGTCTCCCACCCTCCTCTAAAGAGAACAATTTATGCTAGAAAAGGAAAAAGTTTTCACTCAGAGCAGCCAACTCTCTTCAACCAGATCTGAGAAAGTTCTTGTACAACAGTGACTTTAAAAGCTAAGGAACTGCACCCAGGAACTGTCAGAATACAGAACAATGACCCACTTGGACCATCATCACCTCCTCACTTCCAATAATGCTGTAGCACTTTTAAGGCCCGCTGCCCAAAGCAAGACAAAAAAAAAACTGGAACAAAAAGCATCAATGCTGCTGGTTTAGTGCTCTACTTACACCAGCTTAAAATAGTCACAGGCCCAAAACATACTCTGGTTTTGAACCCTGAATGACAACATGGGCTACGAGGCCAAATAGGTCAAATTAAAATATAGCAACAGAAAGAAAATAAACACTGGTAAACTTTGTCTGGAAGGCAAAGAGAGCTCTTGGAAGAGAAACTTGCTACACAGCTTCAAATGCACCCATGTCATTGTTTTGCCTTCTTATTCCAGAGAAGCTTTCCTTCATACAAGGACAGGCTGCTCTCAGAGAAGTGTCACAAGGGCCACCACCTTCAGGCCTGGGGTGCTGTAGTCTAAGGCAGGCTCTGCACTCTATAAAGACAGGTGATTTCAGAAATGACTCACACCACATCAATGAAGGTGCCATTAATATCCATCCTACATCCAGATTTACTGTGTTGTTATTTAATCAAAAGAGGCTAAGGTAGGGATTAATTGCACTGAATTTTAATTCAGCAGGAAAAGGAAGACACTGTTGTTGACTGGGCACCAGCAGGCTCAGCAGTGATGACAGAGTGGGATAATGGTGAGGATCCTGCATATCCAGCTGTAGCTGTGTTGTAGGTGCATGTGAACAGAGGAGGCTTATGGGAAGCAGCTGTTAGCATGGACAGCTCAGGCAATGTGCATACAAACATACAGAAGTTAAATTAAAAACACATTGAAACTCAAAAGCACTCTGCAATGGCTACCTGGCAATTTGACATTCATTTCACTCCAGAAACTGAACTCAAATATCCCACCATGAGGTCCAATGATAATGGAATGACTCAGAAGGTTCAATGTTCTTCACACACACTTACCTCCATGTTTTCAGCACTATTTTTGCCCTCCTCTTCTTCCAAAATGAGCATGATGTGCTGCCATCATCCTGCAGCAGAGTTTACATGGACAGAAACAGATTATAAACACAAGGCAATTCCCCCAGCAAATCTCTAAAGCAGCTCGGGAGGTAAAAGGTGAGTTGCCAATGTCCCCTGTCACTAATGTGCTACACAGCAAAAGGAAATGTGTTACTGAGGCATTGTGAAGTTTGTCAACATTGAGCCATCTGCTAATCTCAGGCTGCACGTCACCAGCGAGGCATGAATCTAAAGGCTCTAGCCTGACATTTTATTTTAAATTGAGTACATTTAATCCAGTAGTCATTGAAGGACAGCAGATACTGTCCCAGGGCACCTTCCTAACAATTGCTTCTTAATGTAGAACAGTGATTGATGTAGTTTATGATGCTAAAGGATATATATGATGATGATGATGATGCTCCAAATGTTTCCTCTTCTGTACTGTTGGCTTCACTGCTTGATAACTTATTAACCAGAAAAAGCTGTAAACAGTTTTATTTCAGGGATTTTATGACTTCAAGGAAAAAAGTTGATAAACCATAAAAAGGGTCAAAACAAAATATGAGTAAAAAGAAGCCTGAAGGCCAGAGACCATCCCTGAAGAGCCAGTGGAGAGCTTGTCCCACACTCCTCCAAAGCACTGTCTGCAGAAACTGCATCCTGCCAAGTCCCTCACACTGTACTGGGTTCTGCCTGCTGGCCCCATGTCCCAAGGGCTAGTACAGCCATGGATGGTGTCCTCTTAGACAGAGATGTGCAGAACATGGGGATTTCATCCTACATATTCAGCCCACCTATTTTCAGTGAAAACAACTATGAAATTTCCAAACACTGCTTGTCCTTTCGACATGCACAGGTAAAAAGCAAATATCAGTCAAAAGATGTAGTTAAGAAGGAGAGGCTGAGTGGTATCATCACTCTCCAGGAGGTCACACCAAAACCCACACAGCTGTAGGAAACAGAACATATCTGTGATAGCAGAAGTCAATCAAGAGATCCCTCACCATGGGATCCAAATTAGTTTCATCCTTTCCTGTGCAAAATTGCTCCTACCAGAATGGCCACTTGCCTGCATTGCCAAGTGGCAGGTGATGGACTAGTAAAGCTGGAGACACTGAAGAATGAATAATCATGCACCACAGTCCAGCTTAGAAAGTATCCAGCCTCTGCAAATGGAAAGGAAGGGGAATTAATAAAACTTCACTAGAACTTTATACAGAGCCAATAAAGCTCAAAGAACGCAAACTCACAGCACATGATACTGCAACGTTGTCTTGTAACCTTAATGCAGAAATCCACAGTAACCCCTGCTAAGAGAGTTAAATATTAATAATGGCTCCCAGCTGCTACTGCTGCATAATGGGCTTATTTTGATGAGGAAGATGTGCACAGCTTAAGTACTGTGCACCAGTTTAGATGATCCTACTTTCCTCTTGAAATTCATGCAAGACCCTCTCTCTTGCTGCAATTAATTGAAGAACCCAGGGCTATTATTCTTAAAAGGCAGGATTTGTCTCTGATCTTTGTCCTACATTACTTTTTTTTTTTTTTTTGTCAGAGGTTGCATCACGAGCAGAGGTGGATGGTTTAGCTTGATACACGACTCATTACCAGAGGGCAGCCTTCTTTCCCTCAGTACTGTCCTAATTAGTGCAAATCTGCCCACACAAATAGCCCACAAGGATAGGGCTTTTCATTGTTCTCTGTCCTACATCAGTGCAACTATTATAAATGGTAATGTTCCTGGCTGGCATCATCATAAACATCAAAGTCAGGAAATGCTCAGTTTCCTTTTATCCTTTACCAAGCAAGCTTGAGCTTCTTTACTGGCAAAGTAGGTGATGAAGAGCTGACCACTGACAGGGTGATTAATTAGCCAGAAGGCATTCTCTTCTCTACTTGCTTTGCCATTAAATTATATGGCCACCTTAACTAGACTGAGTTGGTACTGGTTTCTGTTTTAGAAGATTGCTGACTGTAGTCTGCTGACCCATATAATATTTAAAATAAATCATGATCGTTGTTCACTTACTGATCTAGATATGAATGGTTTTCAATGATAAAATGGCAGCTAAATATCCAATATTAACTGGAAGTAACACAGACTTAAATACAGTTGGCTATTTAGAAGATTCATCATGAAGCATTACTAAAAAGAAAACCTTCATCCTCAAATTCAGAACAACAGGAGAGGCAGTAAGTTCCCTGACTTAATGATTCACTAGAACTACTATTAACTACTGCTGCATGAGTAAATATTGAAATATATGCTTTCTGGCTTTAACCAATTCCTGTCCAAAGATTTTATGTAAGAATGCAAAACCAATATTATCCAGGTCTGAACACGTCCTTGAGGAAAAAACTGCAGAAAGGGACTTCATCTTTGCAGACTCAGTTCTCAGTAAGCCTTAGGTTGGAAGACACTCCACTTGTCTTGGCTGAGCTTTATGAAATGAATCCTTTCATTTCCAGAAGTGCGTTTCAAGCTGCCACAGTTGCAGCAATAACCTCCCAAAGGTGAAATGAGTAACAGATGTAGCAATGCCTGCAGCCACCCTTGGGGCAATGACTCTGAGGAGTGAACTCCTCTGTCCCACGCTACTCTGATGAGTGTCCAGTCCAGACCTGAGATATGTGATCTCAGTGAGTAAGAAAATGGGTTTGGACAAGTACAGCCCCTTGAAACTGGGAGCTGCTGTGGGGAAAGAGATCACAGATGCAGGAATAAGGAAACAGCAAAGACAGAAGAGAACACGGGGAAAGGAAGTGGAGTCAGGAGTGCCCTGAGGCTCCCTGAACAGAGAAGGTCATGATTAGACAGTGAATTCACACTAATTGCCACGTAGCCCCTGCCCATCAGCAATACCAGTGGACATCATAAGCTGCTGATTCAGAGGTCAGGAGGGAGAACTGGGGAGCTGAGAATCCCAAGGCTATAGCAGGGACTCTTTCTAACGTGGCAAGTTTGGTGTCCTGACACTGAATGGTCACACTTTGAGGGGTAGGTCACCCTTCCCTCTTTCTGCCTGCTAGAGGACCTCCACTTGTCTGGGGTCAGACAATTTTTAAAAATGAAGTGTCATTAGCAAGACACTTCTAGTTTCTGTAACTTTGAATGCAAATCAGAAGATACAGGTAAAAATGGGTTGCCTAACCAAAGCTCTTGCTCAAATTTCTAACTCGGTTTTTGGTTTAGAGGGTATTCATTTCATGTAGAAAAAAAAGGTAGACAGCTAATCAGATCAAGTATCTTGGCAACATCCCAGATTCAAATGTTCCTCTGGCTATAATATGGATTTTGAGATAAGAAACAAACATTTCTACAAATTGCTGACACGAAGAAAGGACAATTCAGCAAGTCCACAAGAAAAAAACTTCATCTACCCTTGAAAAGGTTTATTACCAAAATAAAGCTTTCAATATTAAAATATGTGTTGCATCTTTATACTTCTGCAAGGGTTGCTTCTGCTGTTCTCAGAGTCGTGACAGCTGATTTAAAGTGTATTGCACACACTTTCCATACAATTACAGTTTAAGATAACATTAGAGGGAATAATATTGTCTAATATTAGTGTACTTGTCAAGCACATTTCCAAACTAATTGCTATTGCATGTTCAGCTCATTGTATCACTAATGTTAAACAACATTTCCATTTTCTTGAATTGCACCTCCCCTTTACTAAAAGCCATTTTAGCTGAAGTAACTGGTCTGAGTAATTCCAGCTCCAGGCAGGCATCCAGATGTTTGTAACTTCCATTAATCAGCCTGAAGAGGCTGAAGCTGATCTGTGGCTCCACACTGCACACACAGTAGACATTTTTAATAAATGCTGACCTGCAGTTCAGCTCCTTGCTAGGTGGGTCATGGCTGAAGTGCTGATGCAGTTCTGCAGATCAAGTTGTTTCACAAGGACTTGAAAGCACTGAGATGTCACAATCTGGTGCTCGCTTTCTCTAGCTGGTATAAACTCAACTGGACATCCCTAGCAGAGCCTCCAACTTCCCAAATATATTGTAGACTGCAAAAAAATTAAACTGAACCTTTTCTTGCCATCAGTTTATAGTCTCTTGTACTGCTCTGGTCTGTCTACGCACTGCCCACAGTCCCTCTGTTCAAGATTGTCACACTCATGTGATGGTGAGGTGCTGATATGTCAATCCTTATCAGCAACTTGTGAGTCTTGCAGGGCAACTTTTGCATTTTCCTGACTTAATCTGGAAACTCATGGCCAGATTAACGTTTGTGACACCTGTCTTGATTTTTGCACCGTATTCCTTAAAGAGACCATATGACCACCACTGAACATAATCTGAAAACTACAACTAGGTATTATGTCAGTTGATGCTTGTTGTTGTTGTGGGTGGGGTGGACTTTTTTGGGGGTTTTTTTGTTTGTTTGTTCGTTTTGGGGGGTTTTTGTTGGTTTGGTTTGGTTTGGTTTGGTTTTTTCCCCCAAATACTTGTGTGAATACATACTAGGCTGAGGAATGCTGAGGTTATTACATGCATGACTTTTTTGCTTAGGTTTAAGATAGAGATCTATCTTTCTAGGATAGAAAGATAAGGCCAGGCTGACTTGGGCTTTGATGAATGTGATCTAGTAAAAAGTATGATTCCCCATGGCAGGGGCTTGGAACTAGATGATCTTTAAGGCTCCTTCCAACACGAATCATTCCAGGGATTCTATGATTTTAAGCCACAAGTTATTTTCCTCGAATGAATTTTCCCACGTCTTACTGTTGCACTAAATCTGACATAATGAGACTTTCCTATTTGTGCACTTCTGCCCAAAGTCACTCCATTTCACACTCCCTGTGACGGACTGCACAACTGAGCCTGCAGCTGGCAAAGGCGCTGGAGTGTCCATGGCCAGGGGCACTCAGTGCCAGCTCCCTCAGCCGTGGTTCCATTTCAGAGTACAGCCAGGGCCCTTCTAGATCCCAGTCAGCCTCTCCAGTAGAGAAACTGCTCGAGAACTGCTCAGGTGGCAATTCAAGCCACACAGCCATACACGTTACAAGGCTGGCTCAGCAGAGAGGCAGAAGGCTCCCAGCCCAAATCAATTTCCAGCAAGTGTTTATTCCAGTGTGCT
>JBBMKD010000022.1:12199248-12240147 GCA_037834095.1 Argya squamiceps | reverse complement strand
GCCGGGCGGGCCCGAGTCGGAGGCCGAGCTGTCGCAGCGGCTCGCCCACACCAAGGCCCGCTCGTACGGCAGCACGGCGAGCGTGGCCGCGCCGCTGGCCGAGCGCTACGTGGAGCACCGGCTGAGCGCCGGGGACACGCTGCAGGGCATCGCCCTCAAATACGGCGTCACGGTAAGGGAGCACCGCCGGCGGGGCCGGGAGCGGCGCTTAGAGCCGGAGGCTGGCCTGGGTTGGAAGAGACCTTAAAGATCATCCAGTTCCACATGCCCTGCTGGGAAGGGACACCTTCCGCTATCCCAGGTTGCTCAGAGCTCCATCCAGCCTGGCCTTGGACACCTGCAGGGATGGGGCAGCCGCAGCTCCCGTGGGCAGGCACGGCAGTACCCCGGACAGCGGGGACAGCTCTTGGGCCCGGAGCCGCGGGATGACAGCAAGAAGTTGTCACATATAGGGCATTTCCTACACACAGCGGGCAAGAAACCCTGTGGGCACGGTGTTAGTTTTAGTTTCGGTATTTAAAATGCTGACATCAGGAGTTACGGCCTGCCCGGGGGTTCAGCACGCAGGGCTGGTGGCACAGGGCTGGAGCTGGCACTGCCCGGGACTGACATGGGCTGGGCGCCTGGGGAAAGGACACACTCCTGCTGCCCCAATAAACCTGTCACACAGCTGTTCACCACTGCACTCACTTCAGATTGAAAAAGAAAATCAGTATAATTAAACTTATCCTGAAAAGAGGCATTATTTTGTGCTCAGTGCACAGGCTGTGACAACAAGAATTTTTTCCAGTAGCTTCAGGGCAAAACATTGTTTTGTTGTGATCTGCCTACCAGCCCAGAGGTGAGACACACATACCACTGATTTGAAAGTGTTGCTGCTGTTCTGCTCACTTTCTAGGGAGAAAGTAAGTTTATTTCTCTAAGAAATGGTGAAAGGTTTATGCCAGCCTAGGACATGCAGAGTCCAATAAAGTCTACCAACAGGTCCTTCTACCACCATTCCAGATGGAGAGAACTCACCTACCCTGCCTCATTCCCACTTTTGTGGGGCCAATGTTCCAGTGTGCAGCTGCAGGAGTCCCAGCATAGGAAGATGCTCAAGGCTGAGCAGCTGATGAGTGTGGCACTGGTTCAGTCACTGTCACTTTGACATCAGCTGCAAACAGCACCTTCCAGTTGGGCTCTTTCTAGAAGAGCTACAGTGTGGTCCCAAACCATTAAGTTCTGACTGGAGTGGCTTCTTTTCCTTCTCTTGGTCTGTAAGATCTGCTAAAGCCTTCCATCACCTTCAACAGCATTCAGCCTTCATTGGGAAAAAAGTTGAAAGTACTTCTCTTTTGAAGGATTACACCACTTCTGAGTGATTCTTGTTTGGCAGCAGGGTTAATGACACTGATCCACATTGAACTTTTGCTCACTAAGAGGGCAAAGCAGTTCAGTGGATGTTAGATTTTTTTGCTTGTTTTTTGCAGGACTTTCCATACAAAGTCTCTGGCCTAAATGTTTTAGCCATGTTAATCTTCTTTAGAAGTGTGTTTGCCCACTCCAGTAAGTGAAAAATACAAATTGCTAAAATAGTAGTTTTCTAGAAAAAAGGCATTTCTAAGCAATGTACAACTCCCTTTCAGCTGAAGTGAAGTTGTGAATCAAACCTGTGCAAACAGCTCTAAGTTGTGAACCATAAACATTGTTTATAATATGAGTTTGATAAGCTCTTGCTGTGCTAATGATGTAAAATATATATGTTGGGGCTTTTTCCCAACATCTCATTGGTGATTTGGTTTAATATGTGTTCTGCTTAAGAACTTCTTTATAGACTGCAGCTGAGAGAGGTTAGACTGACGTGAAATGCCCCTCAGAGCAATGACAAATTCAGCAAAATCAGCCATTGTGTTTCTGTTTTAATGGGTTTCAGCCCAGGGGAGGGATGTCTGCAAACACATTTGCTTTTAGCAAAATGCAGACTGTTGTGTGTTCACAACAATGACAAGGACTGACTTCCCCTAAAGAGTCCTTCTGTTTGTTTCCTGCATCGTGTGTTCTTGGCTGGAAGTGAGAGTTGTAATGGGAACATCACAATTATCTTTGCCTGCCACTGCCTCCAGTATTACTGGTTTTAGAAGTTTCCCCTGTGGTTTTCCTCGCTGGGAGTTGCATTTTAGCCAGAGGCATCCTGTCCAGTGCCTGCCTTTGCATGACTTGGCATAGAGGGTTCAAGACAGATAAAAATACCATGCTGGGGGAGAGGGATCATTGTGGTTTGTTTGGCCTCATCCTCTGCCCTTCACCCCCTCCCCTGGACACTGTGTGTTGATCTTGTATTTTCCTTTTGAGTAAATTAACACTGGGAATTCACATTTATGGTTCAGCCAATTTATGGTCCAGTCCAAGTGCTGTGTCCCTTTTGAGGGGAGAAGGATGAGGACTATATTTCACTGTCAGTAGAAGTAGTTTTGATTAATTAGTTCAGCACCAGTTTACAGCTTCAGTTAAAATATTAAGCATGTGCTGAAGCTTTTGCTCTTTCACTGTGATAGATTTGTAGCTAATGGGCATTCCTTCAGTCTTTGTAGCACTAAAAGAAGAAAACTCCTGTTAAATCCTGCTCTCTCCACACACCTCTGAATGTACAGAGTCACACTGAGTTGTAGGAGTTGCACACACAAAGTAACCTGTTCAGGTTGTTCTTTTTAGAATCAAGTACTTTCCTTTTCATTACTGCTCAGTGCAGAGGTACAGACTTCCAAATGCTATCAACTGGTATTTTAGGAAGAAATAACCAGAGGTAGGGTTACAGTGAAACAGGAGAGAGAATGGCAGTGCAGTGCATTATTTATCAGCTATTGAAGCATCACCTTCCAACTCCCCTGCAGCAGGATCTCAGTTTTCAGCTTCTCTATTGTATTTTTACAGAAAAGCTCCAGCTAGTATTTTAAACTTTTTTATACCCATCAAGACAGACAACCTGTAGAGATTGTAACAATTGACATTTACACTGGGGCCAGTAGAAGTCTCATGACTGAGTCAGGTAAAGCTTCCTTTGTGCCCTTCAGATGGTGCTCACCTTGGGAGAGAACTTGCACCCTTATACTCTTTGAGCCTGAAACTAAAAATGGTTTCCAGGCTTTAGGAGCTGGAAGAGTAGTGATCTTCTCTTTACTTGTAACACTGGATATTAGCTCTTCAGTTTTTAAATGGGATTATTAAATCCAAGCATTTCACCATTTGAGCCATCTGCATCAACAGGTTGAATCCTCACAGTGGCTTTATCCCCCTGGTTTGGATTCTGCATCACTTTTATCAGAGAGTTCACCTACAGGAGCTGCTGGCAGTTCTGAGCCTTATTCTAATATAAATCCAAATCAACAGTACTTTTGTGACAGAATTTTGGTTCTTTGGCAGGCTGCTCCTGTGAGCCTGCACAGAGACTGCAAGGCTGTTCAAGGAAAGCATCTTTAGGTAGTGCAAGACTTTGGAAAAAGCAGGGTTGTGCACAAAAATTTAGGATGTTAGCAAGGCTGAACAGAGCATGCACTCTGAAATCACTTTGAATGCAAACAAGTTCTTTCCTGAAATAATTGCTGCTGCAAAGAAAGTATAGATTTATTTTAACTAAAGGTTGTATACTGCTTCAGAAAGTTAGTGCTTTATACTTTGCCAAAACCTAATAAGTTATATTTTTTTCTATCTCTTTCAGATGGAACAAATAAAGAGGGCAAATAAGCTGTTCACTAATGACTGTATATTTCTGAGGAAAACCCTGAATATTCCAGTTATATCAGAGAAACCATTGCTGTTCAATGGACTCAATTCACTGGAGTCTCCTGAGAATGAAACTGTTGACAGCTCCCCTTCTTGTGATGAGGGACGAGTGGCAGTTCAGGAGGAAAGCAGTTCTTCTCCCAGTCCTCAAGAGCCTGACAATCAGCCCACTGCACCAGAAGAATTGTCTGCCAAAGATTTCCTACAGAGATTGGACTTGCAGATTAAGTTATCCAAACAAGCAGCCAGGAAACTAAAAGATGACAGTGTCAGGTAAATGCCACTTTTGGTGTTAAGCAACTTCATCTCCCCCTGAAGGCATTGTAGGCTCAGCTGACCCCTCTTTTGGCTTTTATTTGTCAGCAGCAAGTGTCTGCTCTCCTCATGCAGCAGGAACATTCAGGGCACAGCTTTAACAGGTGCCTTGCTGTAGCAGTTAGAAAGGCTCCTCACAACTGATTGTTTAGAGAGTACAAATACTATTCCACAAAAGCCAGAAGGCCAGGATTCTCCAAGATGTCTTGCTGTGGGAGTAGGCAACAGTTTAAGAAAAACCATAGTTTTTGGTAGAGAGCTGAGCAAAGGCCTGTGAGGAAGCTGACTGTGTACAGCAAGGCATGATTCTGTTTTTCTTCTGTCCCAAATTGCCTCATTGTGTAAATATTCTCCATGACACAGTTTCAGTTAAGCTTTCCTGTCTCCTTTCCCTATGCAGTCCCCCACTTTGTGGGTCTGCCCAGGCAGACTTCATCTTTTCTTCAGTATTTTCACAGCCAGGAGCTCTCACATATTTACCCACAGAAAAAGCAGTTCTTTCTGACCTCTGTGCCACAACAGGGGCACATATCCCCTCACATATGTGGGTGTGTCATGGAGGGTACAGAAGGAGCAAGAGTGAACTTCAGTAGTGTTTGTTTTCCATGTCCTTGGGACAAGCTCCCTCAGCTTGTTCACAGTCAGTCCCTTGGGCTGGCTGCCTGTTTATTCCCTGCAGAAATCCCCTCACTGGGGGATGCTGAGGAGGTCCTTCTCACAATAAAAGGTGTGACTGCAGGGGACTGGCACTGCTGCTCTTACCAGAGAGCTGGACAGAAGTTCTGCCTGCAGATACACACTTTGCTTTTGCAAATTTGTTCAAGGCAAAACTTCATCCACCATCTTCACACACAGTTTTTGAGGGCAAGCAGAAGGTAACCTTACAGGACCAAATTTATTGGGTATAGAATTGCATCATTTCTTTAAGAAATTATTTCAGCAACTTTAAAACTTTGATCAGCAGACAAAAGTTTGAAGGAGAACAGTATGTTGTATTTAGCTATTGAACAAGCCTCCCTTGGAGAGATATCCCCACATCCAGCTCTGCATTGCCAGGACACTGGTTTGGAGTCTCAGGGAAGGCTGGAATGCTTTCACAGCTTGTTGTCACACTTGTCAGTTACTTTCTTTGGAATTGGTTGCATGAGAGGAAAATAGCTGTTGGAACTCAGAACCTTCTCTGTGCAAACTCATCCACTTCCATTGTTACATTTGAGCAATGTGGAGCACCTATCAAAATGTGCTGCTGCAGATTTTACATCATTAGATGTATGTACCTACCACAGAGTAGAGTAGGTGTTGAGCCAGCAGTTACACTGCATAACAGGAAACCACAGTCCCTGCCAGAGGAAGGCAGTTATTTTAACATCCCTTCAACAGAATAACAGACTAATTTAAAGAAGAAAATTCACTTAGACCTTGCTGCACCATGAGCAGAGCCAATGCAGTGGAAGTGACACTGGACAAATAATACACTGCTGCCACTAATACCCATTTCCTACACTGCTTCAGTTACAAATTGGGAAATGGGGACCTGGTACAAAGTCATCTCCCAAGAAATAATTTATACAGGAGGATGAGTTACTTTCCCACCTCCTGTTCTGATTTAGCAAGTAATTCTGTTAATTATGCATACACCAGATTTTTAGTGGTCAGGATGTTACAGGAAGCATAAAAAAGTCCAGAGTTGCAGGCAGTCTGCTGAGCAGGATATTGCCCAAAGCTTCTGAAGAGAAATGGCTTCCTGTGCATCTGATAATCTTCACAATGTTCCCTTCTACATCAGTGCCCTTGGCTTTCAGTTGTGGCTCACAAAAGCCATCCTTGCCTTGTGCTCTCCCCTTTACAGTCTGGCAGGAGGGGGCAGAGGACCAAAGTCAGTGTTTACTCTGCAGAGAGCAGGAGTAGAGAGAGACCATTGCCACAAACCTCAGAGACACTTTTCAGCTGTGTAGATCAATGGCCTGTCTGGGTCCACCCTGGAAGGTGGCAACATTCCTTCCTGTGCTCCTGCAGCTCCCTAGAAGGCCCCTGTTCTCCCTCCTGCCCAGCCCTGTCGTGTCCCTTGCCTTTGGATGCCTTTGGGAATTGGACAGCCATGTTCATAAACCAGCCTAATGAATATGCAAGTTTTCTATTCTTAGAGTGAAAAACCATTTATGATATTGGAGTGCTGTTTCCAGCTGCTCTGGCCTGTGTTCAGGTGGCCTTGTCAAGGCCTGTTCAGAATTTGATGTGCCAACACTTCTGTGCCTGCTTGAGGGTAACAAAGGAGCACCTGGAGTTAATCCACTGCCACCAAAAGGGACGTTGGAACTCACAAAACTGCAGGCAGAAGCAGGCTATCAGTTCCTGAACTTAGAGAGCCATAACTTCTCACCACACCACAAGGCTGATTTGACAGATGGTGAGAACCACATCTACTAAATTGCTCTTTACTTCAGCCTCCTTTTAGTTGCCAGGAATGCACTGATTGGATTAAACCACACCTGGGAGTTTCATGGTCAGAAACTGCCCTGTGCTACAAAGGCAGCTTAGAGTGAATTACATTGTTTAATCAGAGCTCCTGGAGTCACTCCCTGAAGTGCTCTTAAAGGAATAAAGTTTAGGTAGAAAAATTGGTGAAGATTTAGACTGGATATTATAATAGCTGTGCAAGCAGAGGAGCATAAAAGGTTATAGAATGTGATCCACTCAGTTTGTGCCAGCTGCCTTTCACTGTTAGAGTTTGTATAAACACAGGCTTAGATCTACATGCAGTAGTACTTTTGCTAGAGTTTCATTGAGCAAGAAATGATGAGTTAATGAATCACTAATCATGCATATTCACCCAAGGTGCAGCTCAAGGCAATAAAGCCTTTTTGTTTTGAGCCATGTTTTTATTGTAGGGCAAAAGAAATGCAAAAGGATTAATACAGTTGTCTGTAGCATATGTTATTAACTCATGTGTTTGTATATTAGGGAAGGATACTCATTATTAGTTTTATCCACACATGGAATAAAAGCAATTGTGATAGTTTGAGAAAATACAGTGGTGCTTCACCTGGCCCAAAATGCTGTTACACAGAGACTGAAAATGACTTTAGGGATGCTTTTTGTGTCACATAGTTAAATATGAGGTAGTTGAACACCAGATGTCTAATGCAAGAGTCCTTAAGACACACTTAAACCATGTACTGTGCTTCTGGAACAGGCCACATCTTCCTGCATTTGCCTTGGAGTGTCTAACTTTGAAAACCTTGTAACTGGACAGAGCTTCTCTAATCTGATGGTGATTTGAGCCAATACAGCTGGTGTCAGCACAGGAACAGAACCTTGTACTGCCTTGGCCTGAACCTAGGAAAGAGTATGGTCTTAAAGCCTTCCAAACTTGTAGCTAATTGAGATAATTTGCACAGTAATTTTTCACCCTCACTGGCTATCAGCTGAGAAAAGAGATACCTCAATAAAGGAGGCTGTCTGTGGAGAACCCTTTCAGACATCCCAAAACTAACAACTCAGATTGCTGCCTTGTTTAACTGTGCATTCTAGAGGCATCCAGGCATTTGAGTGTGCTTGCTCCCAGTCAGGTGTCCTTGCTTTTACAGAAGTGGTTATTTGTGGCCTGATTTACACCACGGCTTGCAGGAGACTTCTTTCAGTTCCTGTAACCCACTGGGCAAAGTGGTGACAGCAGGCAGGAAGGGACAGCCCTGCAGGGTGTTGTAATGCTGTGCTCTTCCTTTTCCAGCCCCTGAAGGAGAATGCTGCTGTGACTTACCACTTTGCTATTTTAAGCATCTTAAAAGTGAAGTGAATTGTTTGGTCATTAAACATCCACACACTGCCATGGTGGTGCTTGTGGGTCACAGACCAGAGCTGCAACTATATAATTTTATTTTATATATAAATCTCAGCTTGTTTTTAAGCCATCAGAACACACTTTTTTGGCAAGATTATTTTAAGCAAAAGACATATTATGCCTTTGCCTTAAGATGATAATTTTGCTGGGAAGACAAGTGCAAGTTACTCTGCTGTTTGGTTAGCTTGTAGGGTTCTTCAATTCTGTTTGGGGGGTTATATGAAATCTAAATTGTAGATGAATAATCATGTTTATTAGGGAAAAGTCTTCGTGGTTTTGGTATTGAAATATTTACTTTTTACCTTATACCACTATTAGACTTTTTGGATAACTGTACCTTTGTCTGAAGGTACTCACAATATTAAAAGTAATCCTTTCACAGTGTAGCAGCTTCTGTTCTTCCCAAAACACTGAACTTGGCAGCAGCTTTAAGGTTGGACTCAGGAACAAAACTTGGAAGCTGCAGCAGCACAAAGCAATGACCTCTGGGGAACTTGGCATCCTTGATTTAGTGCTGGATGCTGCACTGCAATGGGTTTACATAACCCCTTCTTTTAAAGGCACTTTGGTCAGGTAATGGCAGGCAGACTGATTTTCCTGAGGATGTTTTAAAAGCAACATTACTTTGCTTTATTTTATTGTATTGACAATAGCACTTGGGAGCAGTTGCTTTTTCCTAAGAAAATCCAAGTGATCAGGCTCAGTGGGGATTGATGCAAGGGAAGCAAACATCAGGAGCAGCCTTGCAGCACCAGGACACAGACCCACCCACAGCCACGGGGTGATGAACTGCTCCTGTTCTTGCTTCCTTTGGTCTCTCTGTCCCTCCTGCCATTCCAAATGTTGGAACAAACCTCTAACTAAGCTTTACTTTTAAAAAAGAAGAAATTAAAAGCAACAATGCAGGAACTCCAGCATGCCCTCCACCTTGTTATCCTTTAAGTTTTTCTTACTGATTTGATCAAGAATACTTTTATAAATGCATTCTGATGTTGTTGAACTTACACAGCTTTACTTGGTTTCAGTATTATGTTCTCAACATCTCAGGGACTCCAGAGGTGTGTAATTACAGTGTTACACTGCAAATATTCCTGTTAGGCCAGGCTGGCTTTGCCTGTTTTGATCCACCAAGAAAAACTGGTCACCTGCAGTTTCATTACAGTTTTACTGTTGAGACATGCTGTGCTCCTGACCTGATGATTCATGATCATTTTCTTTTCAGAGATGAGGAGAATGAGGAAGGTCCCTATGCAACTTCTTCGTATCACCAGTAGAAGACAGATGTGATGGCCTGAAAACTTTCCATGAAATCAGTTCTTACAGAACTAAGCAGTCAATAATTCAAAACCCAAGTCTTTTGGACTCATCCTCTTGATGTACTTAAAAGAAGTCATGAATGGGTAATTGCACTGAAATTATGACCTCTTCTGCCTTCCATAGGTTAATGTCCTTATGCTATATCAATAAAAGGTTTAAGCCTTCCAAATCTAGCAATGGCCTTTTTACCCCTTCTGTGCAAACTGTAGCATGGTAGCAACTCTGAATCCCTGAGGTCACCTTTATGCAGGATGTTGATCTTTAGTAAAGATTTTGTAAATACTTGTTCAAGTGAAATTTGTTTTAAGTATTTAAAAACATTAAATAAGTTTGCTTGTAAATGACAAAGGATGAAAAGTAATAGAAATTTACTTACTCTGCAAACATAGGCAAGTTTGCTGTGAAAGTTTTATCTGCTTCAGGGCTGCAGAACTTGCCTGTGAACCTTGTGTGTGTCTGTGTGTGGTTATGATGTATTCCTAGAAAGGGGAATTCAGCTTGTTTTGGTTAGTTGAAGCCTTTTTGGTTAAAGAACTGTTTGCATATTGGATTTCTACTCATCAAAGGGACGAGTTACACAGGAGGTTTTTTTGTGACATTGGAATATCAGATGTGTGTTCTTGTGTGCAGTTAAATTTTGTGTGGTTTTAATTTAATAAAATACAAAAAATACTGATGTGTGTGTTCACAGTGAAGTCAGCTGGTTTTTTTTGGGAAGAATGGTTTGTCTAATTTCACGAGGTATAACATACTAATTTCAGAGTAAATAATGTCTTTACTTTCCATGTAAGTCCCCCTCCTGAGTGAGACCTGCCAGAGCTATCTGCCCTAGTTGTGCAGGCTGTTCAGAGCAGTAAGAGGCACATTGGCAAACTTTCCCTGCTCTGAGGAGAGGTGCCAGAATTCAGGTCTGCAGCTGGACCCCATCTGAAGCTCAGGGAGGCAGAGTGCAGCCTGCAATCACTGTTGCCCTGAAGTCAGGGTATTAGCAACTTCTTGTTAAATATCCTGTATTTTTTTCCTCAAGTATTCCATAAACTTCACAAAAACTCTTGTCATTAAAGATTTGCTGGATCCCTACTGCAGCAGATGCACTTTCCTATCTTTTAGCTCATCAGTATCACTCCCTTGAAGCAAAACCTTTCTGCAGTATGTTAAGAGGGAAACAATATGGAAAGTTTCATTAATTTACTAAAACCAGAAGTAAAAATTCAAAGCTCAGCGGGAACTGGTATTTCCCTAGAGCTGGCAGGGACTCAGAGCCAGCAGGCTCATTGAAATCAACTCTAGCTTGTCCTAAAGGGAAGGTCTGCAGTGGCACACAAATTAACAAGAACAGAAAAAGCTTAGAGTGGAGAAAAGGAAGTTCTGATTTTTCTTGAAGGGACCAGTGAATTAGTTTTAGGTCTTGTATCTTTCTTAAATTGGGATTGTATCTATTCCTTACACGATTAAAACTTCTCTTGTTGTCATTTAATTTCAGTAGAACATTACAAAGCCAGAATGAACTACTTTTCCAAAGGCAACCCTAGCTTCAAGCCCAGTTACATTTTATTATTCCACAGAAAAATGTAATCCTTTTGTACCAAAGACCTGTATTTGTACCTGGTTGTGGTAGTGCATCACAATCCCTGGGGCAAATCCAGAGCCCAGCTGCCTGGGTTTCATGTGCAGGTAAAACGATTCTGGGAGCTGCTTTGCTGTGCCTCTGCCAGCTCCTTGCAGCCCTTCCCTGCCCCATCACCCCTGTGGGGGTCACCCTGGGCACCCTCTGCCCCAGCACAACTGAGCAGCAGAGAGGAAACTGCCTGGAAATTGTCTGTAGTACACACAGGGGGAGTCAAGGTGGGGCTTTACTACTCTTAAAAGCGTTCTTAAGGCTCTGAAATAATTGTTTTAATGTCTTGATTCACATTTTCACATAATTACTTAGCAAAGTGACAGATTTTCCTGTACATTTTATGTATTTTTGTTCATTACCATGTATATTTTGCTTCCCATGCTGCTTTTATTCATCATACACTTGTAGTTTCATTCTTTGTTTACATATTTTTACCAATCCTGTGAGGTGTGGTTTAGGGCTGGAACAGGGCAGTGTCAGGCTGAAGTGAAGCAGATAAAATTCTGTGTTTTGCAGCTATTTTGTGCTGAGGAACCTGCATGTCTGAAGTTTTGTTTTTACATACTTCTTCAGTCAAAGTTTGAAAAGACAAAACCTGGGCAGGCTTGGAACAAGGATCTTTTTAAGTGAAATATGTGGGACATAAGTGGTAAAAAAATCTGCATTTGGGACTCGGTTGTGATGTGGCTGGAGGCTGCTAAATCCCTGTGAATCCAGGTAAGTCAGCCAGCAGGAGCTGTAGCTGCATGAAACCTTCTCAGGAGAGCATCCCCACCCCTTCCTGCATGGCAGTGAACTGCAGTGCTCCGTGGTGCAGGATGGCCTCAAAAAGCTGGGCAGTGCATGGAAAAGATGCATTTTCTTTGGCACACGACAGCAGCCCTGTACTGCTTCCTGTGCTTTAACCCCAGCTGGCAACCCAGCCCCTCACAGGGATGGGGCAGAGCACCACAAGGGTGAAAGGCACAAACTCACAAGTCGAGATAAAGCCAATTTCACAGGTAATGAAAAAGCTGGGCATGAAAGCAAAGGAAAGGAATTCATTCACCACTTCCCATGGGCAGGCAGGTGTTCAGCCATCTCCAAGGAAGCTGAAGGGTAAGTAAGGGTTGTTCGGGAACACAAAACAAACGTGGCTCTGAACACCCTGCCCCCTTCCCTCTCCATCTCCAAGGGAGCTGAAGGGTAAGTAAGGGTTGTTTGGGAACACAAAACAAACGTCGCTCTGAACACCCTGCCCCTTTCCCCTCCTTCCCCAGCTTTACACTCCAAGCATGGCACCACTTGGTCTGGGGCATCCCCTGGCTCTGCTGGGATCAGCTGTCCTGCCTGGGACCCCTCCCAGCTCCTTGTGCACCCCCAGCCTCCTCAGGGCTGGGGTGAGGAGCAGGAAAGGCCCTGGCTCTGTGCAGGCTCTGCTCAGCAGGAGCTGAAACGTCTCTGTGTTATCAACACCTTTGTGTTTCCAGAACAGACCCAAAACATAGCCCTGTACTGGCCACTGTGGAATAAGTAAAGTCTACCCCAGCCAAAAGCAGCACACTAATGTAGCTTGTAGTAAAGTGTTTAATAAAGTACAGTATCAGAAACAACAGTCTATTAGAAAAGCTCAAAAGGTGAATACCATATATATAGTACTTATTACATTTTCAGTGATAATTTAGAAGTGAAGGATTTCTGAAGGATCCAGCAGAGATAGAAACAACGCAGAAACCGATTTCTGTCAGTTTTAAAACAGAGATGTGCAGTTGTTGAAAATACCTTTCTCACCAGGAAGAAAGCAAGCAGTGTGATTTACTAATTATGGCTGAACACACAGCAGGGCATGTCAAGTCCTAATGTGCTCCAAGTGTTCCCTGCAAAACAAGGACTGATGTGTGGTGCAGGCTGAAACCTGCGTCACTGGGTTTGGTTTTATTTCGAGTAAGCCCTTCAGGAATGCAGGGTGATTCATCAGGCTGCCTGTGTCTCACTGCCTGCTTCTTTCTGAAAGGTGTGAGGTACTGAGAGATGTTCATCCCACGAACCAGTATTTGAAGCATTCAAGTAACCAGTTTAGTGGGCTTGGGCAGGATGGAAAGTGAGTTTGAGGAACCACAGCTGTCTGTCACAGGTTTGCTCTGTTCTCAGTTACTCAGTCACTCAGTCAGGCTGCTTCAGTTATCTCCATGTGCACCCCAGGGATGCACAGCAGCAGGGTAAGCACAGAGCAAGCCCAAGAATGTGCATATACTCTGAAATATAATCAGGTCATGGCCATTGTTGGGTTTGTGTTTTCCTAAGTTATGTCACTGATATTTGTTGAAGCAATATCAGTGCTTAACTGATTTTAAGAGGTTAACAAATATCACCACACACTGGTTGTATCACTGCTCAGGAGATGATGACATCTGCCCTTTAGACTTGTGAGAGGATGAAGTAAGAAACTAACTTCCAATGAGAACTGCAATTATTCTTATACTACTCATCATATTGACAGAAGAAAATTTGGGGTCTTTTTAGAAGTGGTCATTGGAGAAGGACAGTTTGTCCTTTTCTGTTTTTTCAAGTGCAGATCCTAGGTCACTACCACTCCCCAGCTGTTAAGGTCTATGGTTAGTTACCATCCTCCTAATTTCTGTCATAAATCCAGATTTGGGAAACAGTTTGTTTTTCCCATGTGATGGTCACATAAGAAAGGAAGTCAGAAGCTGTTGCACAATGCAACTGAGATCTATAGGGACATAAAGAAATTTGGATCTTTGGGAACAACAGCAAATAATAATAAACAAACAAGAGGGTTTAGATGAGAACAAATGCACTGATTTAAAATAACATTAATTCTTTTTCCTAATTATTTTTACCATATAGTTTCCAAGACTAGAGAAACTAGTTCTTAGTCTAGAACTAGTCTAGATTTGTAAGAGGAAGCTTACATTGATTACATTTTTGAATAGAGTTTTTACCTAAAAAAAAAAAAATCACCATTAGTGACTGATACTGCAATTCAATGATTCACATCAGGATGTGTATGAGCAGGCAGTGATGATGTATTTTGTGGATGCTAGAAAACATTCACTGGCTTATGTTTCATCAGTTTGCAAGGAGTTATTCTGTTACACCTCAGTGCAACCACATTCACTTAATACTGATTATCAATAGTGCTCAGTTGAAAATTTACATTTTGCAGGGATTCCAGAGTTTACTTCAGTTGGCTGAGAAATATTGCTCAAATCTCTTCCTCTCCAATCTCCAGCTGTGAGGAAGGAAATGACCCAAGGAGTGACTTAACACTTCCAGAACTCTGTGCTGTGCAGGCAGTGCTCTAAGTCAGTATCTCCATTCACTGGCAGGCAAATTCCAACCTTTTTAAACTGTATCAATCTTAGAGATATCATAAGTTAAAAAAAAACCAAATCAGAGAAGGGATCACCTCAATTATGAATGAAGAATCTGTAAGTAAAGAGTACAGGGCTTTCCTGGACTTCCTGCAGGTGACAGGTCTAAGGCCTTACATCTTCTGGGACTCTGTTTGAAATTTACCTTTCTAAATGCTTCTTTACCTTTGATCTTGCTTACTCAGTTCTTCATACATAAAGTAATCCATTCACTTAAAGGTAAAACACCACATAAACCATTCTTCCAAAGCTTTGTTAGTTGAGGAAGAAGAATGAGGACGACGTTTTTGGTTTTCCTTTTGATTCTTTGGGAAGTACCAAATTCTTGGCTAATCCTAGCATATATTGGCTAATCCTAGCATATATAGGCCAAAATAAAAAAGGGAGTTCTCCAAGATAATACTGCTCAGCACAGAGCAGGGGTCAGAAATCAGACCACAGCCTTGATATTCAGAGATACTGAGATACAATAGATTATTTAAGTCTTCCTGAAAAGCAGGGCCCATTTTCCTAAAAACATCTCTAGTTGCAAACTTCCCTTTCCATACAAAATGACTTGAATTACTTTCTTTTTTTTTTTTCTTTAGAGAAAGCAATGGCTATTTACACTTGCTATCAGGATTTTCACATCAGGAATTCAACTAATTATGCATGCACAATCATCAAATGGTGCAGAGAGAATGTTCACACATGCTGAAGGGGAGAATACAGCTCTGTAATATGGAAGCCAATTATAATGTCTAAGATTTATCAGTTAGCTAAGGACACTACAGTCCAAGTTACAGAATACTACACAAAGAAATAAAAAAGGATCAAAAAAAAAAGTGTTAGTATTTAAAACCAAAATAAATGAATATAAAATAATATTACGATTAATGAAAACTTTAATAGGTAAATTATTTTCAAATATTTTATTTAGAGAACTATGAACTATTTTCTCATAATGCCCTTTACATAGTTGCATCTATAGAAAGCTTTTTGAGTGAAAGCAAAAAAATGTAGCATTAAAAGAAATTTCCATCAGGAATTATTGGTTTAGCTACAAAAGTAAACAAAACACAATAAATCAGAGAGCATTACAGAAATATTTACCTTATCAAACAGAAATTCAGTGTCAGAATTTGGTGTTTAGGGTTGATTTGTGAATGTAGGAAAATACAGTATGCAGAAAGTGAATGGAGCACTACAGCTCTTAATTTCTCTCTAGAGTTGTCAGTACAATGTAAACAGAGCATTTCTAATGATATCCTCAAATTAACAGATCATAAGTCATTGAGCCAGGACGGGGGGGAAACTAGACTAGACTTCTACAGGTTTGGCAGTCACTGACTTTTCAGAGGCTGCCATAAATGCGTTTAATTACATCAGCCTCTTCCTTGTCCAGGATGCCCTTGTCCACATAAGCATCAGCCTGCTGATCAATGAAATCTCTCAGCTTTGAAAGATCATAGTCTGAAAAACAAGAATTCATTTGCACAATGAGTCATGGCCATCATATCTCTTCACCTAAGGAACAATGTCATTGTCAGGTTTATCCAACCAAAGCACTTTATCAAACATGAAGAGAATTCTCTCTAAGTGCAACCTGTGAAACCATTAAAAAACCCAAAACAGCTGCACAAAGTCTTTTTACACACCATGATGCTTTTATTATCCCAGAGGATAATAAAAGGACTTGCTCTTGACTGATTGCTGCCAAATGCTAAAGCAAGAGTATTTTCTGGTCCAGGGATTTGATGTTCTATTTTGCACAGCAAAAGCTGTTTGTGCTCTATTATTTTCACAACTGTCATGGAATCAAAAGAGAGTATTAAATGGACTATTTCAGTAAAATTCCCACTTACAACCACTGTAGTGGGAATTCATGAAAGCAACTCCCTGAAAATAGATCAAAAATAATACCATTGTTTACCTTGATACAGAACATAATATTGTGGTTTGAAAACTACTGCAGTGAGCAGCCTTTGTGACACAGTGTCAATTTTTGACAATCTTCCCCTGTCAATCTGCAATAGAATGCTGAAAGATCCTTCCTCCCTTTCCAATAGATGGGTGCATCTGTGCAGCCTGATCCACACCATATGCATTAAATAGACTTTCCTTATGCTGGAAAACATCATTATTTTCCATGAAAAGAATTCTACTGCAAAGCAATTTTTCAAGTAACATAGAAAGGTCACCTATTGTGTAGTCGTGACTCTGGCAGCAGATTCACTGTATTCAAACATAAACCCAATAAAGTTTCAGTTCATAATTAGCTGCATAAATGTAAAGCTTAATTTGTTAGAATCAGAAGAACATCAGTGTTTTAAGGGTTCATACTAAGTCAAATGAATTAGTATCTTTCACAAGAATGAATACATTTTGAATTTTTCAGTATAAATTACTCCACAGACAGGGCCTTCAGAATACATTAAAACTGACTTTGCAATGTCCAGTGTATAACATCACACAGCAATATGTGGAAGAACCTTCTTTCAAACTGTGCATTCCTAACAAAATAGACAATAATGAATTTGTGGCCTTTTAGGTTTCAAAAATTGACCAAAATGGGATAGAAAAAGAACGATTTAGGAAGCAAATTGATGCTTGTGATAATTTTTATAACAGCATAAGGCAATTTCAAATGAGTAATACAGAAAATTGATATTCAACACTCCCCACTCCTGCAGAGGTGTCCTCTCCATATCTGTGTTAGCAGGAATTTTGCCATTTGCTGTACTGAGGCAAGGATTTCTTGTCTGGTCTGTTACTGTCATTACTTCAGAGAATGTAACCTGCTTGTGTCTCCATCCTGTGTGAGTCATGGGGACAAATTGTACTGAGCAATTTCCTAATTGGGATGAGAGATTTCACTCGTGTTGACAGAATGAGGGTCTCCATACCAAGGAATGGAAATGAATGAAGAACAAATACTAAATTAATTTAATATCCACATTTTTCACATTAAAATCTCTGTGCTTATTTTACTTCCAGAATACTGTTTCTAACTCTAAGATCATTATGTGGAGATGTGAAGGTTTTATTACTGAACATCCTGTATGGGATTACAACCATTATGTATATTATCCAATTCAGGCTAATTTGTATATCTCACAGCAATTTAATTTTTTTTTTTCCTAGAAATTGATAACTGCCAATTTCTAATACTTATTTAGAATCTATTGTAATTAGAAAAATCAGCTTTGGGTGCTGATTCACTGCAACAGCTGCAGCATTACATGGAGCTGTGTAACAGCTCCAGTAAATGAAGTGAGCTCTTATTTGCATATTCAAGATCAAGCCATTTGCCACTGAAATTAATGATGGGATTTGCTTTCATTTCTAAATGGCTGCTGTTAGTGTGATGAAGCTCTGAACTGCCCAAGTATTTGTTGAACAATCCACACGTGCTCTTTGCATGTATCAGTGAAAAGCTCAGCTCTGCAATGGTTTCAAGCATCAAGCCAGCCCTGGGAGATGTGAAGGACAGCCCCATGTAGGTTGTAAACAGGGAAAACAAACTTTGGGCACAAAAGGCAATGAGCCCAAAATCCAGGCTTTTGATGTGTTTATCTTTAAATCATCCCAGCCACTCAAGCTTACCAGCCTCCTTAACAGGCAATTGATACTTCCAAAGTGCAGAAATGCAAATCAGCATTTCCAGGGTTATTAATCATTGAATCAATAATATCTACTGAAATTCATACAAAATGAAGGACCCACAAACCTGCCTGAAGAAAAACCTAAACCTCTTCAAGGATATTCAGTGAGTAAACCACTCCATGAGTAGGGCTGGCAAAGTCTGGCCATTTTAATCCATTAATTACTCTGAGAATCACTTCTCTGCCAGCCCCCAGGTGCCAGCTGGAAGTGGAGAAATGATGGATGAGCACAGCAACACCACCTAATCTTGCACTGAAGAAACACTGCAATGCATTCATGGTTAGATAAGCTTACCCTGACTGTACTTAACATCCTCCCAGGGGAACTGAATTAGCATTTTACAAAAATAAAGAGTATGAAAAGGTACAATAAAGATGATGAATCAGAAGAGTAAGAATACTATTCTAATTTTGTCATAATTTGCACTCACTTTAAAGCCTATTTCCATTGCCAGAGGACAATAAAGATATTTTAGTGCAAATGAAAATCCATCTACACAGATATATATATCTTACTGCATTCACAGGCAGATAAAATGCTATTGATCTGCAGTCACAGCCATTTTCAGACTGCAGCAGTGCAGAAGAAAGATTACCACAAAGAGGAGCAAGGGGCTGCTCAGGCAGTATGTGTGATACAGAGATATAATCACACATGATGGAGATCTAATTACTGTAATGAGAATATTGCTAAACAGAACCATTAATTAGAATTGGCAGGAAAACTCTTGAGCAAATATGTAGGCCTGCTGCTAACTGCCATGGCTGCCATTGTGTGGAAATGATTTGAGAGATGGGAATTTTTTTTTTAATGGTCCTTCCTATTACAGTTTCTGTACAGAAAAATGAATGTGTTGGGCTGTAGGCATGCAGTCATCTCTGAAATGGAATTCATACACACTTCAGCTCACAGAGAGGATGGATAGATTACCCAGGGCTAATCTCATCTCAGATCACCCTCTGCTTGGCTGGTGCGAGAAGGATCCTCCTCACCAGGCACCAGTCATAGCCCAGGGATGGATCCCCTGGCAGGGAACCTGCACTTCCAGAGAGGGCAATGGCAGAACACACAGCCATGGCAGAGAACAGGGATAGAGGCTGGTTTTATGTAAGAACTTGAGGCAATGGATAAATAAAGCTCTGTGAGAAATAAAGGCAAAACGCTGCTGCTGTTCTGTCCCTGCCGGCGGCTCTCACACAGCCCTGCCTCCGAGGGAGAGGCAAACGGTGGGACAGCTGGTGAGCAAAGCCTGTGCAGCTGCCTCAGGCACTGCTCCCTTCTACACAGCTTTGCATGGGAGAGCTGCAAGTCATTCGAGTTGATTTGGGCTGTAATCCAATGTATTACAGTGCTACTGACAGGAGTTTGTATCTCAGCTGTTCCTGGTTATGGAGCAGGGCTCACTGCTGTTGGTGCAGCCCTGCTGGCCAGATGCACCCAGCTTCTCTAGACACCTCCAGACATTTCAAATGCATCTGTCTCACCTACAAAGTCAGAATTAAACAACGTGATGAGCTAAGAAGTGAAGCAGTAGCCAAAGCTGAGACAGCAGCCTGGGGACAGGCAGACAGACCACCAGGACTGTGGGGACAGCACATGGCTAACTGACCCTGCTGGTCAGTCTCTGGGGGTTTTGTGGCCAGGGGCCACTCGACCCAGTTTACATTAATCTACCTCAGTTCACTATTTATGTTCATTGGCTTAACTTTTACATGACCTGCATTATTTAACTCTAACCTGTGTTATTTAACACCACTAATGATCATTATGATCTACACAAAGCACAGTTTCACATGACTATTATTTAAGGTATAACACAATGTTAAGTCATACAACACAATATAAATCACTTGCTTTTTAATGCATATGGTGCCCACCCCAATGTCAAGGCCTTTTACTTCATACCTTCTTTGTTACCTTGTTTATTGTGTTTTTTCAGCCATTCTATGTTCTTCCTGATTGCTTCCAAATATGCTTCAGATTTCCCTGGAGGAAAGGATGAGAGAGAAATCAAGCACTTACATCAATGATTGATGCAGCTTGCTTAACTGGCTGAAGTTGGTCACAGCAAAGGCAGATTAAAACTATTCTTAGTTTCTGTTTAAAACCTGAGCCCTGTCAAACTCAGTCAGGCAAAATTCCCACAGATGGTTAGCAGGTGTTGCCTATGCAAGATTAGTCATGTATAAACTCAGGATCGTGGCTTTTTATGATCTTTATAATAACTTTTGGTGGCATCCACAGAAACTGCACATGTGGATTAAAAACAACCTATAGCTTTTTTGATCATCATAATTGTTCAGCAAAGAAAAAGCTGTTGAGATAGCAAGGAATGACTTAATTAGGGCTGAGAGCTCTCAGTATCAAAACTATTCCATACAGTAGTACTAGCAGCATACAGCAAACCTAAAATTGTAATATTTTGAAAAGGCAACTTGAAATATAGTTACTATTTTTACTGAGAAAAAGGATGTATTGAAATTACCATGATAACTCCTTGTTATAGCTGAAATTTGAAGTGGTGGCTATTTTTGGACCAGAAAGCACACAGGACAGAATTAGCACAAGGATTACCTAATAAGGCCCCTAAGGAAATATTCCAGCTAATGGATTTTGAATTCTTAACTTGGCTGGAGCTTTATTGATGTAATGTTCTTACATTTGTCAGGAATAAAAACTTAGTGTGATTAGTGACTAAAAGATCACTACTGCCAACTATGCATGTCTGTGCCTGTTAGTAAGTGGATACAGTATTAGATACACCCTCATTTTTGGCCTGGGAGTGCAGTAACTTTACAGTAAGTTACTCTGTGAAAGAGCAAGGGCACTGAATGATGAGACAAAGAACTAAATATGACCCAATTTAAATTTCTAAACAGCTATTGGGCTGAAGATAAAGGAAAATAACCTGAACCAAACTGAAAAGACAAACCTTCAAGAGATGAGCAAAATGTGTTATTTATCACTTCCCACGGGTATTGAGATAACTTTGCTGTGAAATCAGACAGCCATCTTGAGCTATTTTCCTCTTCCATGTTGAAATAAACAAGCTGCTGGAAAAAATGTCACCTTCCCTCCGTGAGTGGCTGCACTGCCCACAGAGCTGCACTGATGGACTACAATCCACTGCAGTCCTGATTTCTGCAATTTGTTACTGAGCAGCCTGAGTGAAAACTGCATTCCAAAAAGCACGAGCATCAGACAGCACTGGTGCAAAAGAAGCAATTTTGTTTAACCAACTGATTACAAAACATAGATACTTGTGCTGGACCCTTTCCAATAAGAACTGAAAGGTTTCTGCACCAACAAACACTCTCCTTCAAGAGATCAGCACAATAAGGAGGCACAATGTCCCCTGCAGATTTGTTTCCAGCTGATTTGCACCCAGGTGACTTCAGCCAGCACAGTGTAATTTAGCACGTGGCATTATTTGTCCTGCTGAGGCATGACAAAAATAACTGTACTACTGTGCTACATTTGCTTAGGGAGACACCAACTTACTGTAATGTCTTCAAAGTTATGTAAAACAGGTTAATTACTGATAACCTTTAACCTCTGGCAGTGGGAAATGTAAATTGTGACACTGCAGAACTCTTCATTGCCTTTCAGTCCAGCTTATTCTAACACCAACTATAGAAATCAAAGGGTCTGATCAGATTATTGATTATTCTGGCCATCCAATTTCATTGAAAAGACACATGCAAAGAAGCAAAATCTCTCTGCACTACTGCATCAAACTGCATTTCATATTGCTCTACAAGGGTCTATGAATTCTGTGAATGTCTGCCCAGCAAGGGATGTAGTGTCATGTATTTAAAACTTGGCAGGTAAGTACACTTCTGAATCAAGCTGTTGTGTGCTGATTCCCAGTGACTATAGACTGAAGATATTTATGCTAACACCATGGAAAATCAATACCAAAGAGAGTAAAAAGACTCCAATCATTTGGAGCACACACAGTAAGAAAGCAATATTCTTTACCTCCAGATTCTTCACTGTTTCCTGCTGCATTTTGTCCTTCATTTTTTGTAGAATCCTTTGAAACTTCATATTCCTTTTCCATTTTAGCTGCTTCTTCCTTCGTACTGTCTGCTTCTTCACTACTCTTGTCTAAAGAAATAACAAAAGCAAACAATTTTGTACTAAATGTACCAGGAGCATTTCTCAATCACATCAATACAATCCTGGCAAGTAAAGCATTTTGACTACTGGTTGAGGAAGAGCCTCATTGGAGCCTGTCTCAAAGTGGTTTCTAAAGGTCATCTCTAATCCAGGCCCCTGGGAAGAGGAATGACTGTTCCTGCCCTCACAAACAGTGCCTGAATACAGGTGACTGCAATGCAAAGGCACATTTTGTGCAGAGAAAAATTCTATAAAACTTGCATTTGCTACATTCAAAGTTGACCAATAATTATTTTTCATTATTATTTTAGTATTAAAAAGCACTGATACAGCTTGCTTTTGTATACGTGTAATTTCTGGACTCCAGTGAACAAAAAGAGAGTGAATATACTTCTCAAAGACTGGACAATTAAGTGAAAATCTCTCTTGTTGTGTGACTGTGAGAGACTGTGGCTTTAACAAGGAGCCTGGCTGCTAAAGCAATTAGCTTACTTTTAACTGAATAGGTTAAAAAACATGTTATTCCAGGAGAGAAAAGTGTAGAGTAAGTACCTGCTGTTAGTTTTGTCCTGGTTTTAGTGGAAGGGTTCTCAAGCTTCTTCTTTGTCTGCTCAGCTATCATTGTATCTAAGTTTTCTAGAAATCAAGGCAAAACAAAACCAAACCCCAGTTATTTTTTAATGAAGAAGCTGCAGAATCCATACTATATTGTCCCCAACACCAGTCTGAATGGTAAGTAGAAATCTAAAAGAACAGCCTTCATCCTTGCCCCTGAACAGTTAATGCAGAGCCAATGCTAAAAGAACAATTAGCTACATGGAATATTGATCAATCTTATTTAAAAAAAAATAACAACTGAATCATGACAATAAGAGTACCAAATAGTGCCAACATGCATCAAGTCAGTAAAAGTGTGCATCATGTTCCATATTTCAGTCACGTAAGCCACAAAATACAGATGATTATCTGTAGCAATTTATTCTGATGAAAGCAATGAAAGGCTTTAATTAACTTCACAAAAAAACACAAGACTATGAAATATGTGCTTCATCCTGGTGGGAAAACACTATCCCAAACTGCCTGTGTGCCTCGATTTTATATGGTTTCATTAGAAAAAAGTCTAGTAAAGGGTTTTAAATTATATTTAGATGAAATAAACATGTAAATTGAAGAGATCAAAACAATTACTTTCTAAAGCTGCTGAAGTCAAGCATTTACCTGAAAACCAACTAGACAGCTGTGGCCATGTATACAGCTCTAGGAGACTAGAAAATGTATTTCTATGCAAATTTCAGGGCTGAATTCATCTAATTTGAAAGTAAAAGCTCCTCTTCATAAGGGTGTTTCAGATATAAACATTGTGTGCTTATGTGGGAAAAAGTCCTTTTGACACCACACTTGGTAGATACTCAAAATACAGATCACCACATAACCTGCCATGTTTCCTCAGCCATATTATGGACATGGTGTAGAACTTTCCTTCCTTTTATTAGCTTTTTAAAGGTTCAGTTAAACATGGATTCAAAATTTCATATATACTATCTTGTTGCTGGGTATTTTTGAGAGACTTAGTTTTGAAATTTGTCAAAATTCCTTTTATATAAACACCTGAAATATTCAGTGTGCAATGTGGGAACTGCAGCAGAATAGATATAATAAGACTAATAATATTTTAAATCATATTTTCTGTATAAGGCCAGTATTTTATCCATTAGCTGGGAGCATTTTTTCCATTAGAATGATACTCAGCACTGAAACATTAGGAGTATTTTTTTAGCAAGCATTTTTCTCTTTGTGGCAGATCACCATAAGCAATTGTGCCTCCCATCTAATGAGAAATCACATAATCCTGTCTGTCTGCATCCTCTATATTTTGTTATTTACATAAAATTAAAAAGTAAGCAGTATTTGTTGGCACCCTGCCTGATTGCACCCTCCCAATTCTATATCACATCATTTGGTTTTTGTGAATATTTTCATTTGCTACACATCCCTTTAATGTGATTTCTGACCTTGTCCCATATGCCCAAAACAAAACAGGTCTGGGCTGTGTTACAAGCTGGGTCAGACATCCTGGTGAAATAAAAAACAAGTCAGAAATATAGTGGTGGTATTGATGCCTCACTAATCACTTGATCCAAAGCTGATTGAAAGGACCTTAAACATCCCTTTCAGTTCATCTTAAGATTCTATTTTTCATCCTGAATCAGTACCATACTAGTATTTCAACTGCAATATAAGGATTTCTCTGTTGCAGGAGACACAGTTTTCAGGATAAGATTACACAATTAAGATCTTAAAAACCCTTTGTAAACTCAAACGAATAGGTTATTCTCCTTCACTAATTCATGCAAATGCAAAAATGTCACTGATTTTGGAGTTTAATCCAGCATATTCTATTAAATTAGGCTTAATTTTAATCCCAAACACGGTATTTTAAAAGTATTTAAGCATTTAAAATATGACACATATGTAAGTGCATTGATTCATAAGTGCCTTTCATGTTCTTCCTTAAAAGTGTCTGCATTTAGGCAGTAAGTTTCTATTAGCAGGAAACAAAAAGACTCCACCACGAGATAGATTTATAACCTGCCAACAAATCTTAAGATTTCAATGTCTGACACTGATATTTCCAGAAGTTTTTGTTTTGTCAGTAGATTGTAGTGTTTGAAAGTTGTACATATACCCACATACAGCACGTGCTCCTGCAGGCAATGGGATTTACACTCCTCCATTATTCATTCACTTCAATAAAGAGCATCAGGAATTGTACAGTTCTCTGAGTCCTGATTTGGGTAACAATTTCATGTGAGTTCACTGTCACTCCTTTGTGAGCACAGAGTTGCCTTCCTGCCCCATGCAGTGTAATAAGGCAATGCTGAGCACCTGAGCTGTGCCACTAAAGGCAGGCTGAACAGGATAACCACTGTGTTCCATTTCCAGAGCTTTGTTTTGTCAGTAAGGATGTGGACAAACTTACAAGACAAACCTTGTAACAGGCACTACATTTTACAGAAGTGGTGAAGTGACCTTGCCAGCTGGATGGCACATCAACATGGATCTGAACAAATGCAAATGTTGAACTGTATTCAAACAGAAGTCATTTGTGCCAATTGAAATCTTTAAAGCTAAATGTATGCTAATATATTTCACCGAGTTGTGCTAAAAAACTGTCATACTTCATATTCTAGAACTGCTTGCCATGAGAAATGGCATCTCCACTAACTATAATTGGGAAGGGGTTAAGGAAAAACATCTCTTTTTTGTCAATCTACTCTTCTAGTCAGTTTGAAAACACTTCTTTTACAGTCAGTTTACTGTTTCCATCTTATGAGGCCTTATACAATTTATTTAAATGTTTCCATTGCTAGAAAAGAGACAAAACCACTTAGAATGTGATTGGGAAAGAGGAAGTACTAGAAAGAAAATGGGGAGGCAAGTGTAATCTCCAAGTGGCTTTGCAATCAGTCATATTTCCCGAGTGACAGAGTCCGTGTTTGAGGGGCTTGTCTGATGTGCCTACATGTGTACCCTAGAGAGAATATTGCCAGGTAATCCCAGTCCTTCCTGAACAGGATTTATTGCCCTTGCTCCGCTTCAAAATTAATGCTCCAACAGCTGGTGTTGTTCCAAAACATGTTTGTACTTTCCGTGGCCGGGGCTGAGCAGTGTTTGCTCTGAGCTACCCCGGCGGAGTGAATCATCTCCCCGAGCGAGCCGGGCCGGGCCGGCAGCGCAGCAACCGCCTGTCCCGGCCCAGCTCTAACAAGGATTGATTACTTTTCCGGTGTCGTCTCCTTGGCAACCTAATTGGCACAGAGGAAGAGCTTAGAAAGGTAGTGACCTTTCCACAGAGCTGGCCGCTTATTTGAAATGGCACTAATTAAAACAACAGGACAATAACGACTGAGCTAATGGGAGTGACCTAGGCTGGTAAATAGGTCAGTGCCCTGGCGGCAGCTTTGCACGGAGCAGGGTAATCTCATCATCCAAGCAGACACCCGGAGTCACAAGATCTGGTTCCTGCCTTGCCTCACTTTCTAACCTGCTCTTTGATCTGGGATGACTCACTGAAGCGTTCGTGCTGCAGAAGGGCTTCTGTTTTGGGCAGCCTTTCTGAGACATCCTAGGCCCAGTTCCTACACACTGATTGATGCTCTCAGTTCCACCTGAAAATGCAAATTTCCAGCACCAGTCCTTCAAGTTGGGCATCCAAAAATCAGAACTGCATAAAACCAGAATGTTTTATCTTTACTCTAGGAGAATGTACTGTGGTAACACACTAAATCCATGGCAAAAGATACTACGTGCATAACTATTACAAATTAAATTAATTTGTTCTTGGAGAGGCAGAAACTAATATATCCATCTGAGTATTTAATGGAATTGGTGATGGAAGCCTGACATGGACCTTTCTCAATAGACAGATTCATGGTGTTTTCCAGACTCTTGCAAATTTTCCTGCAAAGTGTTTTTTCTTCTTCATAATTGTCCTGTACCTGGGAGGCAGTTTCACATTCTATCCTCATCAAATTGACTGAAGCTGAGATTCTATGTCATTAAATTTCCACAGAAAGACCTGCTTTGCTGTTCTGTTTTCATACAACATAAAAAGACTGTGTTCATTAAAGGAGAAAGGGGATCATCAAGGTATCTGAGATCACTTTTAATGCTAGCTAAAAAATTCATTTACTTAATGAGTTCATACACTCCACCTGCTTCAGCTGGAAAGCTTTGTGCTGGTGACTCCTTGTGTGAGATGCACATATTTCAGGCATTAAAAAACCACAGTTCCCTATGGCTTTTCTGTCTCTTGCAGTAGATGATCCTTAAGTGTTTGCAAGGCCATTTTCCATCTGTGAAAAATCTCTGGACATCTCAGCATTTGCTTGGGACTATTCTATGTGAAGATCACATCTGGTTAATTCTTTGGACAAGTCCAAGAGCTGTCAATATCCATTGGATTTTCCCCAAGGTAGCCAAAAGCAGAGAGTGACCTTTGGTCAGCTATAGCTGTATCAAACATATGCCACATAAACTACTAAAACTGTGACAAACAAGAGAAATCCCTCCATTGTGGGATTACAGATGGGTCTCAGCCTTGCAAATCTCCTGCTGCTCTCTAACTCCCTGCCTTACATGTCAAGATGGGGCATTTTCTTTCTGCACCTTCTTGTTTGACTGATTTGTTGTGATGGAGTGTCTGAGGCCTAATGCTGCCATGAGGAGTGACATGTCAGGTGACAAATCCCAGGTCATGGCATCACTTGTAAAGGGATTACAGGTGAGATGGTCACAGTGATTTGGAATTCAGACAGCAACAGTATCACTTGGCAATCAGGTTAAAAGCAGCTCCAAAAGTAAAACACAATTAAATAGATGTGCTTTGAGGTAAACATAGCTGTGACCAAGGCTCCTTTATCACCCTTAGTAAATTCCCTACCTCACAGGCTCCTTCTCAGATTTATCCTTTTAATATTCCACAGGCATTTCTTTTGCATTACTGCAGCTCTCTTAGAGCTGTGTGGTGCAGTCCTTTGTTAATCCTTTTCCATCCTGGAGCTGCTCTGTGGCCTGTGCACACATTTTATGTGTTTTCACAGCATGCCCTTTACCAGCATGATGGTTTGGAACTGAAGCAGCACAGAGCTGCCTCTCCTGCAGGAGTGGGATGGAGTTTTAAATGTTCAGTGACACCTTCTTTACCCCACACCCACGAAATCATCTCAAATCACAACTTAGGGTCTCAGTGCTCAACAGTCAACAGAGAGAGGCACTGAATTCAGAAAGTGGTGGAGGGATTATGGAGTTATTAAATACTGTGAGAAAGATTAAAAGCATTGCCCTCCTTTAGAAACACAAACCTCTTAGGAGGATGCAAAACCTAGACTTTCAGGAACCAAGCAATATATCTGTCAAATAAGATACTATGAGGAGATGGAGATTTCCATCCAGCTGGGAAAGCACAGAAGAGAGAGTGGAGGGAAATGGAAGAAGAGGCAATATATATTGCAAGAAATAACTGCAAATTTAAATGGTAGATAGTGATAAGCAAAGGAATGAAGTGTAAAGTATTTGTTTGGATTCTTGAACACATGATTTGATGGTCATGTAATGTGGTGGGAAAAGCAATTAGTGATACTAAAACTCTTGGATCTCTCCCAAAACATATTTGAGAAGATTTAGAACCTGTGGATACTGAAAATCCTATGCCCTCACACACAATGTCACCCTCAGGTGATGCCCAGTTTCCTGTAGTGTGTAATGTCCTGGTTCTCAAGAACTGTGAGGTCACAGACTTTTCACACCATAGCCACCCATTTCATTTATTATTCAGTGAGAATCTGACTGAGGGAAAATAGGAGATAAGATCTAAATCATGGACAAAAAAGCACATTCATGTGTTTGTTTAAGTGCAGAAGTAGCAGGGGACAGACATGTAGGAGGTTACAGAAAGAACAGCTATAAAGGTGCAGTGGGGTCTGCAATCAATACTCTTCCTAGATTCCAGTCTTGACAGAAATCTTTGCACACTCTGTCCCCACATCATTTTATCTTATCTCCATGCAAATTCATCTCGGGTTTAACTATTTGCATATACTTTACATAATCACTGCTGCCCCTCAGTATTCACCCCACTCTCACCATCTGAGGTGTCTCTGATTTCTGCTTTTCAGATATAGTACAGTATACTGGCATCTGTGTGACCTCAGTTCATCAGATAAAAAATAAATAGCAGAGGAAAGAGCTGCCTGAAATTGAATAGCTCCCACTGGCAGCTATATGCATCATTGACATGAGAAATACTGGGTAAGGAAAATCGACAAAAGGAAAATTAAGGTAGGGCAAAATTTGTAAAATAATTTAATGTTTATGAGGAAAATCTACAGTAGCAACAAAGAGACCTTTGGAAAAAAGGATTTTTAAAAGAAAATGATGGTATTATGCATGAATGGTTCCCTGTATGAAATACTTCATTGCCCAGGTCAAAATGAACAAAAGGTCCACATGACACTGTCCACATTCCACTTGTAGCCTCTGGCTCTGCTTTAGCTGCACCTTCCCTCACCCTCTGAAATCACAGTCTGCATCAGGAGCATCAGCTTATGGCCACAGTGAGGAGAGGAAAGATGGTGCCAGTGTGGGCTGTGATCTGCTCTTTGCCTCACACTCTTGGCTCTCTGCCTGCTCTTGGCCAACTAAACAAATATCAGGATCAGATCTTTGGCCTGCAGCATCTGTGCTGATGAGAACTTCAGGCATTAGTCACATTATTCAAACAAGTTCTCCTCTCCCGTGAAAAGGCCAGATTGTGTCTCCTGAGCACTGGCCTACAATGGGGAAATCCCAGAGCTTTGCCTTCAGCAGAAGTGGAGCTGTGGAGGTACCAAGAATGAATCCAAGAGGCACAACATTTCATATTCCTTAGCGTGGAGAGGCAGGGACATGTCAAAAATCAACAAAGGAGACTTTCTGCCTCTTCTCCTTCCCCTTCCATGCAGCCCCAGTCTGCCTAAAAGACAGTGTTATAGTACAACAATACCCAGCTGTTCTTTAGGAAAGGAGCAAACTCATGAGTGCTCTTATTCCTCAGCAACAGCCCCCCATGAACAATCCATCTCCCATTCTCGTGTGTCCTGAGGCTTGCTCTGCTCCCCTGCTGTCCACAAGGAACAAATGATGTGAGGGTGGGAAAGGCAAACAGAGACATCTGTTCATGCCCATTCCCAACCAACACCATCTCCCACTCAGTCACGGGGACAGTGTGGATCCTGACAGTGACTCAGAGCCAAAGGGAGAAGGTGTGAGCGGTGGCTTTGGTTTGGTCTGTGGAAGGAGGCAGCTGTGACTCAAACACTGCACACTGATCAGCTGCTATGATTTCTCTATTTCCCTCTTAAATAAGGGGGGGTTTGCTCCTCAACCAGTCTGCTGTGGGCTGTGTGTTCTACACTGTGGCTCCAGTGGTCTAAATGTTTTACCACAAGGAGGTAAAAAGTGGGATCCCCTTCAGAGAGAACAAAGCTACAGAGATCTTAATTTTCTTCCCAGTCCTTTGCCCCTTTCTTTTCTCCATTTGTGGAAGATACAGAACTTCTCTATGTCACAGATGTATCTGTGTATCATGTGTGTGATGGCAAAACTTTGTGCTACATGTGCTAGTCAATAAATGAGAACTCCACACAAGGCTATAATGTGCACATAACTAATCTGCATTTTTAGGGTAATAGTTTATTGGGTAATGTATCTTTCACTTGGTTGGGGTGGCAATGGATAAATTTGCTACAAATCTACTCCTGTAAGCAGCACACAGCAGGAGGATATAATTAATCGATCATGTAAAAAGGATTAATATATATACACTGGTGCCTCTTAAGAATTTGTCTATCATCTCTGAAAGCTGTATTTTTTTATGGCCCCAAGCCTCTAATTGCAAATATTTCCTAGAATGGTTCTAAAAATCACTCATTATTTTGGTTGTATTGGTGGGAGATGATTTACAACTGTATCTGAACAAACTGGCAAAAACCATTTGTTCCTGTTTCTGACCTGACAATAATATTATTAAAATAAATCTATTACAAAACTATAGTTTACTTTCATAATTACTATAAATAGAGCTTTTATCAAGATGGTAGTGGACTAATATGCTTTCATTTTATAACTAGCTAGATAGCCTGGCATATGCAGGGAAAGTCACTTGTCATACAAAAAATTCTTTGTGTGGTGTAGATGAAACTTTTCCTTAATATTTATCTGCTCTGTGATAGATGGCTTTGGTGGAAAGGCTATCAGAGTAAATCTCCACTATCATGTTACTCAACAGACAGAAGGGAAATGAAGAAAAGTGTGATATCACTCACAAACTAATATTTAAACAGTACAAGTATCTGTGCAAGGCATGCCTTGTTGTGCTCTGCTGAAATCAAAGTGAGTTTTGCTATTGCCTCAAACAGCTCCTTTTCTCTTGAAGCACTCAGCACTGTGAAGGATACTGTCCTTTCGGTTGTGCATGGAGCATCAGATATTTATGCATCAGTGTCAGCTATTTATGCAATATAAATGTTATGAATGCTATGAATAATTGAATATTTTATGCTGAATCAGTTCATAACTGAAAGCCTCTTGCTGCTTTCCTCTGGTCACTACGTGGAAGTGTTCCAACACTTCCATTCCCCTCTGTCACTGCCCTTGCCAACAGCAACATCCTTTCAGTAACTGCCCCAAGCCCTTCCCAAAGCTCAGCCTGCCCAGGGAGAGCAGCCTGTGCCCCTGGCAGCCTGGGGCAAGCAAGAGTTCAGCTGTTTGGGCAGCATTTGCTGGATGCTGCCAACAAACTCAAAGGTGGGTAAGTTAATGGCACACTTGGATCTAATTCACAAGCCACGTGTGCTCCTGAGATCCTGGCTCATAATTTACTACCTTATGCTTTCTGTGCCAAACAATGTTTGTCCATTCTTTTAATTGCAAAAATTATTTTAGAGCAGCTTTCAATCTTCAGAGGGTCTTTCTAGAAAGATTTCTGAAAGCCTTTGAACAGGCTAAAAACATATAATGAGGCTTTCACTCCACAGAAGAATTTGCTCCCTGTAACAGCATTCATAGCTAAGAAAGTAAAAAGTGATAGAAAATTGTGACATTTTGCCACAGCAGGATAATTATCAAATCAGATGCACCTCAGCTGAACACACATTTTCTATCAGTTTGTTACAGGCTCTCTTTAATGCTTCCAGAGCTGTGATTTCTGAACACATACTGTAAAAGGTAGGCATTACTTTTCTCCTGATTCAGATATATGAATATACTGGTCTGGGCTTTCTGTATTGTTACAGATTACATTTAGCACATGGAAAGCTTTTAAACATGTATTGCATAATATTGAATATATGTATTAAAAAATAAACTTGCTCCTTGTGTTTCCATGTTTGTGCATCTGTGTTTTTCTTGCACCACACTGCAGCTAGGCCCTTTGTAACTTAAAGCTAAACCTAATAACATCAGCCACTGCTGCAGCAAAATACTTTCCCCTGGAGTAAGATAGAATGATGATGACATAATGCTGTGGTTTCCAAATCCCAGGCCAGCTGTTACTGGTACATGCATTCAAATTCACTGTCTCTGCACCCCTGTGACAGGCAAAAAAGCTGCACCTTGTGACTTGATTCAGTAAATGATTTATGATTTTGAATGTATAATTCAGAGGCACAGCTTATGCATGGCTTCAGTCACAGAGTGGGGAAAATTAATTTAGGCAGTTTCCTACTGTAATAAAATGGAGAGAGGATGTAATCCATCTGCACAGACCCAGTAGGTATTTTCCACCAAGTAGCACAGAATCTGCTCACTGATTATAGACTGAGGAAACAACAAAAAGCTGCCAATTTTTTACACTGATTCTTCTCTCTGACAGATATTCATACTAATTCCTTTATCTGCTAGAAAGAAGCACAGCTGTGTATCAATCCCCTAATCCAAACTGCACCAAGATACACAGTACCCACCCAGCTATTACAGACTATAGAACTTTTAGTTGAGTACGAGTGGCAATAAAATTGCTGCCATGATTAAGGACAGTGCAAGAAGCCAACATGCTCCTGTGGATGCTCTTCCTCAGTATTTGAGAGTATTAGCTTAATAAATGAAGGTCAGCTTTAAAGCCATTTCTCAACAGCAAGTCTAAAAAAAGAACACCACAGAAGCAACCTGAGAATCTATGAGAAAGCTTTTTCCACTACAGCAAGTTGCTTTGATGGAGCACAAAATCCATCTTTGCATAAATCACTCATTTGCAAGGCAGTGTCTGGACACATCAGTTGATAGTTTTACTTTAAATCCAGACTAAATCAGACCTCTCAAACTCTTAACCTAATCCTTGCCTTCTGTACTATGTCATCATGGCAATTTGTTGCCAGGGTTACAGTACCTATTTGCTCAAACAAAAGCCAATGTGAATTTTAGCAGGAAAAATGCATTCCTAGTGTAATTCCATTATCTGCATGGTCTTGCATCAGGGATGAATTTAGCCTATTAACTTTGGCAATATCTGATCAAGCCATAGTATCTTTATTTCTAGAGTAACATTGAAACCACTGTGCTTAAAATCAACCATTTCTTTATGTGCATCTTTCTTTAAAGGTACTGGCAGACAGAGAAATAAAGAGCTGCACTGGGGCATAAGTTGTCCAAATATTCCATAATTCAAGGAGATTTCTCACGGCAAATAAAGGGATAGCCTTGGTCAGATATATCACGAATTCTTTAGAGAGGAGGTGCAGTCATACACTGAATGTGAGTCATGATTCACCGGCTCTTTTGTAGGCAAGTAATTGATAATCAATCCATACAGTTACAAATGCATCAATCAAGTTTCTGCAACATAGAAAGACCATTGCCAGTCCTCCCTCTGTGACAGGCTGATTTATGAAGCTGAGAAAATGCCCTGATGCAAACAAAAACTTTTCAGACTAATCCAGACCAGAAATACTTCAGAGAAATGAAAGGGTTGTGCAGAGTTTGTACAGATGAGCCCCTCTTCTGTAGGTCAGCTTGTTTAACAAGACAGACTGCCTACAGTCAATGGAAGAGAGTTTGTCAAAGCCAGGAAAGGTGTGTGAGACACAAACCTGGCCATTCCAAATTCCCTCTTCAGGAAATGGGAACGATTTTATAAAACCTACAGAGCCACAGACTCTAAAATGGATCCAGGAAAGAGTGCTTCAAAATCTACTCCTGTGCCAAGATGTAACACTCCTCATAGAGGGAAGGAGTTTCACTTGGTAGACAACCTTAGCATTAGGTCCCATCTAGTCCAGCTGCCTACAGTGACAAATCAAAGGAGATGAAGTGCTGGATTATTTTTGGGAAATGCAGGTACCTAATCCACTTTAATAGAACAGAGAAAACCCTCATATTCCCCTGACATAAAGTCATTGAAATAAATTGGGCTTCACAGATGTGAAAGTGTAACAATACTCTAAATGCCTATCTGATAAATTACCTTTCCTTCATTAGATGGAAATACTAAAGCAGTATGGAATTGAACATTGCTGTAGGAAATGATCAATCATTTAGAAGTGTAGCTTTAGCATTTTCAATGAACAAATCTGAACCAGGTTTCATAAGAGCAAGAAGATGAGAAGATAATTATCACTGTTGGTAGAGGAAGAACACACCATTATTAACAGTTGTATAAAGTATGTACTCTCACCAAGATAGGAAACTCCTTCTTCTGGTGTGATTGTTCCATATTTAACCATCATCTTCACAAAATCAATCAGGGTTTTCATGATAGTTATCAAAGTCTCTTTCTCCTTTGTCTCTGTCTCTGTGTGAGGGGATGAAGCAAAACTAGTCAGACTTCAGGCAACCTGAGAAAACTGTTCTGCAAACTGTGCAAACTTCATGCATAAAGAAAGACCTGCTCATTAAAAGGGAAAATGCTGTGCTGGATTAGCAATGAGAACTTATATATATGTTTCTTTCTAAACTGTTCCTGCACAGTACAGCTGAATATACTTTAAAACATGAGGGGTTGGTTCCCTATAGCTTTTTGCCTTGAGGGGCTGTGTCATGGAAGGCCAATGGTATTAATTCCATTTTACAGCTAAGAACACTAAGCACACAAAGATGGAGTGATCTGACAGTTCAAATTGATGGTTGCAGGGCAGATATAGGTAGAGTTTTCTACAGTCTATCATTTTTCTTTTATTTGTTTGTGAACTATTTAGTAGATCACTCTGGCTCTGTATGAAGGAGATCTTTTCTCCTACAAGATCCATGAGTTCAATGACAAAAATATTAAGTGTCCCATACTAGATTGTTTCTGTGCACAAGTCCATGATTTGCACACTGGGACAACATAGCATTGCATGTTTGGGAGGATCATGACTTCAGAATAGGATACAAAAAATATCTTTTTTATAAAAATAATCAGTTTTTGTCCACACTTACCTGCCTCTTAGCTTTTCTTTTCCCACTGTGTTTACATGCTGAAGATTATTACTGCTATTTCTGTGTGAAACTCCCCCATCACAGTCACACAAGCTCTCCCCACTGCCCAGGCTGTCAGTGAAGGACCCAAGAGAGCACTGTCAGTCAGGGGCAGTCAGAAACAGACTCCCAGCCTTGGCAGAGGGCCAGCCACTCTGGAGAGCTGCTGAACAGGCTTTTTATTGCTGCCTGCAATTTACCACACAGCTGTAGGATGAACTGAATCCCTCTCCTCCAGCTCAATACAACCTGACAGGTGAACACATAAAGCAGGAGGTGTGCAGCCAGTGGACCTGGTTCTGTTTGCCTGACAACCTGTTAAACCCAACATGCCTGCCTGTGTTGTGAGTAGAAAAAGAAGAGCTAGCATGCAGAATTGCCATGGGAAAATTAAAAAGAACAGGAAGAAGAATATAAAGTTTGTAGATTGGATTTGAGCAAAATATGCCCTCAAGTTTTTCATTTTAGCTCTCCACTCAGGTTCATAGGGGGACAATTTGAAACAATATTAATGCTCCTGCAGAACAAGGGATCTACAAAATATCACCCTCCCCACATGCCTCCAAAAATCAGAGTGTGTGTGGCTGCAGGGAGTGTGTGTGTGGAGGGTGCTGACACAGGGCTGTGGCCAGGAGCCACAACCTTGCCTGCAATAACTGGAAGGCAGAGATGTCCAGCACCGGAATGGGAAGAGACGTGCAGGGCTCTCACTGCAATAAACAGCAAACCTGTGGTTTGTGGAAAGGCTGGGAGCCTCAGACACATTTACTGGTACCATCAGGGTGAGGATTCTACTCGTATCTCTGCTGGCTTAGAAGATATGGATGTTACTGGAAAGATCCCTGGGGAAAACCATTTGGCAGTTTTTCATCATGTCCTTACGGGAATGAAAAGGATTCAGGGCTCCTGAATCACACAGCACAGGGTGGGAAGGGCTGTCAGGGTCACACTCTGCAGTTCTGAGTGCTGTTCCTGCCAGTGTTTTGCCATCAAAATCACTAATCAAATCAGTTTCTGCTATATATCTTACAGAACATTTTCAAAGCAAGTGGTCTCTTTTCCCCACAACTTCCCTAAGTTGTGGGGAAAAGAGCAGGAGAAAACAGAGAATCTTAATTTTTTAAATTTTTTTCCTAAATATTTCTGTAATCACATGACAAGCTCACCTGAGTTAAGACTTTTTAATAATGCATAAAAGTTTGGAAAATATTGGAGGTCTTCGAAATTATCTTCAGAAGGCAGCTCATTTCTCCTTTCCAACACATTAGAGGATGACCACGTGTTATCCAGTGTATCATCAACTTCTCCATTGATGAAACCATCCTGATCAGATTTGCTTGGTGTCTCCACATAAGACATAATAATAAAAAAAAAATCTATAAGCACATTGCTTTGGTTGATACAGTTAATAGAGCAAAAATTTCTATCACAATCTCATGCCATCATTGTCCTAATTGCAAGGTGAAGACCATACTATTTTCTCAAAGTTATTTCAATTGACATCTGGCTTAAATTTTAAAGTAACTCATGATTCTTTTTTCTATCAGACAGAATTTCTTTAAGAACACATTTTGTTTCTAGATCAAACCTACTATTCCCCAAAGAACACAGTACTAGTACCATTTGGCAAGCAAGACAAAATTTTTAGCTAAGAAATTACCATTCTTTCCTGTTGCTTTTCTTTTGTATCACTGTCTGCTCTGCTGGCAGGGTAATCAAAATCTTCAGACTCCTTCTCACGATCCTTTGCCTCATTTGCAATTAGCTGCTGTAAAACCTCTGCCACTTCATCTTCCAGGGTATAGGCCTGACTCTCTGTGATCTGTTAAAATATTTGTGCAGAGTACTTACAGGACACTGTGCTTTTTCTAGATCAAATATCAATAAGAAACCTGATATCAGTATGAAAATAGGGTGCTGTAAATGTGTTTGCTTCAAACAGCCAAATGAGGTGTGTACAATACCTGTGTGTGTGGATACATGTACACATACAGACATGTAAACATGTCTACATTTATAACACTCATATACAAATATACATAGAAATACACATCAAATATGTGTATACACATAAACCCCTCCAATTCACACATACAGCCTTCAAACCAAACCTCTTTAGGACTGAACACAGTAGAGTGCAGCTTGAAAGATAGAGCTGCAAGAAATACACAGGCTCTGCAACACATCTATGGACAACAGTTGAATAATTACAACAGAATACAGTAGTGTGGAATGGGAAAAAAGCAAACAGCTTTCTATGATATCATTAAAATGTTTTCTCTTTGCTTCATAACAGCTGTCACTTGAACAAGAACTCTCCCATGCAGCTGCCCCACAGCTCCCTCTGCAATCAGTGGGGTGCAATACCCAACTGCAAAATCTAGTGCTCAAAAGATAAGGTATTTTAAAATATAAAGGATCCCAAATGGCAATGCCTAAAGCCATTGAGACATCCAGAGGTCAGAGACAAATCCAGTCTTCCTAAGAATCAGTAATGTAATATATCCTCAACTAGCCAGCAACAGTGTGTGTTTGCTGATGACACTAATTAGCATTAGGTGGACAGGAATCAGTTTAGACCTTTTCCCCTTAAGTACAGAAAAGAAATTAATAATAGAAAAGCACTCAGTGAAAATCAGAAGACAAATTAAAGGAAAAATGAGGGCAGACATGGGAGGAGTGCAATCAGTGAATGTTTTTTTAACATTCTGCAGTTTGGCCTATTTTGTTGCAAAGACATCACAAGAACAACAACGTTATTGCAGAGCTTAACCAGCAAACCCAAAGAGCTCCAGAAATTTGCTTAGACCCTGAGTCCCACTCTCTTCAAAGTGTGCATTCAAATCGTTTTTTTGAAGGAGCACTAATCCAATCCAAAACCCAGTTAAATGATGATTACCAAGATACTTACTAGCCCCAGATTTAGAAGTTTTGAAACAATCTTGTCAAACACTCCTCTGTCATTTTCCTCATAAATTCTTGCAGCAATTTTTTGAACAATGTCTTCAGCAGTTAAAGGAGTGCCATCTAATTGATGGAGGCCATCTGGATCATCTGAAAGGATTACAGTTTTACTGTGTGCTGACCATCCTAACCCATTTAAATGTCTCGTAAAAAATATCTGCCCACATCTTTTTCTCTTCAGAACAAAACTGCATTTTTAGACACATTAGGAATATACTTTGATACACACTTTGGAAACCATTAAATCAGTCACAGGAAAAAGTTCTTTGTGTCAATTTTCCACATCTGGAAAATGTCTTTCTGACTGGCTCTCCTGAAAGAGCAAGGGTGAAGTTTAGGAGCTTACTCTCCTGTTTATAGAAAATACTGGTACAATTTCCATATCCACTTGTTTGTGTCTTCCTGGTATCTCCTTTCATTGTACAGCCACTTAGATCAAAACAATTCATGACAAATGGCACACAGTCTTGTTTGAATCTCAGCAAATTAACTTTTAATTATGTAATTGTTTCCTATGACAAATAGGTACCATTGTGACAATGGGAAAGGGAATACGATGCTTTGCTCTGTGATCAGCATACTTTGATATAATTAAAAATATCCTGAGCTAAATGCTGCTCTCAGAGGACTCACTTAAACTATAAGTCAATTAACTACTCCTGTAGCAAAGGCAAGTATTCTTTGGCCTTTGGTAATTTCAGCTAGGTTTGCGATTATGAGAATTATCTAAAATAATATTATACATATAATATTTGGAATAAATATAGGTGATTTAGCTGCATATAAAAGTACTTCTTTCTCACAAACCAGAATAAATATATTTTAATTCAAAAATATGCCCCATTTTCCTTCCATCAAATCTAAATTGCTAAAAAAACATTACAAATTACACAATTAGACTTTTTTCCATGGAAGTCTATTAAAATCAAGAGCAGTTCTTTTGTACTGTGTTTCAAAACCCTAACTGTAATACAACAAGCTTCCACAACTGGAAATAATTGAAACTGCACTCCAGTAACAAACAGAGCTCATGTTTAGTGGTGAATATGACATTCATGAAGGCAATCAGTTTGCAAGAGAAATCTGACCTAGAAGTCACTGACAGATGATGATGGAATACCTTGGAATTTATAATCCAGCCCACTTTTAGTGGAGTCATAGTCGTCCACGAGCCGGCGGCTCTTGGTGGAGTCTGCATCATCAATGGCCAGCTGCTGTTCATACAGAGAGCTTCTAATTGACTCCCTCTCCTTCTCATTCCTCTCTCTTTCTGCTACTGATTTGAGCAGGTTCAGGTCATCAATAAAGGAATAATTCCTGAATTCTGGCTTATTTTCTGGAAAATAGATCAATATCAACATAGCATAAAATCTTACACCTCTTTGAATACCATTATGAATACTGCTATAAAACCAGGAAAGATATTTTACCTGTGGGAGCTATTTTCCTATTCTTGTCTGCCTCAGCTTCAGCAATCTAATATATAAAAATAAAGCAAATGAAAGAGCAAACAGGTAGAAGGAATAAAATGTGTGATCTCTTAATTTGTCAGAATCAGCAGAGGGTTCAATGCCTGATTTTCACTCTTAGTAAGAAGTTTGCCTGAATAAGTACAACAGGAATAAGCACTTTCATCAGTACCACCCATCCTCTGATCAGAACCAGATATTACAAGAAGCTGCAATAGATTTTCTGTTTTAAGATAAATGCCAATTACATTTTCCTTCTTTATTCCAAGGTCGTGCTATATTCCCATAGGATGTCAATAGAAAGGGGTGACATATCTGTGAGCTGTTGGAGCTAACAACCTGCTTTCAGAATGCTGGACAGTGAAAGTCTCTATGCCAGTTCTTAAAAATTATTCAAACCCTATTTTGTATCTAACTCCATCAATAATCACTTTACTGACAAATCTTTTTTTACCCATTCATTAGTCATTCATGATATTCATGGATCCAGCCTGAAGGGCTAAAAATATTTATAGGAATTCTGTTAAAAAAAAAAGGTAAATATTTTTTCTTTCACTCACCTGCTCCTCCAAAGGTCTTTCTACACTTAATTGTCTGTTGTGTATAGCTTTATCTAGAATAAACACACACACATATACATATATATACACTCAGTTATATGATACATGCAACTACAAAGCGACAGCACATTTTTTCCTAATTTATAGTTTTCTCCCATAAAACATGGTGTCTTAAATAGGATGCCAACTGCTAGTTTTTGCAAAAAAAATATTCAGTGATCCTAGAAGAATGAGAACACAATAAAAAAAGTCAAACCTTTAAACAAAGCATGATTGGGGCAGAGGGGGAGGTTCTGCAGAAGAGAGAAACACAGATATACACTCAGCAATCTCTTTCTGATCAGAAAACCCACGAATTGGGGAAAAAAGTGCTGGAGGAGATTGACTAAAATAGCAATAATCGGATTGGCACAACCAAGAGATTAAAAATCTCTTCCATCCAGAATACCGCGGGAGACAGGGAGCAAGCAAAGACTTGTGCAGACACTGCTGTAGAACGGATAAAAACATTGCTTGGAAAAGACTGAAAAAAATCAGAGCGTTTCCCCTCTACCGGCAGCTATCCCTCCACTTTAATATTAGATTGCGGCTTCAGTGATCGGTGTCTCGCACCAGGAATATTGTTGCTTTAAGATCTCATTGCTTTTAGCCAAGTGGAAGGAAAGTTTTTACCATCCTCTACCCCGCAGAACTTTCCCCACCCGCGGCGAACGGCGAGAAGGCTGCGGGGCGGGCGCTTACCTGTGCCCGCGGGTTTGGGGAAGCCGTGCCCCCGGCTCGCCAGCAGCGCCAGCACCTGCAGCGCGACGGCCAGCCCGAGGAACATGGTGACACCCGCAGCCCCGCCGGGGCCTGCCAGGCACCGCCGCCCGCGGGAGCCGCCCGGGCGCTGTCCGGCCCGCGGTGCTGAAGCTCG
>JBBMKD010000022.1:12086759-12187785 GCA_037834095.1 Argya squamiceps | reverse complement strand
AACAAAAAGTGACAAAGAATTTAGTTTTTTTTTTTTTTTTTTCCTTTAGGGAATTGAACTTCTCTTTCTTCCCCTCTTCCAAAAAAAAAAAAAAAAAAAACCAAAAAAAAAAAAAAGGAAGAAAAAAAAAGTTGCTCAGACTTTTATCTTTCCTCATCACACTGTAATCACTTCTCTTCAGCTTCATTTCCCCCCCAGCTTTTTATTCAAAGAACTGAGGCAGCCTTTGCTCTGTCTTTAAATTTTATTTAAAATAAAAAAAGAGAGGGGGGAGAAGGAATGGATGAAGGGGAAAAAAATCCCTTTTCCTGACTAATACTAATAATACAGGTCAAAATGTCAGTCTATCTACAATTAAATGGAAAACAAAAAAGGTTTTCCCTTTTTCCCATGGTACAATGGCTCTGGAATATAAATTACCGATGAAGATGAAATAATACTTCAAAGCACATGGGGAAAGGCAGCACAACGTTTACAAAGTATTTTCCACCACAGGATGAAACATTGGAGACAACGGCGACCAATGGACTTCAGGGGGTATGGGTGAATAGCCCCAAACTAGCACGGAGGAGGATTTGAGGTCCCTATAGTCTCTGACCCCACGATAGGCTTTGTTTAACCAGGGCAGCTGCAGTTATCAACAGATGTTTCAGCAATAAATAATTGGTATCATCCCAGAAAAGATCCATCTACCTGGGGAGAGGGCACAATGCTGCAAACACTGCTCCACTATTACAGCCACATTAATCTCCCATCTAGCCAGGTCTCTCGGGGAGTTTGCTGCAGGTGTTGATCCCAGGAGGGAGGGCACAAACGCTCCAGAGTTAGAGAGCTGCTCTGGGATTGTGAAGGAGGTCGAGCCCTGCCATAAATTTCTGTCTGAGGCCACACACACCAAAGGGAGAAGGAAAATAAATACCCGAGAGCAGCCACTCCCCGCCCTCTCTGGGGAAATTCAGGAGCCCCAGAGATGTGGGGATGCTGGGGCTCCCACTTCCCAGCCCTGCAGTTTGCTGAGCTCCTCATTGCTCCTTCATGCTGTTCAGAGGAATCCAGGTTGTTCCCAAAGAAAACCTGCTGGTCTCACTGAGGCAGGACTCTGAGATCTCCTGGACACCTTGGAGTTAACTGGCAAGAATGGGATGGTGTTGGCTTCAGACCTGTACCACAGGAACAAAACCCCGTAAAATTCACAAACCTCACCTTTATCCCTGTCCTGGCAAAGGGACAGCCCTTAGCCCAGGTGTTACATTTACCACGGAAAAAAAAGGTATCCTCTATTTGCCACACGTCTGACATGTCTCTAGGAAAATCAGAAAAGCAAAAAGCAATCCACAAGTCTTGCCACTTTCTAATCTTTAAGCTCAAACTCATCACCTTAAGGGATGGGATCCCCAAGGACCTTTGGGATTCTGTGACTTCTAACACAGCCATCCTTTACTCACAGGGGAAATCACATTGAATCCTTGCATTTCCTGACTAGGTTTTGGCCAGCTTTGGTCCTCAAAGGGATTCTGTCATGTCATTTTATTGAAAGAAAAGCAGATGATTGTGCAAGCCCTAGTAGTGATCCTCATGATCTACTTGCAAAGCAGAATTAAACAAGGCACAGAATTCTTGTCCAATTTATGGTTAAAAAAAATATATGCGAACATTTGGCATTTTAACGTTCTTATAATGCCACTTTTTCAGGGAAGAGGGAAGCATTACCTTAGTGGAAACAGAACCAGAACTGCCCTGTGAAACCCCACCCTGAGCAGCTCAGTGGGACATTTTACACCACAGGAGTGTTGAAACTCATACCAGCAAGTCAGGGAGCCTGGCGCTGATCATATCTTGCAGGTTTGTTTTGTCTTCTGGGCCGAGGTCTTGTTTGTACTGCCACCTCTCCGGCACAAAGGGCCACTTCATCTCCTTGGCCGCCTCCAGGAGGCTCCTCAGCTCCTCGGGAAGCAGAGCTGAAAGGGTCAGAGAGCAGGTGAGGATATTGCAGCTCCAGGAGGCTCCTCAGCTCCTCGGGAAGCAGAGCTGAAAGGGTCAGAGAGCAGGTGAGGATAGTGCAGCAGGTTCAGCCGCAGCACTGGCAGCAGCAATCTCTCAAAAAAACCTTCTCCCAGTTTCTCCCAAGAGCTCCTTGTCACCAGCCTGGTGGGGAGGGAAGGGGAGCTGGCCTGCCATCCGTTCCCCTCGGCTGCACTACCCTCCAGGTAAATGGGAGCCTCCAGCCATTAAAAAGGCTTTTAGCAGGAAGTCGTGCCGGCTGGTGGCTGCCTGGGCGTGAAGAGCTGCTCCAAGAGAGGCAGGAGAGGACACTGGGGTCAATGGCCCAGGAGATCTGTCCCCCTTGCTGAGGTGACAGTGGCAGAGCCATTCTGGAAAGCCACTTCCAAACTGGGAGATAAACCTGGCCCATAGATAGCAATCAGGCAGAAATCTAAAGGGTTATAATGAACATTAAGCACAAGCTCTGGAGAAGTTCATCCCTCCCTGCTCCCTCTCCATACTGGTCCTAAGCCACTCCATCAGCTTTGGTTGGATCCCCAACCTGATCCAACTAAGGATGCAACTGCTAGGAGCACACAGCCAGAGATCTGGGCTTGGATCTGTCCCTTCCTTTCAGCCACAGCCCACATTTTTCTTGCAACAGGGGTGTGTGGATGTGCTGTGCCGTGCTAACCACTCGGCTGGGCAGCCTCTCTGGCCAATAAAAGTGGATTAACAAAGATTATTGACCAGATGGGGTTAATGGTGATCATCAGCTGCAGATCTGGCCCCTTCTGGCCATTAATCCCCTGAAAAAACCCTGCTCAGAAACCAGCACTGCTTTAACGAGGCAACGCAATAAATGCATTGCTACATATTTTTTAATCAATCCTTTATGCAGGGACTCTGGAAAATGAACTTCATGAAAAGGATATTACACGCTCATGTTGCAGCACATTCACAGGTATGGTTTTCCTGGGGAGAAACAGGAAGTTGGATATTTATGGTCCTCCTCCAAAAAGTCAAGTTTACAATGTTAGTGCGTTTTTCAGCCCACATTTTCTCACTTGTTGCCTTCCCAAGGAAACATGAGGTTTGGAAATCTTCCCGTTACATATCCTGGCTTAATGTAAAGCCCAGTTTCCTTATCCTCCTGGAGTGCTGCCTGAAGGGGCTCAGCCCTGAATGCCGCGGCAAGGCGGCCGAGTGCCAGAGCTGACAGGGAGAGGAGGTCCTGCTCCCACCCTCACACTTGTCACTGGAAAATCAGTGCAGGAGCAGAGATATCCGCAGGGATATCCATCTCATCACGAGGAACACAACATTATGGACAGAAGGACTTATCTGCTGCACAGAAGGGCGGCGACTGAACTTCCTAAGTCTTTTCCTAAGGAAGATCCAGCTCCAAGGACAAGAGTTTACCCTTGTAATAGAGAGCTGTTCTCACTGCTGGCAATATAAATTCATTAATTAATGAAGGCTGAATGGCCACAGAAGTGGACTGGAAGTATTTCTAGCTTAAAAAAGAAATAAAGCAGAAATCCAGACCCACCCAACACCCGTTCTGCCCCCTGAAGGGAGATAAAGACGTGCTCCCCCTCTCCCCACCATTTCCATGGATTTGGCTCTCAGTCCTTCCTGCTGCAGGTCTGAGAAAGCCGGGGGGGAACAAAGGAGAGGGGGGCGAGGAAAGCCCCTCGGCCCCTGCGCTGGGAGGGTCCCCCCGAAGCCGAGAGCCGCCGACCTGCGGGGCCCTTGCCTTCCCCGGGCAGAGAGCCCCAGCAGTTATTAATGTCGCTGTCACCACCCCGCTGCTGGGTATTTTTCTTTCAGCTGATGGGAACACGGCCCTCGGAAAAGCCCGAGCAGCACTTGGGGCTCTGATCGCCCATTTCCTGAAGCAGTTTACCTGAAGGACCGTGTCTAATCGAGTGATTATAAGGGCACTGATTTACCTTATCTGGAACTAAACTGATTATTTCTCATACTTTGTGGTATTTAATAGGAGAAAAGGAGGGAGGAGGATGAGGGGGAAGAGCGCTACCTGATTAGGAGTTCAAGAGCCTATTCTGCGGAGCCATAATAAAACTTAAAAGAATTTGCGACGAGGAAACAAAGTATCCTTTGTTGGAAACAAAAGAAGAGGAGAGAAAAACCTTCCAGTATCCATAACAGAAACCTACACGCCACCCTCCAGCGCAAACAGACTTAGGTGCTTCAGAAAAAGGCAGCTGACCTCCCAGCAAGAACAAGGATGGTCGGAAAAACATATTCTCAACGGCTCCGCGCCCCGGGACAAACAAAGGGTTTTAAAGATCACATTAACGTTAGGGCCGAGCCACTCAAGCAAGGCAAAACCAAACATTATTAACACCAAACTGGAAAACGGGCAGTGCCGCAGATGTGTCACGCGAAGGGAAACCTTAATTCCGCTGGAATTAAGAAATAATAAATCCTCCTCTCACAGCGCCACAGCGATACCAAAATAGCTGCTGGTTTCCAGCAGGTAACGCCAGCATTAAAACAAATGTGGAATCCTGCTATTATTACAGCTCTAGCTAAACGCTGCTTCCTTTCCTGGTTATCTATTCCAGCCTTTAGCCAGTATGGATTTTCCTTTCAAGAGGGATATTGCAAAGGTGGTTTTTTGTTTGGTTTTTTTTGTTGTTTTTTTTTTTTTGGTTTTGTGGTTTTTTTTTCCCTTGGACACCACTTATAGAGGTCACACACATTTTACAAGATAAAGATTCGGGCAATGAGCTCTTTAATATATGAGGAGAAGCTGACAAACAGAGAGGGCCCTCCCCCAGTTTCTATGAAAGGAGGGGAAAGATGTGCCCTTGTTCAGAAGGTGCATCCTTTTTTCCCTTTCTCTCTCTTTCTCTTTTTTTTTTTTTTTTTTTTTAATAACTGAAATTTATGTGCATCAGCAAACTTTTGGGCATTGTTCTTCCCAAACTAAACTGTTCCTTACAGCTTCATGTTTATTGAAGCCTAAAATTAGAACTGACAGCAATTCACTGCAACAAAGTGGACTTCTTTTCCCTGCCTGCCTGCAGCCCGCATCCCATTCACGGCCTCGAAATCCAGGCATCTCTTGACACTCATCTGCCCGGAGAAGAAAAATAGGGCAGGGCTGAGCGCCGGCGGAGCCCTGCCGCCTCTCCTGGGGAGAGCTCACCTTGGCACCGCCGGTATTCCCGCTCCTGCCCCTCGCCCGTGGCGGCCTTTGCCGCCAGGAGCGTGTCCAGAGCCCGCTGGCACTCCTGCAGCAGCACGGCCACGGCGCTTTGGTTATTCATGAGGGCTGATCCCAACTGGGCTGTGAATCGGGTGTCCCCGGGTGCGTGGTGATCAATTACTTTAGGAGAAGACACGGGCTCCAAATGAAAAGGATTCCCTTCCAAGGCCGAGGTACCTGGCGAACAAAGGAGGGGGAAAATGATTAACTAAAGTATCATCAATTATCTGAAAGGCTCAAGCAGGGGGAAAGAATAGGGGAAATACATGGAAATACGTGACAGCCTCGGAGGAGTTTATCAGAGGAGTGTGTGAAACCACGGTGACAGTGTGCGAGGGGAACATCCCCGAGGTGCCAGGGGGACACGACAGGCTCATCAGTGGAGCCGTGACATCCCGAGCAGGGAAGTGACTGTCGGGGCTGTGCCGAAGCCCTTTGCACCTGGGAGGCTCGGGGCTGTCGCACACAGTTAGCCAGCACTGAAGGCAGGGAGGAGCATGCTGTGTGCATTTCCCAGAGCACAGAGACCCTCTCTTTTACCCCGGGATGCCACCCCGTGCCTGAATGTTCTCCATCTAGTCCCACTGCAAGTCCTCCCGGTGCTTAGGACATTGCCAGTGGTGATGCAGGAAACCCCCAACATTTTCCCATGACAGCTATCTGGCTCAGCACCTGCCAGAACACTCAGGCAGCTTTTGAAAATAAATACAAGATAAATACTTTGGGTGTGGGGGTTTTTTCCCCATCAATTTGATGATGGTTTCACTTAGAAAACTGCTGGTGCAGTTTGAAGCACTACAGTCAGGAGCAGCTCCAGTGAAAACACATCTAAAATTTGGGGAACACTATGGCAGTGAAGGAGGAAGAGGAGTGCAAAGGACAACACACAGAGGCACAGTTTGCTCTGCTGACTGGAAACCACTCACTTTTTAGCAGCTACGTTTCCAGGCAGTTTTTTCCCTTTCTGCTGTGGCTCTGGGATGGCTGCATCCTGGAGCTGGTGGCAGATAGGCTGTGCTCCCAAGGGCACTGAGCAGAAGCAAGCTGCCAGACTGAAAAGCAGAGGGCAAAAGAGATGCACTCATGCGAAAGCAGAGAGGATCAGAGAGCCTCCCGTGGAAGGGCAGGTGGAGCAGGGAAAAGATGGGATTCAGCAGCAAAGAGCCTGGAGGCAGGAGCTACTCAGTGGGGCTCTGACTGATTCTGCAGACAAATGTCACAGAAAGAAGAAATTCAAAAAGTAGCTGCAAAAGGGAGACCAAGGGAAGGATCACAAGCACGTAAGAGAAGCTGGGGAGCAAGTAAAAGATCAGCCAGAGGCAGAGCCATGGATAAAAGCAGAAGGAAAACCTAGAAAATGTTGCCCATCTTTTTAGCCCCAAGTAAGAGCCACCAGGGCCACTCTCTGCAGGGTTTGAGCCAGCTGAGGATAGCTGGGTTCTGGGATCACATCCCTGTGATGCACCAGGCACAGGGCCCATTGAGGGGCTCCCGTCAGGAGCAAAAGGAGATGGGGCCAGAGACAGGGCTGGGGACAAAGCTGCAGCATGGTCCAAAGACCCCCAGGAGATGGGGCTGAACTGCCTGTCACTGACAGAGATGAATCTAAAAAAGGACACAACAATGGGATTTGCTCAAGGTGCAAGGTCCAAGTCCCCATCCTAGTTCACAAAGGTCCTCTCTCCCTAAGCATCTGTCAGGGACAGATCTCTGAACTCAGGAACAGCAACCAGAAAGCAGAGTCCTCTGCTCCACCCTGCCAGGTGTAGACAAGCTGATCCAGTGGCTGGGTATCCATCAGGGAAAAGAAAAGTATAGTCACACTAACACACCTATGCCAGCTTGGCTTGCTCTGTTAACTGCACTGACATCTGCTAATTGATTTATCTGATTAGCCAGGCCTGTGGGAAGGAGCGTGCAGCCATCCCAGGAGTACCTCCCAGGTTGGGATGAAGCATCCCTGCCATCTGGCCTGGACTCCATGCCTTTGTGTAATTGATTTCTCAAAAACCTCATTTTCCAGGGGCCCCACTCCAGTGACTACCAAGCACATATACACCTGCCTTGGATCCACTGTGGACAGTAGTCCTGGGAACTGGAAACTGCTGCAGGAGCGTGCAGAAGCACACTGGAGAAGGCCTGTGCTCAGCTGCCACCTCACAGCCTGTAAATAAATGCTCAGAAGCACAACTGGCTGTGAGGATGCACTAAAGCAAGCAAACATAGGGATATTTCCCTTTATAAAAAATAACACAGCACCAGGAGCATCCAAGGGAGCTCATGGACGTGCTCCACCTCTCTGTGCTACAGCCCAGAGCCCCAGATCAGACTGTTTAGCCCAGCTCTCATTGGGTCTTCACTGCAGGCAGGAGGGCCCCGTGGCTTTGTGAGCCACACAAGCTGCCACTCTCACAAAGAGCTGCTGGGGCTTAGAAGGGAAGCTCAAATTAGTGTGGAAGTACAGCACTTGGCTTCCTTGGATTGGGAGGATTTAGCTCACTAGGTCCCTAACAGTGATCTATGAATGTCAGCAAGCCAGGGATTTTCCTTCAAGTACATTTTTTTCCAAAGAATTGACTAAACAGCAAGGACACGGAGTAATAAAACAATGATTTACCACAGCAGCGACACCCAAGTGCTGGAACCACAGAGAAAAGTCCAATAAACTGTACATTAGTACTCAGGAGGTAGAGAGTCTTTGGAGACCCATCACTGGGGACAATGACTCGCACCACAAAATCAGCTTAAAATGCACCACGGAGCTTTTAAAGCACATCAGCATCCTTTACACAGATGCCACTTTGTAAGTTGTGTTTTGTGACAGCTGTGGTGTTGAGTGACAGCTGGGAGGGAGAAATAACCAGGCACGCAGCTTTCCTGGGGAAACACAGGAGCTGAGCCTAAAGCCTGAGAGCAGAACAGCAAAAAAACTTCTGGAGGCCTTTAGAGCCCTCTCAATGGTTACTAATCAGCTTTCTCAAAGTTCCCTTAAATCCTAACAAGTGGCACTTTAAGGAGATGGTTTTGAAGTGGTAAAAATTGCAGCTTGACATGCTGCAAGGCTGCCTGGGCAAAAAATGTTTTCTAAGCGTGCACTTAGAAATGCTCTTTGAAAACACATAATAAAAACGATTTTGGCATCAGATTGAGGATTTAAGCACTCCTTGGTGACAGGAAAGCTGCCTCACTCCCGTTTTGGGCAAAATCAGCTTTTAAATGCTTGATGTAATTGTTAAGGCACTTTAAAACAGAAATTATGAGGAAAAAAAAAATCTGTGCCATTTCTGATTGAAGCCTGGATTAAAATAACTCCTTGCATCAAATATGATGAAAAAAAAAGACAAAGGTCTCAGGGGGTGAGCAAATACATTTCTGTAGTTGGCCTCTAATTGGAGTTGGGGTTCAGAACAAGAGGGATGGAGGGAGGAATTGGGTGGGATAGAGAGAAATGATCTCTTTAATAAGAAATGGGCCATACTGTGACATTTCAGAGCCCTTGGGCTAGAAGACCAAAAGATCTGTCAAGAGAAAGGAATTTTAAGTTCTGCCATGGATGGAAGGAAGCCCGGGAGTCAATCTAGCCGGTTTAAGACCGCAATTAGCTCTGGAGGCTTTAAGAAAAAGAAGATGTAATTGCTGTATTCAAACTTCAAATGCAGCAAGGATAACAAGCACTGGTTTCTCAGACAACATCATTTGGGAAATTTTCCACAGCATTATGGTCCTGAAACACAAATTAGAGATCGCCAGACCTTTTCTCTCTGAAAATATATTATCCTAATTTTCATCTTATTCAGGGTATACCCTCCAGTTCCAGGGAGACTAATGAAGAGGAAGCAAAGACCTGATGAGTTCCATGTGGAGACTACATTTATGGATTAATCCCAACAGGGAGCAAATAAACCTTATTCCCAGAGCTCTCGGTTGGGACTCGACACAATCAATCGAGGAATGGAGAGTTATTTATGACTGAGGCTGTTTTGACTTTCAAATAAACATTTTAATTATTTTAAGTGTTACACTGGAACTTAGAATGTGAGCCCTGTTTTCATTGCACTGCCTTGCTCTCCTGTCTCCTAATCCCAAACCACTTCAGTCATTATGGCACTGTGCAAATGATACTGATTTTCATGCCTAAAACATTTGAAAGGGAAAATCCACGGACCAGGCAAACTAGAGACGAGGAAGGAGGAAAAGGAAGGAGGATCCCTCTGAGCAGAGCCAGCATAAATGAAAGGAACACTCTCAAACTACACTGAGCCTGAAGAAAATGAGGTGCCCAACTCTGAAACCCTTTTGTAATCAAGTTGGCACATCCTGATCCATCCTTGTATCCCGCTCTTCTCTGCCTGCTCCTATAAGCAACTTTAATAACCAAGTGTTTATTTTCTAGCAGCTCATTTCAATTCAAGTACCTGCACCACTTGCACTGGCACAGCTTTTCCCTCCAGCCCACATTTGGTGTGCCGTGGCCCTTCCACCCGTGGCTTCCCTGAGGTTAATGAAGCCACACTCATTTTTGGGGAAGCTCTTTGGGCTGTTACAGTCTCTTGCTAAATAAAGATAAGGGGTGAATTCATGACACAGAGGCAGTGCTAGCTCTGTTGTAGCTGTTGGAGTTACAGTGTCACCTTCATATCATGGCATTTCACCTCCCTTTGCTTTCTGTAGGGAGACTGAAAAAAAAACTGCAGGAGATTGTGCTTGGAAGAGCAAGGGAACATTTGGGCTGGTGTTTTTACCTGAAGCAGGTGAGAGGGAGCATGCACGTCACACAGCAGCCCTGGCTGCTCTCCCTCCTGTGCACGAGCCTTCTGGAGCCCTTCCTGCCACTCCTGTCAAAAATAACAGGCTCAGCTTTATTTTTGAATTTGGCAGCTTGAGGGACTAAAAACTAAAACAGAAAAAAAAAAATAAAAAGAAAAGAAAAGATGCTCTTGATAACTTAGCAAAGGTTTCAATAATCAAGTTAATATCATCTTCCACAGCAGGCAAATTCAGTTTCCCTGAATATTTCAGTGCACACATGCTTGTGGTTCCCTAGGGCATTTACCTTTCTTTGTGAAAAGATGGTTTTTAAAAAAATAAATAGATTTGCTAGGGGCTTTATTCAGTTAGTTAGCTAGTTTACTTCTCTGGCTTAAAGATTAGATGTTTTCTTTTGGTAAAGCTGGCTATCCCAACTGGCTGTATTAAAATAAGGAAGAATCTCAATCAAAAAAGCCTCTCCTAAGGCAAGCTTTCTTGTTAATATGCACCAACATGAAAGGGTTTCTTTTCATCCTATACAACTACAGTGTGTGTAAATTGCAGGGGGCTCATTGGCATAAATCTTGGCTGTGACCTCTGAGGTAAACTGGATTTACATTACTTTCTGACAAGAATTAAATGAAGGCCTTGTGGATATATGAACAGCCTTCTAGACTGCAACAGATGGGCATGAATGTGCTCCCTAGGCAAACTATCAGTGACATCTGTGTCCTCCAAATTCTGGTGGTCTCAGCCAATTAGCAGGCAAAAGGAGAGGGAAAAAAAAAAAAAAAGAAAAAAAAAGGCTGCCCCTGCACAGCTTCCCCAGCCTGAGCTGAAGCAGAAGTGCTTCTGTTTGGAAATGGGATCAAGAACAGCCTCCAGCAGCAAGGAGGTGCTTTGCTGGCTGCTATAATGCAGAGGTGACACTACAGGGAAAGCTGAAGTAATTAGGTAGAACAGATATTAATATTAATACAGGACAAATCCCAGCCCCACCTAAGCCTGTGTGGGGCTGGGATAATGGGCTACCATTATGGATTTACACTGCTGCAGCCAAGGATGGAGATTTGTGCATCCAGAAAAGCAGAGGAGGGGGGAAAGTGAAGCCCAGTGCCTGACACAGCTAAGGCAGGAAAAGCCCCGCTCCTGATTCATATTCAAACCCCCACCACGACCCCCTCTCCCAGCAGAAGTTGGAAGGGACCCATAAGGATTCCCAAATCCTCTCCAAGCATCCCTCCTCTGGGTGGATGGGGTCTGGGGAGCAACAAATTTGATGGCCACTGCACCTGCCTGCTCCAAAGCTCAGTGACTTGTGGAAGTGCATTTCAGCTGCAAACAACCTGGGGAAAAAAACCCAAACTTTTCTAGTTTTGTTTGTCAGAATGAGGTTTGGGCCCCATCAGGGAGTCAAAACCCATCTCCAACCTGCAGCAGAGCCATGGTTTTAGGCCAGTTATAGCAGAGGAGTGACCCAGACCAACACAAAATGTGAAGCTTATTCTCTGTCCCCCAGTTTTTAATGGAGCTGCCACGGCAGGAGCAGGCAGGACCTCTGGCTAAAAGCAGAGGATGGAACAAAAGCACCTGTTGTTTTGCCCTGGTCATGACTTTTCAGAGAGGCCACTTGAGTGCTTTTCCCTCACCATTGCTACCCCAAGTACTACTAGGGGATGTTAAAAAAAAAAGGGGAAAAAAAAGGGAATAATTGAAGGGCAGATCAATAAATTAAAAAGTTCTAAAAAAAAAAAAAAGAAGAAAAAGAAAAAAAGGCATAATGAATTTGGTACAGCACATATTTTTAGATCAAAGATGCCTTTGAAGTGACAAACCCTTAATCCATAAACTACTGAAGCACTTCCTTTCTCTCCCAAACTACTTGTTGTCAAATAAAATGGAAGTTAAGGAAATTATCTTTATCTGAAAATGGCCAAAAGAAGCCATCACCTAATGACAGCCTTGTCAAAATGACAATTGGGGAAATTGTTAGGAAGGGGAGGCCTGACGACTGGAGGAATAAGCTGGCTGTTTGCTCTAATCTGGTGAGGCAGGCCCCACACAATTCCAGTCAGCTTGCTGTGTGAAACAGCTAAGTCTTTGTCAGAGCAGGCAGGGGCTGGAAAGACTTCTCTTTCATGAATATGTATCACCACCCTCCACGTCCACAGAAAAAAAACCCCAAACCTTCCAAACAGCAAAAAAAAAAACAAAACCAAAAAAATACCCCTACCACCAAACAAACAAAACCCTCCAAAACATAGGAAATAAATCCCAAAGCAATAAAAACCTGAGAAATGGAGCCACAGGGAAAGAAAAAAAACGACTAAGCAATGAAAGTGCATGTTTTGGAAGTGCAGGCAGAAGGACCCTCTTCCCAAAGGCTTTCTTTGCACTTTTATGCCCCAGCAGACTGGGATGAGGCACTTCAAGTGCACAAAGGCAGAAGGGCCCATCGGGGTATTTAATGTCCATCGCTGTGTTTTATATTTGGTGGCACCAAACCCCGGGCCACAGGCACACACACACAGCTGGGCTGTGAGACAGAGCTCAGGAATTCCCTGTGCCAGGAGGGAATCACCCAGAACAGGTCTCAACACTGCCAAAGGCAGGCACAGAGGCAGCTTTGGATCAGGGGCAGAAATTTCCTGTGAAGCCTAAAAAACCCAGGGAGAAGGGGCTCCTTGACAGGCAACAACACAAGTGAGGTGCTGAGAAGTGACTCCCCAGAGCTCACACTGAAATGATTTTCAGAGAGAAGTCCACGACATCTGTGAGCAAAACCCTTCACAACGCTTTGACTCAGGAATCGTGGGTCACCTTGGAGCTTGGGAGGTTTTTTCTCCATCTGTACAATATTAAATCTCAAGCATTCTGAGGACTGGCATAAAAGTGAACCAGGAGAGCCAGATGAAGCGTGCTGGGCTGCTGGTGGAGATGGATGTACAGGCAGAAAGTGCCTTAAAAGGCGAAATGGCTCAAAAAATCGTGTCAGAAACACTGAGTCTCTGCAGGACTGAAACTTCTGTAAACCCAAAATTGTGTTTTAAAGCAATGGATGGGCTGATGGGAAGAGAACACGGGATCAAATAAAGCCTATGCCTGCTGCAGAAAACCCAAATGGAGATATTTTAAACTGTGTCTGTTGGAGAACTGTGACATCATTAAAGCACAACAATGTCTGAAAAGTTAACTTTGAGTGCTTGTTGCTATATTTTTTAATTTTGCTTGTAAAACTGCAAACTATATCTTGCTTTATTACAGAGAGCTTGTGGTATTATAAACTTGTTGATATTATAAACTTCAGTTTTTCTCGAAATAACAGCCAGAGTATGAAAGTTTGGCTCCCAGCAGAGATATCAAGACACAATGCCCAGTTTTGAGGTTCCCAATATTATGCAATGTTTGCTGTAGACATTTCCATTTCATTAGCATATTCTGCTTTACATGAAATCCAGCAATGAATGCTGTCCCTGATCTAAGGCTAATCCTCTTTAAAGAGCTACAGGCTATATTACATGTGGCCACAGCCACGGTTGTGCCAGGGCTGAATCACTTTGAAGCCTATTGAACAGAGTTCCCTTGTGAGGCCATGCACAGAGCCAGAAACCAGTGCTCCCTGTGCTGTGAAATCCTGCTGTTTCCATCACCAGGAGTTTCTGCCAGGGACAGAGCAGGGTCCCAGGCAAGGGGCTGCAAACAAGGGAGAGACACTCAGCTGCCTTCATCACCCCTCAGTGCCAATTTTTGTGCCTACAAGTAATAAAAATCCTTTTTTTCCTACATCTCAACTTGGAGATGCTGCTTGCAAAGGAAGGGTTTCCAGAACAATCAAAGGTGAAGGTGAACCAGACACCCCCTTCCCTGAGTAGAAAGGAAGCTGCTTGAGTAGTTTGGGACACAGACACATCTGTTTTTGAAGGAAAAAGAGAGAAATGGTCATGTATGTACCTGAGATAACTAACTGAGGTAATGGAATTGTGTTTTTATTGCCACACAATGTGGAATCTTAACACCTTCACATCTATTTTCCCCTTTAAATCTATAAATGTAAAGGGGAAAAAAAAATCACAAAACGACAAAAAGATCACCATATTCTCTGGTCCTGCCACATACCAGCAAAATACGGTTTATATTATCCTTAATAGTTCAAAATTACTTTCTTTGTTCAATGAAGGGAACTGGAAAGGTTGTCTCTGCTCAGCCTGCACTGTGCACATGAAGTTTTCTCTGTCTGGATGGTGTCAAGCCAGACAAGGAGAGTGGTTCAGCCTCCAGAGTAAAATGTGGGCCCTGGTGAAGGCAATGTTCAACCTCCTTACTACCAAAACAGCCACACAAATTATTTTTTCCTTTGCAGCAAAGGGAGAAAGGGTCCAGAGAAAAAACAAACAAAAGGTGGAGGGAGTGGCAGAGGGAATAGGAAAAATAATCAGGACGATGGTGAGAGGGAAGAACAGAACAGACAGCAGCAGGGGCAGGAAGATGGGAGAGAAACTGAGAAGGAAGAGAAAGGGAGAAGCCAGAGAAGCTCTAAAGGAGGATCAAGGGCAGGTCATGATGTAGAATGAAAATGAGAACTTGGAAAGTGACATAAAGTCCATCTTGTAAGGAATATGTCTCCTCAGCAGTCAAGGTGAGTTTCCTCAACAGTTTATTCAGGTCAGATGAGAAGAAAAGAGAAGTGGAAGAGTTCTTTTTCCTGAGTAAACAAGGAGCAAACTGTGCTCTTTCCTCCTTCCTTGGAAGATCTCCTCTCTGCTTATGGCATGGAGCTATTCTTGGCTCTGGGAGCTAAAACTTCAGTGAACACACATCCTCCTCATGCATCTCTCCTCCCTCTTACACTGACATCCAGTGGAATACAATGGGATATCTCTGGACACCTGTCTTTGAGAAGGGCTTGTATCTTTTCTGTTTGAACATGAGGCACTCGGTTGCTGTACAGCAACAACTCATTGCAGAGCCTCCCTACAGGTTGTTGCATACTCCACTAGGCATTTCCCAGCTCTTGGAAGTTATCACTGCCATCATCACCGTTAACTTACAAGTTCCTCGACAACTCTTGCACTAACTACCATGTTGCCCTCACAGTTTTCTTGCTTGCAAGTGTTTGAAATCTTGCAGTGCTGTTCTCACGCAGCTTCACAAAAAAAATGTGTATTTTTAGCATTTATCTATCCTTTACATTTTTCTGCTCTGGGAGGAGAAATGTGATGGATGGTGATGTTCACCATCCAGGTCGAAGAGGTGGCAACCTGTGTAGCCAATCTCTTGACCTCTGTACAAATGTGTATAAGTAATCGAGTCAGATAATTAGAATAGAATAAAGGAAGAGAAGCTTTCCCTTGACCTGCTGCATCTGACTCGTTCCTCGGGTGCCCTGAAACTGCCAGACTACAAAAATGAAATTTATGACTTAAAACGAAAGATAAAGGAAAGACCCCACCCTCCCCACCACCACCACCACCAACTAACAACCACAAAGCATAAAGATTCCCCAAAACGAACCTTGTCTTCCCGTGTCCGGTCACACATTGCCACCTACTGGCTCCCACTCCTGTGCTCCGGGCGTTTGGGTGGTTTGGAATGAGACAAGGGCCGTGAGCAGCCCGGGGTTTATGGCTCTAAATCAATCAGCTCTCACTCACCTCCTCCCCAGTGACTCCGAAGGACGGCTCTGGGTCACCCCGGGAGAACAAGCCCGGGGACAGGGAGGGTACAGCTGCATCGTGCCCAGGCCCATGTGACAGGTGACAAGACACGAGTGAGGCATTCAAGGCCAGGGAAAGCCAGCAAACAGGGCTCATGTGCCTGGAGAGACACACCTGGGATATGGAGAGGGCTGGGGGGGACAACTACCCACCTACTGCACCTTTCTTGGGCTTTCTGAGCTCAGCAGGTCACTGCTGCCACCTGCGCGGTGACACGGAAACGCACGGCTCGTGTCCTCCCGTGCCCAGAGCCAGCCCTGCAAAAAGCACCACCTCTGCAGAGTTCTGCCCCAAAAACAACCCTCAGTGCACTCAAACTGCGATGTCTGGCACAAGGGGTGTCACCAGGTCGCAGCATCTGCTGTAATGTTCACCTGGTGACACTACGGATGAGCTGTGCCAGTGAGTGGGAACGCTGGTGACCAAAAAACCACAACATTTACAGGTGTTGTCACCCTTTACACCTCAACCCACTGGCAAATCTGAGCACCACATCGACAGTTTTAATAACCAGGTGTAAAAACTGACCTTGGGAGGGAAGGACAGAACTGTGGAAACCTCAACACAGCAGAAATCAGGCCAGACCTCCTGTTGATTCAGCACGGTGAGGATACTTTCATCCTGTAAATTTAAATAGCAGAGACAAGGAGAAAGTTTCACACTGTTCCAGACTGCTGCTGGTCTCAAATGTCCACAGAAAGGCTTTTATGCCATAACAGAGACCACTATAAAGGACATTTTCCCCAAGTGTCCAAGAAATGTCATCACAGCATTCCCAACTCACAACTAGTCACACAGATGATTAAGAGACTCTGCTTCCTATAAGTCTTCTGACCTACCATGAACATCCCAGAAAGAGAAAGAAACGCATTTTCCCTCACTGACTCCTGTTTCCTGAGCCAATTATGACTGACAGCAACATAAAAGTTCCTCGTATGTTTCCATTTCCCAGATTTGCCCTGTGTAGGCTCTGGAGTTACAGCAATCAGTTGTCAGAAAAACAACGTGTCGTCACAGCCACGTCAAAAATACCTCCATATTCCAGCCTGAAAAACACTAAATTAGCCCAAACACCGCATTTATTTTCAGTTTCGCTTTCGACTGAAGAAATTGCAACTAAAAGAAGAAGTTACTGTTACACTGGAATGATCTCTATTACAGCACGGAAGAATTTTAACAGGATGATCACCCCAAACCCCCACAGGCACAGAGTGCCTGCATAGTTTTTGGTTTTTTTTCTCATAAAGGGCAAAGCTGGAGTTGTTTTCCTGAAGCTGGCAGCATTTCAGCTGACTAGAAATTTATTGCAGAGAGTAGCAATCCAGAGAGTAGTAAATCCAGTTCCTGCCCTCCCCTGTACAAAATCACACAGAGCTATACTTAAATCCTAAACCAATAAAGGAATATGCAGCTAATTTGACCTTACACAATCCTAGGAAAAAGGGAAAGGTCCTTACATACCTCAATAGATACAAGTATCAAAATAATCCTATCAGAAAAGTTGTCTCATGACCTGGGACTCCGGCTGTTTCCGGAAACAAAGGGCTGACAGGAATTATAACCATCGACAGATGCAATAAATAGCAGGGTTGTGCAATTCTGGCTTTTCCAGAAGGCAGCAAAGTACTTTATTTTTCTTGTGTGTGAGCACACAGGCCCCGCCCCGCCTGTTGTAAAAAAACGGCCTCCATCTGTGGGAGAAAGTTGGAATAATCTGTTTTCCTTCTCTGCTTTTCAGCACATCTTCTTACAAAACACAGTTTAATCCCTTTTTTTTTTTCTCTCTCTTTTTTTTTCTGATGTCAGGGAGAAGAGCCCATGGAAGAGCTGTTTTAGATTGCATACCGATAAAAGTTATTCCACAAGAACTACAAAGGAACTTATCAACCCACGAGTCATTTACTTGTTTGCTGAAGATACAAAAAGAACCCACAAGTGAAAAAGAGTTTCTGTGAGCCAACACAGTATTCCACCGGCCGTGCCAAAGCAATCAAACCCTCAGTACTTACTCGCTAGTCCCAACGCTGTCCGGGCACAGGGAAGGGAGGACACGGAACATTTGGGATCTGGATTGAAAAGGAACAGGTTTGCTTTGCCACTTGTTCTATGCTGGGGAGTAATACAGACGAATATGAAAGACCAAGCTGCTGGATAAAGAAGAATTCGGGACTGTCTCAGGATTTGTAAAGAGAGAAAAAAAAGAGAAGTTAGAAAAAGGAAAAGTTTTCAGATCAGTTCAGACCACCGGCCAGGGAAAGTTAAGGTTATTTCCCAACGCGGTGCAATAAACCTGAACTGCAGTTGCGTAAGGCAGACAACCAAATATTTTAAAATAATCAATTTAAGAACATCATCAGGTGAACCGCTATGCTCGTAATGCGCCGCCTACCAAAGCGTTTTACCCCTCAGGGGGTTCATTTGGGGGGTAAAACCGAAATTATTCTGTCTGACAGCCGAGCCCGCTAACTTGCGATCCCTGACACGGCTCTGAGCGCAGGTTCAGATGGCCCCGGACAGACCTGGGGCTTTTCCTTTAGAGTTATTCATATAACTCTATATAATATATAATTTAACGATTTTTATTTTTTTTTTTTCCTTTTATTTTAAAGAAGCTCTACTTCCGCCCGCGCGCTGCCCTCAGCGTCTCCCGGCCCAGCACCGCCCATCTCAGCTCTTCCCGCCCCCCGCTTCAGCTCCTCCCGCTTCAGCTCTTCCCGCCGGCTCCCGGAGGAATTACCGGGAAAGAGGAGGCGCTGGAGCCCTCGGCAGGCGCCGGAGCCCCGCTCCCGGCAGGTGAGGAGGAGGCCGGGCCGGGCTGACGTGAGGGGAAGGAAGGAAGGAGACGGGAGAGATCAGCGGGAATAGCGGGATGTCGCCAGGCTGTTCCCGTGGGGGCGGCGGGTTCGGTGCGGAGATCCCGGGCTGGCCGTGCTGTGGGCTGGGGAGGTGGCACCGAGCCTGCTCCGGGAGCCGGGGCCCGAGCCCATATCCTTACGGCTCCGCCTTGTCCTCCTGCCTCTGGAAGTGGGGATAATGACACTGGCTTTCCCGTAGGAGAGGATGAGGTGAGATCACGGTCGGTTTGACTCCAGTGAAGGGAGGGACAACAACAACAGAGCAGTGGCTGCCTTAGAGCTGCGGGAGAAATCTACAGAAAGTTTCTTTCTCCTGGCCAGCACACTAGTAAGTAGAAACTCCTTTAGCATTTATGTGAAGGGATATTCAGTATGTTCAACCTCGACCAGCCCTTAAGGCAGGACTTGGCAGCCGTGCGGGGGATGCCTGAGGTGCTGATCATGGATCTGAAGCGGGGTCTGTGGGAGCTGCCGAGATCCAGGTTTATCACTGGGTGCTGCCGAAGCAAGGGCTGGCTGTTCTTTCTTAATTAATGTAGCCATTTGTAGAACTCGCTAATGGGAACTGAAGTCAGGAGACACAGCAGTGTCTCTGTGGGCTGAACTGCAAACAAAATAAAAGTGCTCAGGGGTTTTCCCCTTCACCGAAGATGACCTCGTGTAATACCCCCTTAACTGGTGAAAAACAAGGAAAGGCCGAAATGGACACGGGGACAGTCCCTCCTGGCTCCCAGAGCTGCTTCCAGCCTCCCAGAGCTGGGGAATCTGCAAGGAGGAGGGATGATAATGGTGCCACCACAGCTCGTCTCGCAGATGGCAAATGAGTAACCTGCTATCAGGGTGTCTGTCTGTATTCCTGCCAAAAGCACAGATGATATTTCCTAGCTTGTTTTAAAGTGAGCTCTGCAGGAAATTCTGTGTTTCCCTCATCATCTGTGCTGTTGCAGCCTACCTCAGTAACCAAGCTGAAGTTGCTGAGCTACTGTGTCAGAACTGTGGCTGGTTTTGTGTAAAGGTGCAAAGGAGCAGTTTTGAGGTTTCACAGAGAAAAAGATGCACTGATACACCACCATTCACTGTGCTTGGTGTTTGTGTGCAGTGTGTCAAAAACACAAGTCAACTCCATCATCACAAAACACAATCATCACTTAATTAAGTGATGATTCATCTACTCATAAAGCTCTGAATGGAGCTGGTGAGCTCCAGATCTATGTGAGACACACTGGGAACTTACTGCAGTCTGGATGGAGAAACATCTGCTCTGTGTGATACCAGTTGCTCACATGTTTCTCTGGTGAGTGACTGGGAACTAATTTGCTGGTTTCTACTTTCAAATAGCAAGACTTTTCTTTTCAAGACTCAGCTTTAGTGTGGGAAGACACTGGCCTTGCATTTAGAGAACCAGATGACAGCCTTTCCTGAGCTCTCTCAGGTTTTATTAGGATGCTCTGCAGTCACTCAGGCTTTGGAACAGAATTTATTTCATAGGTATGTGATCTCTGTGATGCATGTGAAGAACTTTAAAATACCAAGCCCAAGAAAAGTAATTTTTTTAGCACTTCTGCAGCAGCAGAGAGCCGGGATTTTCCGGCAATGGGGGAAGACAATGGGGAAATAGCTAGAGATGGTGACAATTCCTCTTCTAGGTCTTGTGGATAGTCCAGCTTTTGTAGACAGTTTTTATGCTGTCACAGCAGTCACTTCTGAACACTTTTTCTATGTGAGAGGTCAGTTTGAACACGAGAGCCAAAGGAGTGCTTTATACATACTTGAATTACCACTGCCTACAGACAGACTGTTGGTGCAAGTCATTTGATGCCTTCTGCTCACAGGACACACTGAGAGCAGAGCACACAGGCCCAGCCAGCACTGTTTAACTCCATCTGAAGTCTACCAAGTAAATCTCACTGCTAAGCGACATGTTTCTTGCAAAGATAAATCTGCCTGTGAGATCTTCATGAGGAGCTTGTTGGCAGCCAGGGTCATCCGTGGCTTCTGAGCTCCCCCCGCTGTGCTTTCATCATGTTTATTGTCAGCCGGTTATCTGGAAGTTCTGTACAGTCAGGGAAGTATGTTAATGCCACACTGAAACCAGTTTGTTCGGTTCCGCAGCGATTCCATGCCGTGATTTCACCCTTCCTTGTCCCGGGGGCTCTTTCCACCATGTCCTCTTTCGAGGAGGCCGAAACGGAGGAAACAGTGACCTGCCTCCACCTGACCTTCTACCACCCTGGGCAGGAGGATAAGATGATGTTCCGCTGCCTGGATTTCTGCAGGCGGGAGCGGGTCAGGGCGGACGACGTGGCCAAGTTCGGCCGCGACTCCAGCGTCTGCCACTACAGCCTGGCGGACACCCGCGTCTCCCGTGTCCAGTTCTCCCTGCAGTTCTACAGGAAGCTCCACACCTCTGAGTGCGCCTTCGAGATAAAGAACTTGAGCAAGAGAACCAAACTGACCGTCAACCAGACAGAGCTGGGTTACTTAAACAAGGTCGACCTGCCCTGGAAGTGCATCATCTGTTTTGGGGACTACCAGATCCTAGCCGAGGTCCAAGAAGGGGAGGCCATGGATTACTTTGAGACTCACTTACACCTGGCTGAAGCGCCGATCTTACAGGAAAGGTGCCTGGCATCCCTGCAGCCACAGAATGGCATCCCTGTCCCAGAGAATGGCATTTCTGCTTCCTTTTTCCTTTCCCAAGGGAAAAGCCCCACAGAGATGGATGAAAACGACCTGTACTAGCGGGGATCAGGTTTTGTGGCCTGCACAGCTTCCAACGTAGACAGCTCTCACCTCAGTCCAGTGTTCTTGGTGGGGCTCACTGACTGCTGCACATCAGTCTTCTTTACTTGGTGTTTTCAGCACAGGCATTGCAGAGCACTGTTCCACAGACATGGATTCCTGCCACTGCCTTCGCTGCGGCCTAAGGGCTCTCTGATGCCCAGAAAGGTGTGGGAGGCAGGGGGTCACTCAAATCCATGGCAGCAGGTTCAATCCCAGGACTGTGGCCACGTGCCTTGAAGGGATATTTAAAAGGCGTTAATACAGAGCATGCACAGCAGGGTTGTGGTCCCAGACAAGGCGTGACAAAATGTCTTGTTGCATATTATACTTTGTGCTTTGCTTTGGACACTGAATTCCAAACAGTATTTGTAAGCCTAGGTTGTAACTTCACAGATTTTGCAACTTAGAAACACTTCGTCTTTTATGTTTTTATTAGCTTCAAAGCAAGTTTTTTATTATTATTATTCTTACTTATTCAATTAACATATATGTTTTTTGCAAGTTAACCACTTTTGCTTGTGATGTAGACAAACATAGCATCAGTGATCATGGTCTATAAAAATCCACATTAATTTTGTAATAAAAGAATTTTGTTCCCTAGTAAGGATTTGCTCTATTATACAGCTGCAATCTAAAAGAATTTTTGGTGAATAAAATTATTTCCAGGACCATCCAGATAAGAGGCTGTCAAAGGCACTATTCCAGGCTTTCCAAAAATGCCATTGCTCCGTGGTAAGAATTTACATAAATACTTTCAGAAAAGTTTTCTACCTCTACTCCTCTACCCAAGTCTCTCTAATAATTTTCTTGCCTTTTAAGTATTTCTCAGGTTGTTTCAGTCAAGTTTTTCTTTGTCAGGGGCTCAGCTTTTCATTGGCATTTGGTTTTTTTATTTTGTCAAGTATTTTAGTTTGCTTGAAAGACACACTGGGAAGAATAGGAGTTACCCGTTTTATCACCCCTAAATATTAGGGTGCATTTCAGCATTAATCATTCCAAGAAAACCATAATTACAACTGAGGGGAGGAACAGCTGAGATTCAGGCAACCAACCACAAGCCAGAGAAAGCCATGGGAGAGGCAATGAAACTCACACACAGGTTTAAGCAGGATTTGTCTATTCATCTCATCCTTGACAAAATTACTTTGTTGCCATGTTTTCCACCCTTGAAGTAGGCTGTGGTTTCCAAACAACAATCAGTCACACAGCTGTTACTTACCTGAGGTAAGCATCAAGCATGTAAAGCACACATTAAAAAATGAATTGTCTCCTATCACTCCTTTGAGCCGACCAGCAGAAGTTAATTTACACAAGGAAGGTTATTTTACCTTTGAAGTGGGTGGGTACAGCTGCTCATTTCCAACAGGAGAAGGGCTCCATGCTCCAAATTCCTCAGGTCTTCTGTTATTACAGCTTGTTTAGAGCTTCCCTTCCACAGCAGCAGGTCCCCAAAAGGGACTGTGGGATTCAGCAGGGCTCTGACACGGCTGCCACAAACCCAGCAACAGACACAACACTGCCAAATGTAAGACTTGCTGAAAATTTTAATGACTTTTAAATTTGTACAGATAGGCATTTTACAGTACCCTTGAACTGTTTCACATGAGCTGTTTATAGAATCTCTCAGTTTGTCTCAAACGTCCACAAATAAGGAGCATCACTTCAAAGTCACTCAGGGTGGTGCACTGAGCACTGCAAATGTTATCATTAACCATGGCTACAGAACATGCCCATCACAGAAAAAGCTGGAGTCAGCCTCCTTTCTCCTAAGTGCTTGTTCATCCCAAGGGCAGGACTATCAGCTAATTGACTTCCTCAAGGCATGGTCAGGACAAGGTCACCTCCTGTTCACTGGCCAGGAAAGGCAATGACCAGGGCAGGGGAGGTGACAGTTTCAGCAGGTAAAAAACATGTTATTTACATGTTGAGGAAGTTGCCTTCCTTCCCATAGGAATATATTGTACAAAGAAATATCCAGGAGAAGTCACACAGCAGTAGCTTAGGCCAAACCCAAAATATACATTTGATGTGTACAGATCTTTAAAGCTCATTACAGGTATTGCAAATATAAATAATGGCATTAAAATATTTTCAGTGACATAGCTACAACTGAAATGAAGAGATGGAATGTTACCAACAGGATTTATCTGTTCTCACAGGTTATTTGTACATATTTAATCCCAGTGTGCAATGTTTTTGTTCCTTATCCACACTGTAATGACCGAAATATTCCAAATAGTTTCAGATGACCTAAACCAATGACACAACTTTCACCAACAAATTCAGTTCTGATGATGACAGTGGAGGTTCATTACTTATCACAACATGTTCCTTTTACTCCAAAACAAAGTTAAACCCTGTCACCCTTCTTCCATGGCAAAATGAGACAGCTACACAAAATGATGGCAGAGTAGGATGGCTTTACTTTGAAACTTTGGGGAAAGCTTGAGATCTGCAAGTTTTTTGCAGGTTCTCTTCTGTTAAAAAGTGAGATTCACATGGAATACCAGGGGAGACCACACAGCAAAGGAGACCACCAGTGGTGCAGTCACTGAACACCTCCTTGGATTTCAGCCCATATTAGCAGGATTAACCATCCACTCTAGAGGCACAGGAAAGGCAGAGCACTTTAACACACTGTTAAAACATGGAGTTTTCTTCTTTCTTTTCAAAATGCAGGTACAGAAATTCAGTCTTTAGGTTCTTGTTCTTCCCACCCCAGCAGCAGAGCCATCATTCCTCCCCCAGTTTACTCACTGAGTGTTGCTTTTCCGTAATTGTTCTGATCCAGTGGAATTAAAAATTTTCCACAACTGAAGAATTTTAAGGACCATCTGTTTTAGCAACAGATGTTGGTCTGGGGGGCTGGGAAAACAAGACTTTGGTCCTTCCAGTTCTCCACTGGTTAAAATTCCCATTTTATTGACATATAGAGAATTTATATTCTATTTTATTTTTGTTTTCCTATCTAGCACACGCTTTCTAAGTCTGGCATATTATACAAGACAATATCTTACCTAACCTGATGAGTTTTACTATGTTCATTGAGGTTAACCGTGCTTAGCATAAAGTAATTTAAAATATAAAGTAAATGGGAAAAGGACAACACAAGACTAGGAAGACTTTAAGCTAGACAGGGGAAAATCTGCAATTTGCCATGTGTCAAATTTGTTTTGCAGCTCTTGCTTTTGCACCCTCTAAACAGCTGAAGAGCAAGTCAAAAAGCACAGACCGGAAATAAAAATATTTTAAAATTATTTCTCTATCTTCAAGTATTAAATAAATTATAGAAGACTGTTTCTGAGATAAATATTAGGCCAATGATGAATTTTAAAACAAAATCAATAGAAACATCATCCAGAAAAAAACAGAGGCAAGTTTAAATACAGATAAGTCAAGCTATGAAGCTTCAATTAGTGCAGATCATTTTATATTAAATCCAGATATCCAGAAATATACACGACAGAATCATCCCAGTTTTTCACAAAAGTGGAGAAGGTAGATGATAAAATTGCACTTAGTTCTGAATCCATTCAGACAGCAGGCCGCTCCCGTTCCTCGCCGACCCGCGCGTAAGAAAAAGGGGAAGCGGGTTACAAAAAAAGGAGCAGATTGGCTTTTTTTCTCCATTCCATCTCCCTTTCCCAGCACTTGGTCACAGGCAGGTGTGGTCACTATCTGTCCTGGTGGTCGGAATCCGACAGCCTGACGTCCGAGGCCGACAGCTCCAGCACGGGGTTGACGAAGCCGGCGTACTCGGAGTTGCCGTTGTCGTCCATCTCGGCGCTGACAAAGTCATTCTCCCACTCCAGCCCGTTGGAATCATCAGAAGCTGAGGCTGGGTGGCTCCCTGTCTTCCTGCTGTTGAATTTCAGCGCTGCCCTCAGGATGTCCTCCTCCGTCTTGGAGCGCTCCCTGACGGGAATCATCCTGTTCATGCCTGGGATTTAACACACGGGTATAAAAAATGCATCCCTTTGAGTTAGCTTTCATCTAACTCTTAGATTTCTGCTACAAGAAACAAAGGTAAAATTTGGACAGATATGTGATTCAGTGGCTTAGGAAAGGCCTTCATTCTGTCTGGAAAGAGGTATTTAATTCCACGCAAGATAACGCAATATATGGTTCTGGAAACCACCCAAAAACATCTAAGATTTTACTGATTTTGTCAGTAATACTCATGGGAAAAAAAATCACCTACAGATTGGCAAAAAGAAACAAAGTCCTTGCTCATTTTTGGTGAGCCTTTCAATAGTCAAGGTTTCAACATTTTGGCTAAACTTTCAAGTAAGAGCTTTTGCAGGTTTAGTAAATAAAAGAGAAAGTATTGGTAACAATGAGGAAATGCAGGAAACACCTGTAAGAGCAGCAATGAGGACAGCTGGGATACTCCTTGGAATGCAGATCTAAGTTCCAGGGAAATGTTACAGTACAAGTAGTAAGGGTTTTCCCCAAATTATTTAAATCAGACTCCTGAACAACTCCCACTTTTTAAAAGGAAGAATTCTTCTTTTCCTTCTGCTCCTGGCTCACGAGAGGGCAGCATTTCTTTACCGTTACTTTTGTCAGGAGTTTACAAGTCCATTGCACAAAGTGCAGGGAAGTAATTTACTTACTGGAGTATCCAAATAAATGAATTCATTCATTAGGGCTATCTCCACATTTATCAAAATAAGGAATTTTCTCAGCAAAAATAATTTACAGTTTAACCATTACCAACCTGTCAGAAATTCCATCAGAAATAAGTTTTAAATCACCTTCCCTTTAGAAAACGACAGATTTCCAATGAACATAGCTTAAACTGTCAACATCTTTAACTTGTGAGTTCAGGATGAAGCTGAAATGCAGGATAAATACCTTCTTCATCTTCCCACTCTAAATCCAAGGAGGTGCTGTCATCGTTCCCACTCACTGATTTGGTTTTGGTCATCAAGTCACAACTGCTCTCCGTGTTGGGCGTCAGCACTGTGGCATCTGATGAAAGTCCTATTTTAAAAAAAAAATCCATAATGTATTTTTAATTTGTAAATGTGCTTGAATTTCAGGTTCAACGTGCAAAAGTAAAAATTTTAAATTAAGCTTTCATCGTGCTTTGTGGCCCTTTAAACCTCAGGAACGCTGGAAAAGGCACTTCATCAGTCCAAAGAATAATCAGGATCTTATTAATAGTCAATATCACTGAGATATTGCCTAATTAGAACTAAAAAGGAATTTAGTAAGGTGTAAGCAGAGCTTGAAGAAGACTTATTAAAAAAAACCCAAATCAACCCTCTCCACCCCAAAAAACTAAACTACTCAGTATTTCCTGAAACAGCCATCTGTCCTGCACCTTAGTGGTTATCATGTACTGTGACCAAAACTTACAGCTAAAAGCTTATTAAATTGTTTTCCTCTAAACTGTTAGTGGAATTTTTAAGTACAGGCAGCCAAATTCCCTCTTGCACTTCATTAGGAAAAAATTAAGCATTAACATGATTCTAATTACTTTGCCAAGGGATGATTAAAAAAAGCTATAAACACACATCTACATCTTCAGTACAGGGTCTAGTTTTGCAAGAAATGCTCACCACTATCTTTTATCTATCAGATAAAAAAATTATCAGATTTTAAAATTACAGATATAAGTATACACACTTTATATTTGTGTTTGTCAACATAAAACTATAAATAATCTGTGTTTATTTAGAGAAGGAAGCAGCACTTTGTAGCCCTCAGAGTCCCTTAACATTAAAGATGTTCTTAAGGAAAGGCAGACTTACTACTGCTTCGGAAAGCTTCATACTGGAATTTTGTATTCCTTAGGAAAGGATCGAGATCTTCCTCAGCCACAGAGCTGCAAGAACAATGTGCAGTTTTTTAGCTTTAGAAACCTCCAAGGGTGCCACCAAAAATACCTCAATCCCCATGCCCCCAGCTCTGTGCTACAAAGCACATACACCCTGAACTAAATTCTTTATAAAATCATCTGCAAAATGCCTTTCTATCCCTATTGATCACGTCCTCTCCCAGGCTGTGCTTCTGCTCAATTTTTGTTAGTATTTTCAGTTAAAAAATTAATTAATTAACTCAAAACTACTCTTCCCCTCTCTTCATCACTTTAGATAAAATCTCCTTAATTTTGAATTCATTTTTTTTAAGTAATGAATTCAAACCCTGTTCTTTCAGACCTTTGTTTTTAAAATCTGGCCAGCTGCTACTCAGTTTTCACAGCTCCTATCCTAACTGTGCTTCCATAGCAAAATTTCTCCTGTCCCCCTTGTCTTCCATGCATGAGTTTTTTCTAAACTAAAACACCATTCCACTGTAATATTCTCCATTTTTTCTTTCAGCTTGTTTTTCCCACCACCACCACTGAACACAGAAGGTGGGAATGAAGAGACTTAAACCATAAATAAATACATAAAATATTTAAGAAATAAATATAATTAAGAATATTAATGAAGAAACAGGCAGATTCTATAAACCATTTAAATAGCCTATTTCTGTTGGGTTTTTAAAACAGGGTCCTGAATAATAAAAATATTTTTATGTTAGCTGAAATTTTACATATAAACACCTTTTCAAAAGAAACCACTGGATTTTGTGTGCATGTGTGTAAATACCTGTTAATAGCTGGGAGCAGCACTGTATGCAGCAGTCTAATAACTCCAGAATGAATCCAAAACACCCCCCTGACTTTCCAGATGAGGAACAGGAGTACAAACAGTCAAGACTCTCAGTTATCAGGAATAAAATTTGTTCTCTTACCTCTGGAACTCTCCGTTATTAACAGCGTGTGCTCTCTGCGTTATCCTGTGCTGCCTACGTTGCTATCAAGAAAAGCAAATTGTTGGAAAAAGCTGAACACTCAAAAATGAGCTCTCAACACTTCATCCTATTTTATGCACCCCCCAAAAAAACTCCATCAGTTTTTAGAAACATTGGACACCACCTCAGTCATGACTGCACCTGTCTTGTCTCCTGTCTTAAAGTATTTTCAGTGCACAGCTAACGCTTGGGTGATGTTTGATTTCTTTTGCTCCGTGCCCAGGAACAGCCACCCTGCCATTTAAAAGATAAATATTTCCTACAAATCCTTTTATCCCCGTGCAAAGCAGTACTGCCATCTCCTCTGGCTGTCTCCATCAGCACTAAGTGCTTCATCTATATTAATAACAGCTTTGCTGCCTTGCAGGGCCAAAAGTATTAATAACTCTGCTAATGTCAATTCATCTGAGAATTGCTCTTTGCTTTGGGTGTGGGGAGGTAACTGCATTGGATCTAGTGTTTTTCAATCCCAAGATGATGGGGGGATTTGTTTTCTGGCACACTTTGTATCTTGGATATTTCAATAATAATAGTTGCAGCTTGCAATGAGTAAATGGGGAGTGTAGAGGAAAAAAAAGTAGAAGCAGAAATATCACACTGTGGTGGTTAGAGGTGAAAAGACTTGAGAACGCAGAGAGGAACAGACAGAAATTTGGCACAACACAGTCAACAAATCTGTCAAAATCAATTACTGACACATGCAACGATTTTCTTTTAGGATTCCTATACCCACATAATACCCAATTTAGATTATCTCCCCATTTTGCCAGGTCACATCCCAATATCCAGCACTGCCAGTTCCAGGACGCACACATATTAAAACTCCCCGCTGTTACAGACCCTGACATTTAGTAGGGCAACATCAGCAAGCCAAATGAGCTTTAAAAGAGGCCACACTTCCAAGGAAAAAGCCATTTTCCCATTTGTGCCCACAAACAGCAGAGAGATGAGTGATGCATTCAAAAATAGCTTCCAACTTTATCTAGAAGGGCTAAGTGCTTGATGTATATCTGGCCAAAAAATGCTTCCTTAAAATCCTTATAATCCTGATGGGTTTTGAGGAGGGTGTTTGAGCAGGAGATAAGTGGTACTAATTTTACATGAAGAGGAAATTAAAATCTCTATAATCCATTCTATCTTAGGTCCTGACTAAAAGAAGTGCATATTAAAAATACTGAAAGACAAGAAATGCAGCATTTCTTGCACAGAACTTCTACAAAAACCAGTTAATGCCATTTAAAGAAAAAAAAATTCTGCTTTTGGTGGCTTTCTATAGATCTAAAGTGGTAAGAAAAAAAAGCAGGCAAAAAGGTCAGAGAGAATTAACCCTCCCACCCTCCTAAATGGCAAGGGGAGAGAAAGAAAAGTGAAATGAGAGCTATACGGAGTGACATAAAAAATAGATGGAAACTCCAAAGCAGGGTCAATACAAAACACAAACAATACAGTGCACAAGTATATGAAGTACATTTTACAAGTCTAAATGATACCACAACGTGTGCTCAGTTTCAGGGGGTTTTTTACCCAAAAACCCATCACAGATCATTTGACTTTTAAGATCAGTAACTTCTACATATTATATAAGAAGACTGTTAAGCTAATTATAGATTAAAATTATAACTCATTCAAAATCTATACTCGGCGACAGAAGCTGTTTCAAACAATTATGGTGATTCTCAGCTGTTCCAACCAGCTGTACTTCCAAATCTTGTACTTCTTTCTCTACTTTACAAGCCAAAGCCATCTCCTCATCAAAGTCTCCTGGGATGGAAAGGATATCAGGGAAGTCTGCATACATGGGAACAGGACAGAGGCTCTCATATATATTGGGGTCTTTTTCCCCTCACCTCCAAGAGCTTTTTCTGCTTTGCTGCCCTGGCTGCTTCACGTTGTGCAGCATATAAAGCCTCCTCTTCTAGTCTTAACTTCTCCTCTTGTAAGGCTAACTGTATATGAACAAAACAATAATGGTTAACAAAAGCAGAACCTATCTATCTTCCTACTAATAAAGCTGTAAGTGCAAGGAAACAAAAGAAAAGCAGATAGAAAATCAAAATAAAACAAAACAGACTACAGCTAAAGCATTAACTGAATTTAAAAGCTTCCCTCCCCACAAGCAAACAGCCCGAGAAATTTAGGTAACTACTGGATAAACATTTATTATTAGTGAATTGCTGTAATGCTTTTTCTATTTTATTATGAACTGCACAGTGAAAGATTTAAAGATTTTCAGTTCGTTGGCACTTTAGACTAAAGTTCATTCAAGTTCTACATTGTATTCCAGATCATAGTCCATTAACTGCTGCAACACTAAAACAGAATAACAAATTATGTGTCTCTTTCCTTAAGAAAGCTGTGGAGAAAATTCAGCACAAGAAGAGTTGAATCAAGAATATTCCCCATTTGGTCTTGCACTAAAAAAAGGGTCAAATTTAAGAGATCATGGTCAGAGGCCCAGCCTTTTCATTCCACTTTCCAGCTAAGAGGTTATTAAAAAGAAGGAATTTGTGCATCTTGTAGACTAAAAAATGCTAATTAAAAATGAACAAACCCCAATTGCTCCATGTGAGTGGAATCTCCTGGTGTCCATGGCTGATCCTAACATTTTTGGAGGAAAAATCATTTATACTGTCACTGTAACCACTTACCTCTGACTGAAGCTTCAGATCAACAACCCTCTGCTTTTCAGCAATGGAGTCGTAGTGTCTGTCCTTCAGGTCTGCAATTTCCTCCTCAGTCAGAGGCCTTGGGAGCACAGGAGAAGCACAAAAAAGCTCCATCTATTATTCATGCATGACAACCCTCATTTGCACTCTAACATATCTGTGTGGTCCTTCCTGACCTGTCCTTTAATGCAGATTCAACAGGCTGTGCTTGGGGCCTGTTCCTCCTGAAAGTTCCAGTTTATTCAGGACAATTAGCTGCCTCTCCTCACTCTCACAATATGTATTATTTATATCTTTATGGAAAGCATATTTTCAAAACCATCTCTGCTAACAGAAGTACTGGAATAGAACCATTACTGTCATTGCAGTCCCAAATCTCACTCTTTTTCCCCTTGGTTGTTTTTGTCCCTTGTTTTTCCCTCACTCCATTTTGTTTAATATTCACAGTGGGACAGCAGAGATAAGGAGAGGTCCTCAGTCTCAAAGTCTTACCTGTGACTGCTTCCTGGGCTTTCCCCCTGTTAAAATAAATAAAAAAGAAAAGTAAAGACAGAGCATTTCCAAAACTCTCCTTAGCAAAGCAACCCAAGTCCATTTCTGTTCTCAGACTGAGGGCACTTGCTGAGTCTTATGCAAGAGTTATACTGGGAGCAAAGTCTTCCCAAACACACTTTTCCCCCACACCTCTTCTTTTCTTTCTTCCCAAAGTCCAGAGTTCCCCCTTCCTTAATGGGTTATTCCAATACTCCCCAAAACCAATCTCTTAGATCATTATCCAAAGTCTTAAATTCATATTCCTAGTGCAAGGAAAACTGAAAGTAAAAAAAAATCCTGTGATTTAAGTCTACAGCTCAGCTTAAAGTGGGAGGAAGATTTGGATGCTGAAACCATTTTTAAAGATTCTACGAGCAGGTTTGACATGATGCCCCAGGTACTCACCTCATCACTTTCCACCAGGTTCTCAAACTGCAGAGAAAAACAAATAAATAATTTTTACAATTCAATAAAATGAGTCACTAAAGACATACAGCAAGTATGAGTGCATATTTTATGTGTCTTGTAAAAACACTTCTCCAATTCTAACAGTGGGACTGTAACTCTGCTTTCAGCGGAATTTTATTTGTAGAGTCAGACCTTTCTTCTTACCAATGTTTCTTGTCATAAACATTGCATTTTCCTAAAAGGAGAAGAGCCCAAATTAAAAAACAAGCATTCTCTCTACACAAACTCACCCAGCAGAAGTTCAACTGTCACATTAAAAAAAAAAGGCAAATAGAAATCCTCTGTACTGTTTTCAGTACAGTAATCTTAAATCCAGTCAGTGCATCAAACAGAGACACAGAGGTCAGTACCTACAGCAAGACTCCTTATTGACCTAAAATTTGGGAGGAGAGCAATATCTCCTTTTCCCTGTCACACTTCTGAGCCAGGAACTCTCTCTCACAACAGGAAGCTGTGCACCAAAACAGATTTCCCCCACTGTACACATCTGACCCCTTTCTTGACAGCCAAAGCATGAACTACAATAATTAATGTTATCCTCAGTAATGGGGGTGATCTGGCTGGCCTAGGACTTCCAGAGCACAGGAATACTCAGGGAAAGGAAACCAGGTTATTCCTGGTTAACCTTACACTTCCTTGGCCACAAGGAGTTCTGTCTGCAGGCTGGGAAGGGACCTCTGTAGGGAAGAAAGCAGATTACAGATGCAGCAAACTATCAGGTAACCCCATCAGATTCTTTCTGTGCAATCTGATTAGTGATCCTGCAATCAAGAACTAAACACTCTGCACTTATACAAGTAGCAAAATCCCAACACAGCAGAGAGGAGATGCAACAAGCAGCTCTGTGTGGAATGCTGTGGTGATGAGAGCATCAGACCACCACAGATATTTCTCTTCCTTCCAAATGACACATTAATGTTCTGAGGTGCAGATTCCACCCAGTGCATCATCAGTTTGGGGCTGGAATATCCCAGAATATTTCAGTGTTCATAAACTGCAGAAAGTGTTAAAGGCATTGCTAGGATCCAGCTTTTCCCACTTTTTCTTAAGTTGCTAAAAATGTAAGTACTCACCTCTATAGTGAAGTGTTCTCCTGTAGAACACGTTCTAAAATACTTGGATCTGGAAAAATAAGTTTACAGTTAGACTACAGAGAAGACTGTTCAATACACAGCAGAAGGTAAATGAGCCCGATAATTTAAAATGGATTTTAAAATGTGTTAAATATAAAATAACAACAAAATCTTCATGTATTTAACACATTGATTTATTCACTGGAGCTCTGCATGGGTACTACAGCAGAGAGAGGCAAGAGCATGGAGGCATCTCCTGTAGAACTGGGGAAAAAACTAAAACCCTTGTGAGATGAAATCATTTGTCAGGATGCTGGACTTGACATTTACACACAATTAGCATGTTCTGCAATCCCTTTAATACATTTTTTCCTGGAAAAAAAACATTGTCCCAGGCAATTTCTGAAAATGCTGTTGCTCACCATGGCACTTAACTCTTTCCTGGCATTTTGTACCTCATCAGTGTTAAACAACACATTTTATTTTAACAGCTTGGCACATCCAGAAGCCCGAGCCTCAGAGAAAAACATCCAACAAGAGGTCAAGGCAATACTTTTAAACTACTACTACTACCAAAAAAAAAAAAAAATCATGCTCCAATTTTATACAGGGAATTTATTTCTTCTTTGATTCTTTATTCAGAATTCTTCCTATTTTATTTTAATTCTTTTAGAGAGGACAGTTAGCCCTGTCCTCTACAAAACCCAGCACAGTATTAAGTTACCTGAATACATTTTTACCTAGCTGAGGAGGTTTGGCCAGCATCCAGAAGAACATTCTAATGTAAACACTCTTCAGTGCAACATCCATTTCATTGAACTGTTTCAAAAACCAGGGTTTCCAGTTGCAAGTGCTGACTGGTACAAGGAATAAACCCAGGGCCTCAGGGATTTCTACACTTGCAAGAAAGATCGTTCAGCACTTGCAACCAACACCTACTCTGACAATAATAAAAGCAACACACCAGCCAAAGCCTGAATTATTTTAACCATATTGTGTTTCACCTCCATCTCATTTTTCTTTGGAAGCCAGTTTAAGGAACGTCTCCCCTGGCAACTTGTTGCACTACCCACTGGTTCCTCGTTGCACAACCTTTCCTGCCACTAAAGAACCTTTTCCAGAGAATTCAGTTGTGAAACCAGAGAGGAAAGACCTCCTGAAATCATGCACTACGTGACAAGGACAACTGGGACGTGTGGCATGAACACTTAGAGCAATTTCACTGCTGTCCTCTGTGTGTAGGAGCCAACACCATTAAGAATCCCATTTAACAACACTGTTACAGGAAATTGTTCCAGGGCTATCTATGCTGTTAACAAACATGTAATTCCAGTTTGCAGCACCGGGCTTGAGGTAAATTACTTCCAACTTCCCAGACGCTTGAGCTGCAGTCAGCTTAGCTGCAAGAACTGGAAAGTGAACTAAATGCAGTGCAAGCTCCCTAAGTGTCATCACAAACAGCCCAACAGCAACGCCAGCTCTTGGAAGAGCTGCTCTTTCAGCTGCTTGCTGAACAGGGACCCAGTCCCAGAAAACCTAATTCTGTGCAGGAGTTTGAGCCCATAAATCCCAGAACTACCTCTGAGTAGCAGTTTGAGGCCATTATGGACAAAACCAGAAAACCCATCAGCTTCACCCCTATACAAAACTTCAAGTGAAGTATCAACAACCTATGAAAATGCTTGCACCTTTTATAATTCTCCTTTAAGCTCTATTTTTCCATTATTTTCTAAGACTTGAGAATCCTTTTGGCTGGATGGCTCCTGGAGAAAACCATTCAGCTGACAGGTCACAGGATCTATAGAGACAGTCAGAAAAATCTTCCAAAATCAGAAGCTATTAAGGAGACCAACTTTTCATAGATATATACATACATATTCCATACCTACATATATATATTAAGCACAATTCCAAAGGCAACTTACAATCTTGCAGGATATTAAAACACTTAATAAAAACTCTATACTAAGTTGTTTAATTAGGAGTTTATTTCTCACAGGCAAATCTTGGAGCATCTAAAAATAATTAATCTGGGGGGAAGGATCTGAGTGATTAAAATGATCATTAAGTTGATAAGCTACTTTTTTTTACATTATGGTGTTCCAGAAATAGCCAAATGTGGACAATGTGGTATCAATCTAACTTGCAAACTTTATAATAAGACATGTTTTACACTTCTGGTTTTAATAAAATTCTCTGCTCAACATAGTGATACTGCTCTGTAAAGTACCACCACCACCACACCCAGAAAACAAATCTGATCTGAAACACAGGCCAGCAGTTCTCTGTCCGTTTTATACACTTAAGACTTTCACTGCAGGTTGTGCAACACCTGAACAACTGAACAATACAACAGCAGGCAGGAAGATTGGTTTCACTGGTAAGGACAGCCTGATACCAGACTAACACATGCAGGGACTGTCACTACCCTGCCTGCTAAAAAAAGAGGAGCATAGGCCTGTAGAAGGAGACTCAGCAAAACACACGTGTGGGAAGAACCTTTCAAGTACTGCCCGGTGTTCTCAAAGCACAACAAACTGATACTTCAGTGCCAGCTGTCAAGGCATTGGAGATGTGCTCATCCCATCCAGTGGAGTACTAAAATTACAAGCAGGTATCCTCTACATGCACTGCCCTGGTTTTCCACCCATGTCTCTGGGAAGCTTGTCTGGAAGGCCTTTCAGAAGGTGAGACTCGCCTGCCAGAGCTGATGTGAAGTAAGAGGCCACGAGCTTGCATCATGTAAAATACTCAGCACATCTGCTGAGAACGATTTCTATCCTAACACATCAAAAATAAGTGACATGTAGGTATCCAGTACTGGTCAGTATACGGAAAAATCCCAAGCATTTCCTGTTTGCACAGTGCTTTTCCATGAACTGGCTGTGGCAGAATGAAACAGGTTGTTACACGTTTCCAAGAGATAAGAATTCGCCTGAACCATTCTGCTCCTGATTTATCCCAACAGCGTCTCAGCCTCTGACTCACAGAGAAGACGAGATCACATTGCAGAAAACCGGGTGTTTTTCCATCTTTTGCACAAGCACGGCCGCCTGCACGGGCTTTGGCAACTGACCTAAAAAACCTCTCCGAGCATCTCCTGCCGGAAAAACACCGGGGTGAGGGGCCGGTGACCCTGGAAGTGCATTAGCCCCGACCGCACAAACCGCGCGGAGCCCGGCGGGCTCCCGGCGCCTCCATCCGCCCGGGACGCCGGGGCTCCCGAAGGGAACTGGCCTGGGCCACCGGGGGCTCCCAGACCCCGCATCCCTCCCCACCCTGCCACCCCCTCCTGCCCCACGGGGAAGGCGGAGCCGGCGGCCCCGGCAGGGTGTCGGCCTCCTCCCGGCTCGGGAGCCTCATCCGGAGCATCACGGCGCTCACCTCCAAGCACGTACGGGCAGCGGGGCCGGGCTCCTCTCCCTTCCCGCCCCGGGGGAGCCGGCGCGGGGCTGGGCTGGGGGCCCCGGGCGCGGACCCTCCCCTCGGCCGCGGGGCTGGGTCGGGCTGAGCTGGGGAGCCCCCGATAAACCCCCCGATAAACCCCCCGTGACTGTGGGTGGCCGCTGCTCTGGGGCACGGGCTGGGCAAGCACGGCCGCTGTGCTGGAGGCGAGCGGCCCCGGAGCGAGGTACACACTGCCTTGGGGAGAGCGTGGGGCACCGCTGAGTGACCGTGTCGGCTCTGAGGCTGCGTGCACATGTTGCCTGTGAAATCTACGCGAGGTTAAAACAAGTTTAATTTTTCTAGGAAGAAGAAAAGTTAATCCAGCAGGAACTAACCAGTTTGAAAGCAACAGTTTCAGCCCCCACCACAACACTTGTAAGTTCTGTTGGTGGCTGCTGGCTGTGGAACAGCACACCCAAGGTGAAGGATAGCAGTGTTCTCACTCTTTATGACAGATAGATGTGCAGATTATCTGCTTTATAGATATTTAATCATCAGCATTAAACTGTACGTATGGTTTGCAGCATGGTTCAGATAGTGAGAACACTGTGATCCTGTTTGATGTGAATAAACTGTAACAATCTGACCTTACTGCCATTCTGTAGTTCCTGAAATAATGCAGGCAGCAAAGGTGGGTGATGAACTGCTTCCATCAAATAGTACTCTTTGCAGGCTGACATTATTCTTACAACTAGTTTGTGGTCTTTAATAAGCTGTGCCTTGTTATGTGCACTATTGTCAAGTCTGAGTTTCAGGAGATGATGTATTGTGGTTTGAGTTAGTTAATACATATGTTAGTCCCATGAGGGAGGATTTTTGAAAGGAAAAATAAAGTTTTATCTCACATGTAGTGAGAAACTATCCTAAGTCAGGGTAGTAATAGGTAAAAAATAATTTGTGTTAACAATGTGATCATCATAATGTTTCAAATAATTAGTATTTTTTATGTTTCATCGTTAATCTACTGTTGATCACATGCATGCTAATCAAAATAAACTTTTTTAGGGGTAGAATAGGGGGAGTGCTGCCTTTTTAGCAGAAATTTAAGACTGCTTGGCAGAAGAAGTTCATGGCAAAGAAAAAATTACAAATACTGAGATTTTAGAAACGGCGTAAATAAACGTGTTTCCATGAGCTAAAGCTCCCTGTTTCAGTAGAGCAGTGAAGAAGAGCATAAAACATGTTGGACTGAAAATTTTCAATTATTTGCTCCTGGTATTTCAGAGGCTGATGAAAGAATGCATGGTGAGACTCATCTACTGTGAAATGCTGGGCTACGAGTCTTCCTTTGGATACATCCATGCAATCAAACTTGCCCAGCAAGGGAATCTTCTGGAGAAGAGAGTTGGTATGTGCATGGAGCTGTAGCCTTTATGATGTTCTCAAACTCCCAGTTTTAGAGTTTTCCAGGATTTATAATTCATGTCAAATACAATCTACTTAAAATGTTCCTCTACTTTCTTGGTCTTGTTTCATGGTCTGTCCCTTTTTGAAATTATCTAAATCCTTGGCTTGTGAGGTGCTCTGTGTGTGCTTGCAGCACAGAAGGCAGGGAAAATGAATTTATTTTGTATCATCAGTTCTTTCATTGTTTTGAATTGATTTGTTTATACCAGTAAGCAAATAATTTAAGAGAATATTTGGTAAACACATCAAGCAGAAAATTAATTTCTGTCAGGATCTGGTTTCTTTTCCAAGTACTAGTGCAAGATTAGACAAAGATGGTTCTGTCAGACAAATATTTAATGTTTTAGTGCTTGTAGGATTTTTTTCTTTATTTTAGAAAGAATTGTGGGGAATGAGGCAAACAGGGAGGCTCTTACAGCTTAGAGACAGGTTGGTGTAGGTTGCTTAAAGTTCTCTGGACCCTTAAGTTTTGATCTGATGAAAGGATGTTATCAAGAGAGTGTGTGTGTGTGTTTTGGTTTCTTTTTTTGTTGCTGTTCTGCAATTATGTGTGATACATGAGGGTAATCTTTCCAGTTCTTGCTGCAATATATCAGGGTTTGTATTGAGCAACTGTCAGTTGAGCTGGTCAAGATCAGTGACTCCTTTACCCAGTGTGATTCAGGGGAGTGAACTCTCCTTTTTTGTATGTGCTGAGCTGATCATGGCTGTGACCATAAGCAGATAGATCAATCTGATTGCCCAGCCAGTACAGTTACTTATTTTCAAGTTGTTCATTTTGATCCCCAAGCCCTGTATGAACCAAGAATTCTCTAAACTCTGTCTCTGAAGTACAGTTCTTGCTGTAAGTTGTAGCACAATCTCCCTACCCCACCTTTACATCCCTCAGTTTGAAACCAGAGAGGGGCCTTGGAGAAAAAAAGTTTCTGGCAAGTTTCTTTCCCTGGGTCCTGGAATAGTTTCCTCCTTGTTAAGAAATAATGAGTTCTTGGCATAGGATGATGGATGCCCTTTTGTATATTCCAAGTTGTATATAAACTTTTTTTGAAGAGTAATTTTATGATTTGAAAAAAAAAAAAGTAACAGATGTAAGGAAGTGCACTTGTGTAGTCTAAAAGTAATAGACTTTTCCCTCTGCAGAGGAGACATTAGTTTTCCAGGAAATTATTTATAATATAATGGTGATCTTGACTGTTCTTTAGCTGGAAAAGTATTGTAATGTCTCTTATTTCTCACAGCTTATGAATTTTTAGCTGTTATTTGTTGAGCTTTACTGCAACTTAAATATAACTGATTTCACTGGAAAAAGATAGTCTTGATATTTAAAACATGAGCAACTGTTATCCAACAGGGTTTTTTTGTTGGGTTTTTGCAACTGTTTGAGTCAACTCTTCTTGTGTTACAGAGAGTCTTAAAGTTCCTGTCATAAAATTGCTTATTGCTTGAAAATAGTGATGAAGGCTGCTTTCTTTTATAGGATACTTGGCAGTTTCTCTGTTTCTACATGAAAATCACGAACTGCTGCTTCTACTTGTGAACACAGTTGTGAAGGTATAGTGTTTTTGAAACAAAAAAAAATCTTCTAGGCAGAGGAGAGGCTGTTCCCATGTGCCAGGAGATGAGGCAGTGGGGAATAAAACCTGGTTGAACAGAGAGTTTTGGCTGGAACTTGGTGGGGGATGCTGTGGGGTGAAAAACTGGGACTGATTTTTCCTGTTTTGTCATGCAATGTCCAGTTACTTCTGTATTCCTCTCTTAAAGCTGCTGTTTCTTTGATTAGCAAAGACAATCTGAAATGGCTTTCCCTGCCTTTTTAATTTGATCCTGATGTTCTTGAAGCCATATTTTAAAAGTTTTTTCTGAGAAGGTATGCCATAAACATAACTTTATAAAGGTACCAATTGCATTCATTCTCAGCTCCAGGAGGAGCCATGCATGCATATTGCAGTGTTAGCTTTGGCTTTTAGCTGATGGCAACTCTGTTGCCTTCTCTGAGCTCATCTGGTGACTTTGACAGAAAATGGAAATGCATTTTGGAGTGCCACTGAAAATCTCTTACTGCTGTCTCTTACATGGAGCAATTCTGACTTACAGAACTGTTTCTGTGTAATGTTTACTTTGACACTGCAGTAGGCCAAAGTCACAGAAATTATAGATGGAAAGTGATGCTCATTTTGTTGCTGTGATTGAAAACTGTTTTATGACATTTAAAAATATGGCTTGAAATTCACAAAGATCTGAACCAAAACAAGGACTGAAACTTATCTGGGAGAGATGAACAAAGCAAGTTATATCAGGTGGAAACCCCACACATGTCATTTGTTTTGAAAAATAATTGTAGTCTTCATAAATTCATCCATTGGTTTTTTTTGGTTTAAGGTTACAGTGAGCTATACCTACTCTCTTTAATTGTATTTAGGACAGACTGAGATTGTTAGTTTTGTAGAATGTTACTTGTAATTTGAATTTGTTTCTTAGGAAGTAGGTAATGTTTTAGTGTACACATAGGTAATTGGCAGTATTATTGAGCTTACTCATTTTTTTTAAATTCTTTTGGCTAAATGAAAAGCAGTAGAGAAAGTTGAATTCTGTGGGAAGTGACTCATCTCCTTCATCCAGATAGTGACCCAACATATTTTTGCAGTCATTTCAGTAAACAAAAATTGATTGTAGCTCTGTGTGTTAATGTTCCACACATTTAAAATCAGAATGTTGTTCTGTAAGAGGAGTGTGAGGAGCTGCCTGTTCCCTCTTCCTGTGGAGGAGAGGAGCCTGATGAGCTCAGGGAGATCTGGCTCCTCTCAAGCACCAGCAGGATGCTGGCTCTGGGTGGGCTCTCCAGGAGGGGTAGGTCCAGCCTGCTTGTGCAAGACTTGGGGGATGTCTGTGCAGAATTTAAAAGTCTAAGAAAAAATTACCTGTGTTTTGTGTCACAGGATTTGCAGAGCACTAATCTTGTAGAGGTGTGCATGGCATTAACTGTTGTCAGCCAGATCTTTCCACGGGAGATGATTCCAGCTGTTCTGCCCCTCATAGAGGACAAGCTTCAGCATTCTAAGTATGTATTAATTACAGAATTTCAAATGGCCTTCTACAGCTGAATAATTTAATTTTGTAGGTAGTTTTAGTAAACTGGTGTTTCTTCTCTCAGTTGGTCTTTTCTAGTCATCACCTTTAGAAATTAATCCTCTACTTGTGTTTTTTCTTGGATTCTTGCTTCATTTATTTGCAGCTTGACTTAAGTATTGAAGAGATAGCAGTTCTTTTCTTGGACTGTGTGGATAGGTAAATGTAATTGAATTTATTTGCTTTTAACCAATATACATGAAGGAGTGTTTGTAGAGTAGGTGGGGAAACAGATCCAACTTGAACTTCACTGATACTTTTTCCATGAAACTCTAAACTGATAAAGGTGTATCTGTGGGTACCCTTGATTTGTTTGAATTGTAGTTTTCTATATCCCATAAATAAATGAAAATGCTGTAATTGTTGATTAGAAAGGGAATTGCAGAATGAACTAATTCAGCAACTTCTAGACATGTATCTTGTGGAGCTGCATGTGTGACCACAGCAGATGAGTCATGGCCTCTTTCATTGTTTATTTGGTGGGCATTGTTTTAAATCATCAATCTGACATCCATCCCTACTGGGCTTTGGAGTTGGCTTTGCCACTCCTCACTTAGGTGATATTTGCAAAGTCATTCGTGTTACCAATATGTAAAACACTGGGTCTCATCTCTACAAATCATGATGTTCTGGGATCTGGCAAGTTTTTTTTGTAAAGTCAAGTACTTCTTTTGTTAAGTGTAAATCTCATTCCAGGGAAATTATCCGGAGAAAAGCTGTTCAAGCTTTGTATAAATTCTATCTCATTGCTCCTAATCAAGTTCAGCACATCCATGACAAGTTCCGGAAGGCTTTGTGTGACAGGGATGCTGGAGTCATGGCTGCTTCTTTGCATATTTATCTGCAGATGATCAAGGTAGGCAAAGAATTAGAAGCACAGCTGAATTTGGGAGCTGTTTTTATTTTAAATACACAGTGCACTCTACAAAGCTTTTGCAGAAAAAACTGACTTGTAGCAGTTAGAAAAGTTAATTTATGTGTATTTATGGCCATGTGTTACCTTTGTTTCTGCCAGTTCTCCATTTAGAGGGACAGATCCACTTCCTGCAGGTCTGAATGCTCTGCATTGCTGGCTCCTTAGCTAGAGGGTCTAAGTCCTACAGTGGCTTAAAGGGAAATTTCCTTGCACATCTGTGAGAAAAGAACACAGGCTTGAAGTGAAGAGCTTAGGATGCTGAGGGTTGAGAGCAGAAGTCTGATTTAAAGAAATTATGCCATCAGTGTTGATATTTTGATCTTACTCAAGTTGTGGATTTTTACTTTTGAGTTGCTGTATTGAAATGTTTGAATTGTCTTTAATTTTTATTTTCTAGGAAAACTCATCTGGATACAAGGACTTGACTGGGAGTTTTGTAACCATCCTGAAGCAGGTGGTGGGAGGAAAGCTCTCTGCTGACTTCAACTATCACAGTGTGCCAGCACCATGGTTACAAATTCAGCTTTTAAGAATTTTGGGGCTGTTGGGAAAAGATGATCCAAGGTAACCATATTTTTCTCAGTAATTAATAATTTGAAGGTACAAAGAGTACAGTAACAGCCTAAACCTCACAGACTGTAAGAGGCTTTCAGTGTCAAAATTCTTGCACATTTATTTTTAACCAAGACAGAAGATTAATTTTTGCAAAAGTAGTTTCTTAAGTTCTGAATTGTCTAAACAATTGATTGTTGTGGAATATGATTAAAATGTAATTTTACTGGGGCTTCTATTACATTACCAAGTGAGAGTGAAAATGTGGAGTAAAGCTATTTTTAAAAAGTGCTGCTGTTTTGTGAGGACCTAGTTGGCTGTGATCCTTTTCCTATATCCTTTTTATTTATGCAAGCAGGAAGGGAAGTGTTTTTATTCTTATAATTTGGCAAATGTTTCTTTTGAAAGCTTCAAGCATCCTGTTAAGTGTCATTTAGGATCACGTTACAGAGTGAATTTGTGGATGTGAATAACCTGTTACAGGTTTCAATAACAGCTGTGAACTGTTTGGCAAAATAGGACTACATGCTTATTAGTGCTGGAATTAATTGGAAATATTTTCTTGAACAGGGCAAGTGAATTGATGTATGATGTTCTAGATGAATCTCTAAGAAGAGCAGAGATTAATCATAATATTACATATGGTGGGTAAGGTTATTTTATATCATTATCAATATTTGAAAAGATAGAAAATGAGTTAGTTGATTGTACTAAAATGCTTACACAGTACTTTTGAAAAATCTAATTATAGTCTTAACATTAATTGTACTCTTAAGTGTCCAACTAGTAAATAGTAGCACAAGTGATACATTGCTGTACAGCATGAATGTTTTATCACTGAAATAAAACACAGGGAATTCTGTTTGGGTCTAAAGGCTTTATCCTGTGTTTGCATTGACCCTGCCCTAAAATACAGAAAGTCAGCTGCTTCATGAGGGCTTTTATTGGACATTGCTTCAGTTGAAATAAGGAATAAAAGAAAATCCTGCTGATACATCTCTGTGTGTTGGAAATGCTTCTCTCTTCTCTTCACTGCCCTGAGAAAGGCAGTAGTGTGCAAAGACAGTGTCAGCTCTTGGCAGCTCTGCGGGGCTTCCCCTCTGGGCACAGTTAATGGACATTACACCTCCAGAGTTCAGTGAGGGTGCTGCCTGTGAAAGGATGTCTTTGGCACGTGTCTCAACTGAAGATTTCTGAAACCTAGCACAAGGTTCATTTTGGTAGAAGTTCATGATCTTCTCAGTAGAGAAACCTGCTTTTGTTCTTACTGCAAAGCAAAAGGAATAGTTGCATTGTTAACTTTTTTCCTACTTTGTCTTTTTTCTTTGTCTTCTGCTCCCCAGGTCTTAATACCTCCTCAAAATCCCAGTTCTGATGCTCTAGAGCCCTACTTTAGGAGCTGTTTCACTGCTAAAAAAACCTACCACCCCAATTTTTTTATTGTTAAAGCCCTGCAGATGTGCCAGAGTTCCCAGGGCTAATGGAATAGAAAGAAAATTGAGACTTTCTTAAAACAACAGTGAAGGGTGAAACAAAAAGGGGGCCTGGCTTAAAGCTGTAGATGTCTAACACCTACATCATACATATGTTGTTAGGCATTGTGTAAGCTTCACTTCCATGAAAAGGGGAACTTTAGGGAAGTAATCTCTTTTAGTAAATAATAAATAAGGAAGCATCTGTCAGATGTTTAGAGTATTCAGCTGATTGATTCTGTCCTTTTAGGCAAGAACATACAAGTTATTAGGAGATGTGTTGACTTTTAATCCAGACTGTTTGCACTTGCCAAGAGTTAAATGTTAAATTTATTTTGAGCACTTAGAGAGACAAAGTGGGCAGTTCATTATGATTTGTACAAGGACATAGAATTTAGGTATGTAGTTTTTGTTCACCTGTGGCAAGCATTTTATAAAACTATAGTTGATAATCCCAGACAAAAGAAAAATTACATGAAAGAACTTTAAGGACAGAAAGTTACATACACAATGGCAGGGGCTAATTAAAACATGTACTACTTTTACCTGCTTTTCCTTATGTCAGATTGTGGTCTCTGGTGAGATTCAGTGGGAGTGGGACAGCACTGCCAGTCCTTGAGGAACACTGAGCTCGTTTGTTTGTTAAGAATTTTTGGATTATTGAAGTTTTCAATACACATTAATTATGTGTCTTCTCCTCCTGCAGCCATCTTGTTTGAATGTGTCCAAACAATTTATACCATTTATCCCAAATCTGAATTACTTGAGAAGGCTGCCAAGTGCATTGGGAAATTCGTTTTGTCACCCAAAATTAATTTGAAATACTTAGGTAAGCATGCCTGACTTCATTACTCTGTCTTTAATTTGGCCATAGTGGTGGCATTGCCTTGTGTCACTTGCAAACACTTACATTGCAGGTTTAAAGGCTCTGACCTATGTGATCCAGCAGGATCCCAACCTGGCCCTTCAGCACCAGATGACAATAATTGAATGTCTGGACCATCCAGATCCCATTATCAAAAGGGAGGTCAGTGAATTTTTAAATGTCAAAAATTAAGTTAATTGTTAAGGTGGGTGATAAGGTTTGTAAAATGAGTAGTGTAAAAATGTCATGTTTCCATAATTGTGAGAGAGCACTTACAAACAGTAATAATTATAACAGTATTAAGCTGTGTAGATAAGCAGTGTATTTAATTTAAGAATAGCTGCTCAATTTGGTGCACTAAAGCTCCTGTTTGTTTGCTTCCTTTTTCGAGTCATCAGGACCAATTAATTTTTTGTGCTTTCTCTTTCAGACTTTAGAGCTTCTCTATAGGATTACAAATGGGCAGAATGTAATTGTCATAGTCCAGAAGATGCTTGACTACTTAAAAGAAAGCAAGGAAGAATATGCTATCATCAACTTAGGTGGCAAAATAGCAGAACTAGCTGAGAAATATCCTTTTGTTTTTCTGAAATAGCTGAGAAATATCCTTTTGTTTTTCTGAAATAGCTGAGAAATATCCTTTTGTTTTTCTGAAACGTTGAAGTCAGAGCTCAGGCACCTGTAGCATTGATTCCTATCAAAGCATCTTTCATGAGTTTGTGAAGTGGGAAGTGTTAGAGCTGTGCTTTCCATCCTTTCAAATGCAAAGGAGGTATGCAGAAGAAATCACATATGAAAATGACTGCAGTGTTTTTTGTATTTCACTGAGAGAAACTAATTGCACATAAATTTTGGCTTTGGAGTTTAGCATTGAAACCTTGTGTTTTAAATTCAAACTTTGAAGCCTTGCATAGAGAGAAATGTTTCAGTGCTCCTGGAAGTGCTGTGCTGTAACTGTGGGGACTGATCTTTCCTGACAGAACTCTTCATGGGTGTATGGATTTTAACAACAGCACACTTCGATAGAAATAAAGATTTTTTAAAAAAATGTCATAGGAGATGAAAGTGATTAGGGATTTGGCTTATGATAGGCATTACTGTTAGACCTGCCACTGCCTGATTGCTGTGTGTGTTTTTGTCTGATAACTGGTGTTGTAAGCTCTTGATAACAGAGAGCTGCCTTATCATCCTGTTTGTGCAGTGCTTGACAAGGAGTAGTTTACTAAAAAAAGCTCTCTTGTCCTGCAGTATGCAAAAACTAGTGCAATAACACTGAAATTTTTGTACTGTTAAAAATTTCCAGGACTTGTGTTTTCAGGACTTGTCCGAGAGCAGGCAAAAGCCAACTTTCAAAGTTAGCAAAGGCTGATCAAAAGTTAAATATATTAAAAAAAAGCAGTGAGGATTTCTGTGGAGTGCTTCAAAATATTTTTGTAAAATTGGTAAACCAACAGCAAAACACTGCTGAAAAGAACTGGTTTTTTATCATTGATCAAGTGGTGCTGGGTAAGGAAAAGGTTATCTGGAAGCCTAGCACAGGACAAGTGAGAGCTGAAAATGGAGTAGGACAATTGTGAACATATCTGTTCCTAGTGTGTAAGGCCTGCATAAACTCAACTTTTTCAACTGAGCAGCAACTTCAGACTTTTCTAACTGACCACCAGTTTTCCTGACATTTACAGGAAACACTTTCTAAAAGATACAGGAATATTTCCTCTTTAGTTAGATGGAGCTGATATTTGCCCATCATATCCCCAGCTGACTGGGGATATCATGATGGGCATTCCTTTGAAAATAAACTAAATAAGAAAGAAAAAGTTATGCCTTAGCATTTCATTCCTTAACATCTGGACACGTATGCCCCTAACAATGAGTGGTTCATCCAGACCATGAATGCTGTGTTCTCAGTTGGAGGAGATGTTGTGCATTCTGACATCCCAAACAACTTCCTGAGGCTGTTGGCTGAAGGTAATTCCCCACATGCTCTGAAGAATTAGATGTGTTCCTTAATAATCTGGGTTTGTTTTCTTTTCTTAAAATGTGCTTTGAAATATTTGGTAGGATGTGTTATTTGTATTTCAGAATCTGTGCTGTTTTCTGTGTAGGATTTGATGATGGAAAAGAAGATCATCAGCTACGGATGTATGCAGTACAATCTTACTTGGCATTACTTGAGGAGGAAGATAAATTGTATCCACAGAAATTCCTTCAAGTTATGAGCTGGGTAAGGTCAGAATTCCATACACAGATTAGGGAAAGCTGTCAAAGGTGATAATGTTTTTAATAGATATTTACTAAACTTTAATTTTGAGTCGTTTTTACTTGAAGTCAAGCTAACATGCTGAAATTATTTTATTAATTTGTGGTTTGTGGAAAAGCTGAGTGACTGCTCCCTTTAAGGCAGGTGACTGTTGGAATGGCTTAGCAGCCCCCTGAATCTGACTGCACACTGAGAGCCTTTCTGTCTCCATCCAAATTGGCCACATGTGGCTGTGAAATGCTCTTGCAGCCCTGCAAATAACGGGCCAAGTGCTGTGCTGGTGTTACCTGGGGGTAACACCTTCAGCAGCTTCAGCTCCCACCCAAGGGAGAGGCTGCAGTTTGAGGAAATGGTGCTTTGTCAGGGCCTGGTTATATTTAGCTTTCTTTTCCAGACAGTTACTTGATTTTTAAAAAGCCAAAAGTTGGAGTCTGTTGAGGTACCCACAGAGATGACTTCAGCCCTTTGACATATAAAACACAACATGGTAAAGAAATAACTTGGAACATGTTCAAATAATACTTTATTGAATGTGAGGTGGATTTTTTGTGTTGTTATTTAGTACTGTATTCTAATTTCAAAACTGGAAGCACTGCTCTGAATGCATATTTTGTCTGTTCTTTGTGAATAGGTGTTGGGAGAATATTTCAGTCTTGTTACAGATGTTGATCCAGAAGTTATTTTGGCAAAGCTGCACAGCCTGCTGAAGAAGACTTTTGTTACTTCTGAAACTAAAGCGTGGATAATGGCTGCAGTCACCAAGATTGCATCACACACCTCCAGCTCAAAAACAGTGGATGAACTAATCCAGGAGCTCAGCACCTCTCTGGATACATGCCTGAGACAATATGCCTTTGAATTGAAGCATCTGTGTGAGGACAAAGCACTGATGAAAAGCTTGCTTCCATTTGATGCTAGCTGCAGTGACCTGGTGGTAAGACAACATGCCACGTGTGTTTTTCATGAGCCTCTTGGTAGTTCAGGGGGATAAGTATTTTGGTGAAAAGGTGTTTTCAAAATGAATGATATTTGCAGTTCTCACTGCTGCAAGTCTGCTCAAAGTGAGTTTTCAGAAACACTTTTTCAGGCATATGGGATGAATCAGAGTGTTCTGTACTGAAAGATAAAGAACCATGGTGGTTTAGTTAAGTAAGCTGGAGTAGCTTTTAGCAAAATTATCATTTCATACTCTGGTTTATTTTTAGTTGTCTTTTGTTTTTTCAAAGATGAGGTAGGCCTGCTTTAGTGATACAGAACTGCTTTTGAATTCAAAGGGTTTGACTCCTATTTAAAAACTACTGATTTTGACCATGAAATATCCACAGTAAATGATGGAAAAGATTCTCTCCATGCAGCATTTTAACTGGTAGATATGGGAGATGTGACATGAGGATCCTGATGTGCTAATAAGACACAATCTGCTTCTGGTAACATCAGGCTCACACAGAGCAAATGTTTTCATGGCCTTTTCATTCCTTTTAATTCTGTGTAGGTAGATGCTTCTTTATCTTTCCTGGATGGGTTTGTGGCTGAGGGACTTGGTCAAGGTGCAGCACCATATAAGCCTCATCACCAGAGACAAGAGGAGAAACTTTCTCAGGAAAAAGGTGACAATTTACTGCATTTATTTAATTCTGGTAAATTACCTGATAAGTATTAACAATTTAAGTGTACAGTTAATTTATCTTCTTAAAATAATTCTATCTTAATGCAGCTCTTGTCTTTAGACAAGAGCTAAGTTCAACTTAAGTTTTAGTTCCGCCTCTGTCTCACTGACGTATATATATTGTTCTGCAGGTGAGAAAGTCTTACTGTAATCCTTGCTGGTCTATAGGATTTGAAATTTATTGAAAGCCTGAGAAGTCCAGCAGTACAGGGATATCTATTTCCAGAAAATAGATTTTGTTCTTACTTTTTTTATGGCTCCTTGTAATTTTAAAATTACCTGTCTTGCAGCTCTGAATTTTGAACCTTATGGATTGTCCTTTGCTTCAAGTGTGTCCTCATCTGGTGTCACTGGCAGACAGTCCCCCACTGGTTTATCTTTTGGCTCTGATACATCTGGGAATAGTGCTGAGACAGGGCACAAAGAGTGAGTTAATTTGTGTTTGAAGTGAAGGACATTTAAGCTTTTGCTCTTGGCAGTATGATGGGTCTTTGTTGCTTCATTGCATGGAACTAGAAAGAATGCAGTTGAACTTGGAAACCTCTATCAAATAAGAAGATCAGGTGGTGGCATCTGTAATAACTAGGGGAACAGCTGATGTGGTCAGCCTCTTCCACTTTCTTCACAGACTGCAGTTTAGGTGGTAGTTAATGCAGTAAAATTGGGACAGCATTGCCTGATGATTACATTGGTTACTACTTTTTCTGCCATCTTTCTTTTTATAAAAGATAGAAGTGAGGCTAAGGTTTGCAGTGTAAGATGCTCCTTTTATTTTTGGTGCACTACACATTAATTCCATACCCACAGTTTCATACAAATTAATAACTTCATTTATACTCTGCTAAACTGGTCTGCAGGAAACCTTTCCAGAATCTTTATATTTTACTGCTCACTCTTGTCTGTCAAAGTACCAAAGTAGTGAATGGTGTTTGAGTGTTGGCATCTTTTTATGAACATTTTCATGTGGCTGATCCTGCTTTGTTTGCCTTTTTAGGACAAATACTCTGAAACTGGAGGGAGTACGCAAGCTGTGGGGAAAAGAAGGTTACCTTCCAAAAAAAGACAACAAAACAGGGAAAGGAAACGAGCCCCAGGCAGTGCCTTGTGGCAGCTTATTAGCAGGGCAGGTGGGGGAGCCTCCTGCACTGCAGCCTGACCAGGGTGCCAGCCTGTCTGAGGAGGACAAAGAGAAGCAGCAGTTAGCATCAACTTTGTTCATTGGGCTGGGATCCAGTGCTGCTGTCAGCCTGGTAAGTGATTGTGTTGAGACTTAAACAGTTTAAAGCTTACAATGGTCTTATTTAAAATTATAGATACTTGTATGCAAATGGAGATCAAATTAGTGATAAGATAAACTTCCCCCCAAAGTCATTGAAAAACTATTGAGAATTGCTTTTGCAGTATGATGTTTTATTGAAACCTGAAACAGTTTGATGAAGCAACCTCTGAGGCAGATCTGCCTCAGTAACTAGAACTTTCCTCTGTTTACATGTTGTGCTCCAAGTTTTAGTGTCAGTTTTCCTGACTGTTCCCTGACCCAGCCTTGCAGAGCTGTCAGCATTCATTTGGATGAAGGCTAGAATTTGGCACCCTATGTCAAGACCATTTTTAATTTGTCTGGTAGTATGTGGAACATAAAAGAATTCACTATTAGGTTATATTTTTAAGACTGGCATCATATTAGCCAGCTCAAATCTTGGCACTTAGCACTGGTTAACCAGAAACTACCTTTGCTTAGTCTTTAATAAGAGCTTTTAGTTTGTTAAGAGAATCTAGAGTAATTCTTGCATTATAAGTACTCTGTGAGAGCTACAGCAAACCCCTGGATCCATTAAAATGTTTGGAATCTATTTGTATTTGTCATCTGTCTTGATTCCTTGGTCCTTCCTCACTGTTGCATGGTATTAACAGTAACACAGCTGGTTGCTAGGATCTTTTCCACCCATTTTTTTTTCTCTTTCCTTTTCAGATGGGCAAAGCAGACACAGCTACTCAGAAGTTCAAAAGGAAATCCAAGATAAATGAAACTCAACGGTTGAGTGAGGAGGCATCAGACTTCCAGAACAGTGCTGCTTCAGATTTTGGTCCCTTACTTGATACAGTACCTGTTAATATGGAAGACTCTGAGGGAAGTTTGCACACAAGGTTAAGGAAAGTCTCCCCTTGTTCTTCAGATACTGTAGAAGACAATTTAGCATTTGAAACACCTCAGTCCCTCAGAAAATCTGTGCTGGGTGACAGACTTTCAGCCAACAGGCTGTCACAGTCATCCTTGTTTGCTGATAGTAATATTGAAATTCTTCAGCCTTGTCCAAGTGCTCAATGTGAAAGTGCCAGTGAAACACCACTGGTCCCTTCCTTGCCAGAAGAACTTGAAGGGCTTCCTCACTCTGAAGGAGTGGGACTTTGTCAGAATGATGCCTTAGCTCTGCATTCATGTAAGGTGTGGACAGATGACTCTCTGTTGCTTGTTCTTTTTGTTTCAAATAAAACCACTTCTGCACTTCATGCTGTGAACTTGGTGTTTGAAGAAACAGAACACTTTCAGGTAAGAAACTTTGTTTCCTTTGTATTTTAAATTCACTTAGAACTTCTTGCTTTTTGCTTGCATTTTACTGTGCAGTGTTTGGTTTAATGTGGTAGCCATGCCTTTTTCCAGAGTATTTCCTTAAAACCTGTGGTAGAGCTGTTACACATATTTTTGGGAAGGAATCTCACTGTAAACTTACTGTCATTGGTTATAAAATTTAGCCTCTCACTTGTTCAATTCACCTTGATTTAGTTTGCCTCTGTATAAGGAATATGTGTGATTTTTCCATTCTGAATGCAAAGACTAAACCAAATGCAAAACCTCAATGGTTTGCACACAGCTTGGAGCAGTGTGACCTGAGTTCACCTCACTGTGTAGCTTTTCTTTTGTTTGGGTGTGACTTGTGCTTGTACATTCATTTCTATTTACCTGACAAGCAAACATGATGCTTTCCTGACACCAAATTTGTGTAAGTTTGTTTCAGTTTTGTTTTCAAAGGCCTCAGTCATGGTTCACTCTCATGCATTTAGTTAAGGGTACAGAGGAGTTGATCAGTTTAATTTTTTTACATTAGCTACATTAGAGATTTAAATATGATTGGTAAGAAAGCATGTTATAGTCATAATTAAAGCTTCATTTAAATATTTGGAAAGATATTTAGGAATTGCCAGTTGGTATGACTATCCACAGATTTTGCCAAAAGAAGCACAGAATTATTAAACAACTCAGGAAGTGATAATCAGATAAAAAGAAACTGATTGTTACTTTAAGAATTGACTTAATCAAGGAACTGCTAATTGGTTATGGAGTTCCTTTCCATTTCTGACTTTAATCAGACTTGTTTTGGCATTGATAGTGAGTGAGCATCTCCTGTCTAGATTTTTCTGGTAACTCACTTAAATTCCCACCCAGACCACCACCATGGATAGAATTCCTGTTACCACTTTGTTTGGAGAGCCAGGGACTGCTGAGTAATCTAGAAATCCTCCTTCTTATTAGGGATGTTTTCTCAACTTGTTGCTTTTAGCATATAGCTTGAGGTATGTTGTGATGCAGCTTGGTTGTGTTTTAGTTTATGTTGGGTCTGAGCTACAGAATTCAGGTTCTGAGTGCAGTTCTTTGGAGCTGGGAGAAGCCACTTGGCAGAGACCAATTTCACTGGTGCTCTGCAATTCACAGAATGTTTGTAGATGTTAATGATTGATTTATCCTTCAGGAGGGCTGAGAAATGGTAGCTCTGTTCACTTGTCAAATACTCCAAGAAAAATCAACAGAAGTAAAAGGCACTTACACACTTTTATAGCTATATCTGAATCACTTGCACAACTTGACAGCAAGACTTACATTCTTTATTCCTTTTATGACATGATATAGATTTTGGAGAGTGCCACCTCCCAGTTTCCTGTAATTGAAGCTCAAAGTGTGGAACATTGCCAGAAATGTGTGAGGATGAGCAAAGTCTGCACACAGGCAATTCTTTCTGGCTCTGTCAGTTACCAGTCAGAGATGGAAACTCGCCTGGAATTCTCAGTAACTTTGTCATTGATGGATTTTATCAGGTAAATAAAATAAGCTGCAGTTTTTAAAAACACTTGTATTCAGCCCGGTGTTAGACAAAGGTAGGATGATTTGGGGATTGACTGTGAAAATACAGAGCTTCACCCGTAGCAGCTAATTCAAATCTGAGGTGGCTGGTAAAGATAATAAAGGGTTATTTTACACTTGCAAAAAAAGGGGTAAAGTTCTAGCAAGAAGTACAAATGCAGGGAGAATATTGACAGTAACTGTTTTTGAGGAGGCTAACAGGACAGAGAACAGAAGGACATGATGCTTTAAAATATGGCATGATGTAAACATGTCAAGAGGAAACAAGTGGTTTGAGTGCAGAGACCAGAACATTGTGTGAAAAGATTGACAACTTTTGTAGAGGAAGAAGAAAGCTCATTGTTTTCATTTTTGAACACTGCATTTATTTTAGGAGTAGGAAAAAACAAGTGTCCTTTGTCCAACAGACTTTTCTTTTGAAGTGAAATTTGGAAATTGTTTTAAATTTAGAAATCTAAAGCAAGGAATAGAAACCTTTTTAAATGTTAAGCTGGAAAGAGGAGGGGTTTGATTAGACTAATATGTGTTTACTTATTGCATGCTGTGTTGTCCAGCTGCTTCCATATACAGGGTTTTTTTTAAGCCAAAGATATTCTGATTTATATATATTATTTGGCTAAGAAATGTGGTGAATTTCCTTTCAGGCCAATGAAAATGACAACAGAAGACTTTGGGAAGCTGTGGTTGTCCCTTTCCAATGATGTGAAACAGAATATAAAAATGTCATCCTGCCAAGATTCCCTCTCAGCAGCCCTGGACACACTGCAACAGAAGCTGAAACTCCACAGAGTTGACGTTATAGGTGAGTGAAAGGATATTGTGGGGTTGCTCAGAGGGTAATTTGTCCCAGGAAAACAAGTGCAGGGAAGAGAGTATCTCACAGGGGATGTTTGGGAGTGTGGTGAACAAGGGGCTGGTGTCCCATGGACTTTGTTTGCCTCACTCAGGGGTCTGCGGGAAGGTGATTGAAAGGTACAAGTGTTCAGCAAAAAGTGGATTTTACAAGGGAGAAAACTTGCACTGTGAAGAGTTTTGGGTAGGACAAAAAGGGAATGAAGCTGTATGACGAGTACAAAGCTGGGATTTTGGCATGATTTGTGGTGACGTGTTCCATGAGTTAGAGGTAAAACAGCAGCCATGGAGTGTAAAAGATGCATTTTCTATCAAGTCTGCTCTAGCAGTTGTTAATTGCTGGTTGTTCCTTCATTTTCCCCTGTGTTCTCCCAGGCAATGAGGGAATCCTGGCCTGCCAGCTCCTCCCATCTGTGCCCTGCCTGCTGCACTGCAGAACCCACTCAGGGATGCTGGCCCTGTGGTTCAGGTCCCCCTGTGCTGCTCTTCCAGATGGTTTGCTCTATCAGTGTCAGAAGGTGATGGGGGAATCCTCACAACAACAGTGCCTGCCTTAATCTGTTTGGTGTGTGAAAGCAAATCAAAGATTTATACAGTTGCACAGATAATTACCAAAGCTAAACTAAAGATACTGCTTCTTTGAGTGTTAAAAGTTTTCTTCCAGCTGGCAATGTCCAAGTGGACTTGTGGGGGAAAAATGGTGACCTAAATTACCCCTGCAAAAACATGCTCAGGACTGTACAGTACATTAAAGTATTGTTACCTGTGTAAGTGAAATGTATATTAATTTTGTTGTAAATGACTGAAAGTATTTATTTTTATTACACAGCTTTTATAGATGCCAACACTTACTCTTCATGGCAACTACTTAAATATGATTTTGAAGAAAACATATTGCCATTATGAGGTCAGACTTGATCAGTTATCTAATTTTATTTTGATAATTTTTCTAAAGCTATTTGTAAGTACTGCTGGCAACAAGACCCATATTGGTGGTTATATAAAATAACTTATGTAGCAACATGGTTTTAAAACAGTTAAAAGATTCTAGGGAGCAAAACATGTCCCATGATCTTTGATGTTTACCATGGAAGGGATAATATCTAAATAGGTTTTTAACAGGAGTCAGGCATGTGAAATTGTTTGGAAGCATCTCCTGGGGGATTATCTAAAGCACTTCAGGTTAGTTCCTGTCTGCAGTTTTTCCTGCCCCACATTTCAGTCTCATTCCCTTTCCCCAGGGGTCTGTGCAGTCACTGAGTGTTTGGGCATGTCTGAGGTGCAGTTCCATGTGGATCAGTCTGAGGTGGCTGAGCTGGGGGCACTTGCCTGTGGACATGGTGACTCCCTGATTGCTGGGCAGTAAACATGTTCATTGCTTTCCAGTCCACCCTGTAAATTTAATCTGGCCAAAATCCCTGTGCATGAAAATTCACAAGGGGAAAACTTCCATTTATTTTTACTCCTAATTATTTATAGCCTCAGTGTGACTCACCAGAGGTCTGACTTGCAGAGATGTGGCTGTGGTGTGTGTGCATGGCTGGGAACTGCAGCAAGGCGTGAGGGATTAAATCAGAGCAGCAAACGTGGAAAATGTCTGAGCAGATTGTCTCCTCTTCCTGAAGTAACCTCACAGGCTTGAAAATCCAGCAGTCTTCATTTATTTAGATGCTAAATGAAAAACAGTACTGGTTAGTATTATTTATAGCTGGTCATGTTTTCTATTTAAGCATCCAAGATTGTACACACAGTTCAGACATGGAATAAAGGGATTCTGTGGTGGAATTCTCTCCTTCATGTGTTTAATATAACAAGGAAACTCATGTTTCAGCATTACTGATTCTCACCTGGTAAGCACTGGTTGTAAAGGAAAATAAAGTATTCTTTTACTGTGCTGATGTTTTGGTAAATGTTCATGAAATTGTTGTAAGAATGTTAATGTGCTGATGGCAATTTTTTTTAAAGTCAAGCTACTTGTGTTATTACAAGTATAATCATACAGGCAAAGTTCCTTTTAAATTGTTGTTTCAGTACCTTCTTACTGAGGAATTTAAAGTGCACTGAACCTGTAAATATATTTAATGTTCTGCATACCTTAATGTTTACTTGGCACTTCAAGACAGTTTCTATAAATGAAAACTGATTTATAGTGGAATAATTTCCAGCAGACGATTTCCCTGCTGGTAAATCAGACTTGTGTTATGCAATTGGGCTTCTGTAATCATAGGAACTCTAATACCAATATCTGTTTGTGGCCTATGCACTTAAACCATTTCAGCAAGGAGATGTTCTGTGTCCTGGTGTTTTAAAGAGCTGCAAAGACAACAATGCCTTCTGTTGTTAATGTAATGTTCTCTGTAACCTTTTTCACTGTATGAATAGTGTATGTTAAGCTGTCAGTATTCTGATCCTAATTGCTTTATGGTAACATCACTTAAAGGAGTTTGCAGGGCATTGTACCTGTGTCAGTCTTTATTTTTGGATTGCCCAACAGATACTGTTCTGAATCTATCACCATATTTGCATTTCTTGCAGTTTAATAAAATCCAGTTTTATTTAAAAAATTCGTTTGATACTTGCTGCATGTTCTTTTCCATCACATGTAGCAGTGTTTCTGCATATTGAGAACTAGTTTCTATTTTAATTATTTCTCTGCATCTGAACAGTGATGAAGAGTGTAACATCACAGAAGTCTTGAATCCATTAATAATCTAAATGTCCTGTTTCTCAGTTGGAGATGTCAAAACAGTGAAGGACTACATTTTTTCAGCAGCATTGTGTGCCAGCTCACATTATCCAGTGGTTTTTTTTGTATTCTGCCAGAGTGTGATTTTGTTTTTAGCCATCACAGGAGATTTCAGTATCTCTTGTTATTCACAGCTGACAGGAACAGCATATTTTGAAGTTCAAATATAAGCCTCTGATGTGGAGTTGGGAGCTTGGGCAGTGTGACATTGGCTGAACTGAGGGTGGTTGAGCCCTGAGCTGAGCCCACCAGGCTGTTTGGTGTAAAAAAGCTGCTGCTGTGTGACAGGAGTCCTGGCTGAGGTGGGAGCTCAAGCCCTGGAGAGCCTCAGCATTTCAGTGCTGACAATCCTGATCTTGGTTGTCTCAGAGCTGCAGAGGTAACTCTACAAAGGAACATTACTCCATCTAGTTCAGTATTGAAAATTCTATCCTGAGCATCCTCATCCTCCATAGTGTTACAACTTTCATTGTGGCTTGGTTTTTCATTGATCTTGAAGGGTGAACCTGTTTTCTAGGAAGGGAAGGAAGGTGCAAAGAAGCAGGCTGGAAGGAGGAGAGCACATCACCAGTTTGCACGAAGGAGTTGGCTCAAGAGGCTGCCAGAGGCCAGTCAGTCTGTGCTGACTGTGCTCAACTGGCAGGTTAACAGAGACTGGACCAACCCTGAGGGACCAGGAGGCCTCTGTTCTACTGCTCTGTGAGTTCTGGGCAATTGGGAGTCAGCAGGAAAGTGATTGTATTGCATCCATATTTCAACTGTTTTGTCAGCCTCTACCTCCTTACCTCAGGTATTTTTACTGAAACAAACACTTTGGTAGGAAAACTGGAGGGAGTGCAACATGGCACTGGGAGGCAGGATGTTTTGTAAGGTACAGACTAAATCTGTTGGATTGTATTACTTTCTGCTAAGTATTCCCAAGTCATCCTCATTCTCTAAGGACCCAAAAGAGTAAATTTGTGTAATGGATGGCACAATCTTGAGGTTTCCTGTACTTGCAAGTAGCTCATAAATGACACCATTTAGAAACCATAAATGATGGTTTCTAAATATCAGAAAAAATGTTTGTCTCCTGTAGAGTCCCACCAGTAGTTTTTCAGCATAAAAAGCTGTATTATATATTTCTGTATGGGTAAGACTGTGCATGGTCTCTTTCTGGCGTTGATTTATGTAAAAAACAAAAATAGACCTGCTCAAGTCATCCAGTTAAATCTTGCTTTTTTGCATTTCTGTTGCTGTGGTGAAACTTAATTGTGCTTTACTGCTTGGTTCTGTTCAGGGCCAGCTATTTCTGTGTGTGTCTCAGAACATTTCTCTAGCACAGATCAGATCCCATGTTCAGTGTGATGTGCAGCTCTGTGGCACAGGCACCATATCATTAACATGTCAGAAGTGGTCACTCCCAGGAGAGTTTCTTGAACATTAACGTTCTTGTCTTTATTATATAAAGTTGGCAGTGGTGAAGCAAGGAATATTGTGTCCTGCCATGATGTGATTCATAAAATGAACCTGACAGCAATGTTTTACCAGCAGGAAGGCACAAAGCACCACTTAAGGAGATTGCTTTAAACTTTGATTTTAAGGTAGTGGCACAATTTTCTCTTTGTGCCAGTATTTCATTGCTTTCAGTATAATTGCCCTGTGAGTTGTTTGCAAATCCTGAGCTCTTTTAGCCAAAACAGTTTGCCTTTTCTGGGAATAAAGACAGGAGAATAAATGCTTGCTGTTAAAACATTCTGGTAGGTTCCAGCACCTCCATGTTTAGGACAGGGCTGTGAAATCTGTCAGGAATGTGTCTTCCATCTACCTTAAATCACATCAAGCTGAACTGGGCTGAATATATCATGGGAAATGTGCAAGAAGGTCCTTGGAAGAGTGAGGTTCTGGCTTGTGGTATCTGCTCTTTTGCTGCTGATTTGTGCTTGTGATACAACAGAGGTGGTAGGATAAATAAATGAAAAGGAAACAAAAAGGGCAGTAATCACACATTTTTAATCCACAAATGTGATAATACATAATATATTTAAGGTGACCTGAACATTGCCCATATTTTAGCAATGTTGTTACATACCAAGCTACAAGTACAAAAGTAAACAATGAATATACAGGATATGCAAGTATGAGAAATACTTGAAAACATATCTTTCCTTAAGGCTACTCAGATTATTTTTAAATAAAACAACAGATGTTCAGCTGGTGTGTTTAAAATACCAGAGTCTGAATATTGATACTTGAAACACACAAAAAGTCACAAATACAGGATATCCCTTTCCTTTAGACATCTTGAATGTTGAATAATCTTTTTTCTGGCTTTAAAAGAAGAACTTAAATTTGTTTGCCACAAATGAAACACACAAAATCTGACATGTGCACTGGGACAGGAGCGTTGGATACAAGAAATACTGTTCAAAAGCATCAGTTGACAAGTACATGCCTGGAAGAAGTGCAGGTAATGATGCAGGTAAATATGGCTCTGCAACTGGCTGAACTTGCAACCCCAAATGTTGCTGTTTGACTTCTGTGTTGCAAAGGAGTTTTCAATCTTCCTTGTGACTAAATCTACTTTTAATGGTCAAAGGAAATACGTGGGGGAAATTTACACCATTAAAAACTGTTCTGCCAATGTCTCATTTTTACTGTGCTTCAAATGAGTTCTCCTGGGAGCAGGTAGAAATTCATATAGGACAACCCAAGTGAGTACATGACCTGGGTATGTGTATTCTCAACTGTATAAAGGTATGACAGTAAAAACTGCTCTTGCAAGAGATAAAATATAGTTTACTCTGGGGTGAGGAAAGACAGATGGATAAGAATTTTGAACAGCTTTTTTCTTAATACCATAGTATTCAAAAATGTATTTAAATGAGACACTTTTTTTTTTCTTATCCTAAAGTAATGAGTGATCAACGTGTAAACTTCTCTTAGAGAGGAATGGCTTTCAAATGGCTTTCAAATATATTTTCTTGTCTTTGTCAACTTTCAGATACATGCATCTCTCTATCACAGCATACATGATATGGAAGGTATTACCCCCAGATTCTGGCACTGTCTGCTCTCTGTCAGCTGAAAGGACAGGGTTCCTGATACTGCAGTGACAGGAGCTAGAGACGGGTCTGGAGGATAAGATGGAGAGGACAAGCAGAGGAGAGATTTCTGAACGTGTGTTTTACACTCTGGGCCAGTCTTCACCTACCCAGGTTGTGCAAGTGGCATCCAGAGCATCCACTCTGCTCCCACACTCCCTGTGTCCAACCACGACTGTACAAAGCCCACTCTTTCTTGGCAAAATATTTTCTGCTTGAAGACATCACTATATTTTGTTTCAAAAAACCCCAGAAAATTCACTGGAAACATTCTGAACAAAAACTCACTCCAGAAACTCACCAGAGTCACTAAGGCTGTTCTCTTTTGACTACTGTGGATATGCTACACTTGGAGGCACTGCACGAATAAGTGGATGGGGTTCCTTTGTATCCCACCTCTCATTTACTGTAGGCACAAATGTCATGGGTACATTAAACCATGGGTACATTAAACCAAAAGGCTGAATATTTTGAGGATCAGGGGTGTAAATGTTGGTGTCTCAGGCGTGCTGCTCCTCACAAGGGCCATTTCAAAATCTTCACAAAGAGGATTTTGTTCTGTCAGGCAGAACAGTAAGAGCAGCACAACCTTCAGTCTGAACTCACCTGATGTTACCCCATACACAAGCCCTGAGAGCGGGGGAACTGCTGTACTACTTCACCTATCTTTGAGCTTGAACCACTGAACCACTTTTCAAATTAAAATGAAAAAATTCCTTCTGTTGTTAGCAGGTATAAAACTAAATTGATGAAACTGTTGCTTCATAGAGCAGATCTTTAGATTTTCTCCCGCTTCAGTTTGTATGATTTGTTACTCTCTTTTTAGATATATATTCCATGTAAAATTAGAGATGTTTTCTCATTTTGATTCCTGATCCTTTTGAAAGGAGTGAACTTACATCCATTACAGCCCTACTTTCTGTCAAAGCTTTTTCAGTTAGAGTGGAAATAATAAAAATATATGCACCAACGGCCTTGGGGGTAAATTCCATGCATTGCTCTTGCCTTCATCTGTCTATTTTATACACAGCCATGCATCTGAGTTTACTTTCTGTTCACATGTTCAGCCTTGAACACAAAGCTAGCGAGATCATGGTGAATAGCAATCTGTGTCTGAACAATACCTATCAGCAGCCTTGTTCACTCTGCTCCTTGAAAAAGACTGAATTATCTGAGCAAAACATTAAAATCTATAGCTTTCTGATTTAAGTTTCCCACTTCATCACGAGCCTGGTGAGCACCTTCTGGGCCCTGCTGGGGACTTGTAGTAAGACTGATGGGAAGGAAGCTTGCTTTGCCTACCATGGCTTTAGGAAGGGTGGCCAGTCCTAGAGAGAAGTTTGTTTATTTTTTTTGGTCGGTTTCCTTGCCTCCGAGCGCGGTTTCTCAAAGCACCTTCTCATCGAGCAGTTTGTTGATGCCGTTGCAGATCTTTTTGAGGTAGGGCCGGCACTCCCCGTCCAGGCTGTACAGGGCGGACAGGAACTCCACGTCGGCGAAGTGGTTGAAGACGTGGTTGATGCGGCCGTGGGAGCGGGCGGTCAGGTGCCGCCCCACCAGTTCGTGCACCAGCTCCTTGCACTCGTGCAGCAGTTCCGCCAGCACGTTCCTGTCAAAGGTGTACTCCACCTCGTAGAAGCTGACGATCGTCATGGCAGTTTGGTTCAGCTTCTTCCTGAACTTGTCGACAATCTCCAGCTCTTCCTGGTTGAATTGATTATTTCGGTAGAGGATCCCGATTTTTATCGCCACTTTGATCAGGTCTTTCATGATTTTGTGGGCTTCCTTTTTGTTTCGGGTGTGTTCCTTTGTTACTTTGTACAGCTCGTCGAAGATTTCGCTGCTGGTGTCGTCGATTAGCATGTTAGCCATGGTTTTGGTGGCCATTTTACTCAGGATCTTTTTCTGGGCTTGCAGTGCAAGATTCTTGGAGCTGAAATAATCGGGACCTGGTTTGGGATAGAAAAATGGGGAGATGTTAATTCTACTTGGTGAATTATTTTTGCAATCAGTTAAGAAAAGTAGTGCCTGCAAGGTTAACTGAGACCTTGCATGTATCACTGACCAGAACAGTCACAACTGCAGCAACACCCCCAACACTATGCCAGGTATCCTTGGGGTTCCACACATCCATGTTTCAGGTCTTGCTGTCACTGAGGGCTTTTGCTTGCAAATAAAGAACAGAATATTCTGGAAGGGGGATATATATGCTGATTCTGTGATAGTCTTTTAATTTTGTGGTTCAATATGAAAGCTTTCTTGGCAGAGAGATCTGCTGAGATACTGTGGTTGAAATAATACATGAAGTATCAGAGACTTCAAAAGGAGATAGTGACAAGCAATGTATGAACCTTCAGAGTTACACTCTGATCATTGGGAGGCACTGTTGTTCCATGGTAGGCTAAGCAGATTGACAAGCATGGATCTATTTTGCCTTAATCTGTAGTATCAATGCCTTCCCCTTTTGTTACCAATTTGAAAAATTATAGAATACGACTTTTATAAAATGTTGGTGCTGCAGTGCATGTGGTTCCTGTCAGACAAAAATATCTGAGCTATTTGCTCTATATTTATCAAACAAATACTTTGGATTTTTTATCTTTTACTCATATCTGCACATTTCACTCAGCAGAGCACCCGAACACATGGCTGCTGCTGGGCTTTATCCCATGAGCTTCTGTAATTCTTGGTCAAGATTAATTCAACTTTCCTCTGTTCTTCACATTAATGTGGGCTTCTAACTGACCCTCTGTGGACAAAGCAAAGGAAATATGGATATTAAATAATTATCCAGGTTAATTCTGGGGCAGCAAAGCCTCTGTTGGATCAAAGAGCACTTTATCATTGCAGCCAGGTGCTGATGGGGGTGTGTGTCTGGGGAGGACAGCCAGTGAGCTCGGAGTGATGGCAGAGTGGCCTCTTTGTTCCCAGACACCTTTCTTGCCTTGCCCTCACATCTCCCCTCAGTCTGTGCTCCTGCAAAGGAGGTGCCTGTGTGTCCCTGCCAGCTGGGGACCTCCCTCTGCTCACCAGGACACCAGAGCCTTGGCTGCTCCCAGGGGGATGGAGGTAACCATGTGCTTCACCAGCTGCTGGGAAATCAAACCACTAAGAGATTAAAAATGACAATAAAAATCAAATCTTCCAGTACTTATTTGATTGTGGAGCCTGAGTGAGTCTTGAAGCTGGCGGGGTGAGCTCCAAGGCCCTTTCCAGCCTTCAGCACACGAGTGCTGTCACCTCCCTTGTGCTCCTTACACCCTCATGCCAGGAAAAAGGGGTGCTGGCTGCCAGTGCTCACTTGGAGTAAGTAACACTGAATTTAAAGTCCTCTTTTTAATTCTGATTTTCACGTTGGCTGGAATATTCAAGCTGTCATCTTTGTGTGCCACAGCTGTACTGCTGAGCAATGTTAAAGAGTAACATTTAATTTCAACTCAACCACCACCTGGAAAAAATAATTCAATGTGCTTAAAAGAATTGCCTGTCATTTGGAGAGAAAATTGTGGGGCTGAGCTGCTGTCTGGAGGAAATAGGAAAAACTGTGATTTAATCTAGAAATGATAAAAACCAGGATGAAAGCATTCTTTCACTTAGCAGTACGTGGGTATATAAATAGTATCCGTGATGAGTAATTATGTGCATTTGACACACTGAAATGGTAGATTGTTGGTGTCTGTTTCTGTAGTAAGTGCTTGCTATTGATCAAGTGGATGTAGTTGATCAGTACCTGGTTTGGTCAAAAACTGAAAATAACTGCAGTAAATTTTTAGAATATTAATTTTATTGAAGTTCATGCCACTTCACCTCGTGTCCCTTTGCCCAGGTGAGAGTCCAGGTGAATCCTGTCATGCCTGGCCCTGCTGCCGGGACAGCTCTGCAGGGCTGCTGCAGTTCTGTGGCTCAGAGCAAAGCTAGCAGTTGGGGTGAGCAAAACATCCCATCACACACCCTGGGGGGCTCTGGGACCAGCAGAGCCACCAGCACCTTAAATACAGACACATGCAGCTGCCCTCCACCTGGGTGATCTCTGAGACAAAGCTGGATGCTGAATTACCACATAAAAGCTTCTCATAAATTTTTCAGAAGGGAGGGTTGTCCAGCACAGAAAACACAAATGTGATATAGGTCTGTGTGTCCAAAGTTCTGTCTCTTATGCACAAAACTGAGCAGTGTGACCTTCAAACATGGGTCTCCTTGCTGGGACACCCCTGGGTTTGGTAGCTCAGACAATGGTCCCACAGCTGCCAGTGAAAGGTGCAGGCTGTGCATGGGGGAGCACAGCTGGAAACCATCAGGCCGAGTTTAACTGAATGTTAAGGCTGGAATGCTTTCCCCAAGTGCAGGATCTACTCTTTAGCAGCATGAGACTGAGCTCCTCCTCATCTTTCTAAAAGCAAAATAAAGAAATGTGTTATTGCATCGCTGCTGTGGCTCCCTCCCCACTTTGTGCTCCTGCCTCTCCATCCTATCCTTCCATGGCATCTGCAGCCCCCCAGCCATGCCATGAAACCAGGCAGACCCAAATCCCTTGTGCACACTCCTTTACCCTGCCTCCCTGTGCTGCTCTCTGCACTGCATGCACTCTGTAGGAGCTGGTAATCAGTTTCCCCATGGTGGCTGCCATGTGCTCCACCCCAGGCAGCTGTACCAGGCAGAAGAGGTTCCAGTGGGCACGGGCAGAGCCTGGTGGGACACAGATTGTTGTGCACTGTGGTGTGTGTTAAATGCAGAAGCTTCAGCTACTGCCAAGGTCCCTCCACCCTGTCAGGAAACTGCTGACAGGCTCAGGAGGAGGTGAAGGGCAGCATTCCACCTGCCCCACAAGCTGCCAGCCTGGGTATGGGATGGGCACTCTGCAGAGCCTCAGCCATGCCTCCCCTGCCCCAGCTCCTGCTGCTGGGCTCAGACAGTGAGTGGGGTGGGGAGGAGGCAGACAGCACCATCAGCCCACTCGTGCATCCAGACAGCAGCGTGGGGGCTCCTCACAAAGGGCTGAGCTGGGCTTTGCTTTGATTCAGGGTGTGTGCAGCTTTGCAGCAGCGTGTGCTGGAGAGTGAGGGAAGCTGTTTGGATTGATTGTTTGGATTCCTGCCTCCAAAGTCACACTGTGCTCAGACACCCAGGTGACGCCTTGCCTTTCAAAGATCACAAGTGGTTTAGCCACATGATTACATTCAGCCTTTCCTGGGGACAGCATGTTTACCGTGGCAGCCTTTTCTTACTGCAGCACGTTGCTCACTACACAAAATACATCTTCACCTCCTACATACAGCAATTCTATTTTCTGCTTTCTTTCATACAGCAAAACAAATCAGCAACCACATTATAAATGCTATTAGCTTTCAGGAACATTTCACCCAGGCTAAAAATGAAAAACCACCCTCCAAGCATACTGCTTTGCTGGGTAGTGATTAGCTTCCATTATAGAAAATCTGACATCTTAGTTTTTTACCTAAGAAAGGGCCAGTCCTGCTTCAGATCTGTTCTCACCTCTCTGTCATCTAGAGAGCTGTGTATGATAAAAGCTGTTTAAAAAGCTCCTTGTGATGGGGTTGATCCCACAGCAATCTTCCATCCCTCTGGAAGTGCAGCTCCCCAGCCCTGTGTTTCCCCTGCTGTGGTGCCCATGGAGGGGTGGTGAGTGCCCAGCTGTGGTCAGGGCAGGACACCCCTCCCCACCAGTGACCACCCAGCTCCTGGCACGCAGTGCTGAGCATGACAAAGATGCCTCACATCCCCTAAACTTAATAACACGATTGCTTAATAACAGAGTTGCTTAATAACAGAAGTGTAGAAAAAGTTTGGCAACTCCAGCGAGCGGATGTAAGAGTTTTATATTTTAGGAGTTTTTGAGACTAAAACGCAAGAACATCTGTAATATTCTCCAAATATTTTGATTGCAGATGGCTGTACCAAGTACAAAATGGTCAGAACGAAATGCTCAGCAATACTATTTTTATGTAAATCTGCATTCAGCCTCTCTGTACAAAACATGGCAAATCCAGTCAACCAGAAGATGCTCCCACTATGGTGGGGAGGGAGAATGGTCAGCATTTGCTGGAAGTAATTATGAGGATATGGAAACCAGCCTCCTGAGCAATGAATCCATTTCCCTCCCAGTTAGCCACTTAGTCAGAGCTGTAATATCATTTTGCAGCCAGGATATTTTCTCCCCTGGCTAATGGCTGCAAGTTGAGTTGAAGTGAACTCTGGAGGGAGTGTGGCTTCACCACAAAAATGGAGAGAGGAGGGGTTATCTGAAGGGTTTCTGTGGACATTGTCCAGTGCATTTTTAATTGCATCATCAGGCTGGCTGGAATTTCACCTGACACTGGGAGCTGTTACCCCAGTGCCAGCTGCAGCTTGTCCTGGGTGATCAGTTACCCCAGCCATTGGCTTCACCTGCTCCAAAGAGAGACACACGTGGAGCCTTTGCCTGAAATTCCACTTCACTGAGTGTAACCCCAGCTCCCAGCAGTCAGGGTGGTTGTGTTTTCCAGCCAAGGAGTGCATGTGGTAGAGCTACTGAGTAGACTTGAGAGCATCCTGGAGAGGTGAGTGGAGCTGTTTTAAATTAAAGGTCTGAGCTAAAATCATGAAGAGGCTGCAGGTCTGAAGAGGGTTCCCTCAGCTTGGCAGGAATGGGAGGTGATGGGAACCAGAAAAGGTTCCCTGCATCTGTCCCCCAGCTGTACTGGAAGTAAGCAAAGGGTTGAGTCTTAACTGAACAAGATGGAAATGGATAAGAAAGTAAAGCTGATGAAGAGGCTGAAATATTTTTAATACCCCTGAATCCTCACTTTTAAAATGCAGCACAGGCTTTAAGGAGTCAGCAGTGCTGCTGCAAACGTGGGCATCCCTCCAGCTGCTAGCAGTTGCTCAGGCTTGTGGGAGATGGACCAAGCCAAGGGCCAGGCACTCTCTCAGAGTCTGCCACAGTCTGAGATAGCTGGTTGTGAGCATTGTTGTTGAATGTACTGCTTTAATGACTTGTGTGACCCACTTTGGATGCACCTGTGTCCTTTAACTTAGTGATATACCTGCCCCTGAGCCTGGAGAGTCTGGGAATGGCCATGAGACAGTTGGACTGTAAAGCTCTCACAGTGGATATCTGAATGGTTAATCCAGCGTTGCTGCTGGTGTTGATAATTTACTGTGTTGCAGCTTGTTTCTATATAACCTAAAGATTTGCCTGAAATGGCTCCTTTTCTTGACATAAATAGAAAAAAATCTAGTTGCTTAATTTCCATGATTCAGGCAAAATGTTAGAGGAAATGAGCTGCAAACGTGTGTGTTTTATTTATCCACCAAGTCTCACTTACATGTTACAGGACTGATTAGAAATGTGGACTGCAGGACTTTGGATTTCAAAGCAGACAGGAAAAAAAAGTCCAGTAAAGCCACTTGTCCTGTAGTGTTTTAGTCCTGAGCAGCCCAGGCACGAGCTCTGAGTGTGTGTATTACTCTTGGACAGCTACAGGATCACTGCAGAAGAAACATTCAGTGTTTCCAGTAACTTTAAGCCAAGAAATCCAGTAGAGCAGATGGAATACATCAGCTTTCAGGGAGGGCCAATTTAAACACGTGTAAGCACCAGGGGCCCAGTGCTCAAACTTTAACACTTCTAAATTGTTACTGTGAGCATAAAAGGGTTGCTCATATCTGCAGTGGAACAGGAGGTTGCAGACTGATAATTATATGATCCTGGGAGAATGTACCAGTACCCAAATGTCTGAAAGCACAACTTGGACATGCTGGCAATGGCAGCAACAGCCCTGTGCAGAGGAAATATGACTGAATGGAAAAGAAGACTATTTTTCCTTTCAGTGCTTTAGATGAGAAGCAACTATGCCACAAAAAAAAAGCTCTGTCTGGGAACCTGTGGACTGGAGATTCCAATGGATAGTCTTATTTCTGCTGCTGATTTGTATCTGGCATTTACTTTTCTAGTACTGTATTGTTGCTGCATACTGGAGTTGCCTTTCAATACCTGGAGGAGGTGGTGGAAGGCTGGGGGGCCCCTTCTGTCAAGAGAAGAAGAGCAGTGCAGAATGAGAGTGCTGTGCTCTGGGTAATGCCTCCAGGAGCCTGGCCAGGGGAGAGGAGCTCAGCTGCAGTTTCCATCAGCTCTGAGGGGCTTGCCAAAAAAGGATCTGGCTGAGTTTTCCTCCTGCTGCCCCTGGTAGCTGGCTGGGAAGAGAACTGCACTGCTGTGCTCCTCTCCTGGGTCTGAAAGCAGTAGCTGGCAAAGTGGTGACAGCACTGTCCCAGAGCTGAGCCTGGTTCACAGGGTGGAAACCCTCCCAGGCACTCCCTTGGATATATGGCACAGCTGGCAGCAGGCTGGGGTTTTGTATGGCTGCTATTTGACATTACAAATGAGACATTACACTTGGTCATATCCTGCAAACTCTCATCCAGCTTGTGGGAGAGGAAACCACTCCCTGCCAGAGGGGCTCAGGGAGGATCATCTCTGCCATTGTGTCCCACAAACCAAAGGGCCAGACCAGGCAGCAGCTGCTTTGGGCAGGACCCAGCCCTGGTCCAGCCTGCCAGGGACCAGCTGGGCACATGCAAGCAGCAGACACCTCTCTGAAAGTGGCCACTAAAGCTTTTAATTTCATTAACCTGATAACCTAAATCAGAACCAAAGCCTGAGCCAGGCTGCAGCTCCCAGAATGGTATCTTTGTGGGGTGACTTTCAAGAGTTCATTTTTAACTTTGCACCTTGTATTTTGTAGGACAGGGGAAGCTCTGCCAAGGCAGCAAACACATCTGGTCAGCTCCTGGCAGCTGGCAGTGAGTGTAAGTGATGCTTACAGAGCTTGCACAGCACCCTGAGGTACATCCTGAGTGGGAGGGAGCAAGGCTCTGTTCTTAAGTGAACTGCTCAGGAGTTAAAGTCTGCCTGCCAGGAATGACAGTAAAACACTGGGGTGTTTGGGTTTCTAAGCTTTACTGTACAACTAAAAGAGGTTTTGATAAACTGACCACTGTATTTTATAAACAGGTTTAAAGTCTTCTGATGTCAGTTTATGTTCATGGCAAAATACCTTGAAAAGAGTGAACACCCCTATCCCAGAAAAAGCTTGTTTAGCTCTGCCTGACACTGCCAGACAAAAAGGTTCCCCACTGTCAGCAGAGTTTTGACAAGGGAAGATTAGTTACTACCCCTTGCAACAACCTGTTCTTGTATGTGTTTATGACAATATTAATGGTTTTTTTCTAAATGCTAGCTTTACTCTAAGAGACTTCTTTTGACCAAAGAGGCATGGTGGCATACCTAAAACACTACCAGATCATATTTATGCATGGATAGCTGAACAACCCCAGCAGCCCATGCCTTACTGGCACTCAGGGACATCTTTAATTGGCCAGGAGTTTTTGCCTTCAAACTGTCTGTGAAGTTTTTTTTTTCCCCCCCCAATACAGGCTCCACAGAAAATCTTGGGCAGGAACTATTGAATTTAACTTCAGTTTCTGAAACATTTTGTGTTTCATGTCCTTTGCCTTTTCCACGATTACCACATTCATTACATTGTCCTCTCTAGAAGACACAGCAGGAAAAAAAGCAGCTATCATGGGGACTGTGTGGCAAAAATACCCAATTAGTCAAATAATTATTATCTCTATAGGAAAATTATGCTTGTTTTAATGTCTGGCCATGTAATTTTCACAACAGGATCATAATGAGTTCTTTGGTGTGTGCTAAGGGGTTGTTTATTGCCTAGAAGGGACAGAGGCTCTTGGGGAATATCAGGCATATAATGAATGATAAACAATTATCTTGTTAAGGAATGAAGGCTTGTAGGCTTCTTTGAAAGGATTCAACCATCATGCTCTTCCACACTAAAGTAACAATTACCCAGGAAAAAAAAAAAAAAGATTTTCTTGCCAAAGTATTTTTTGTCAGAGAGACTTAAAAGCCATGTGAAACCTTTGAAGGTCTTGCAGCTGTCCTGTTTTATCCAGATGGAATTATTGTGGCAGCTTCTCTTTGTCATTGATCTGTAGGTCTTGCTTGCAGTGGTTCCAACCTGGTAGATTTGCTCTGAGCAAACACTTGAAGAGCTGTTTGAACATGGTGACACTTGCACAGGTCTTGGGTGCTTTCAGTCCAGTTTCATGAGTGACCTGAATCCTTGATCAGGCTGTGATCATGGTTTTCATGTATTCTTTTATCCTCTCCTCTGGCAGGGTGAGGGAGAGAGGAAGGCTGTGGAGGCATCTGTGCTTTTGTGGGCTTGGTGCTTGGCAGTTACCACAGGCACCACTCCTGGTTAACGGGAGGGTCACATTTCCCTGTGCTTCTGCAGCTCAAATGCTTTCTGTTCCTTCCAAAGAAGTCTCTTTAGCATGCAGGAGCTGGTTGTTCCCAGTAGGAACAAAATAATATGCTGTTAGTAAAGCAAGGCCCGTCAATATCAGCCCTAAATATTAAACAAGGCCACCGTGCAATCTGTGTGCTTTAAATAGTTAAAGTGCAGCTATGAAACAGGCTTTTGGGCACTGCTTCACCCATTTCTATTTTTTTCCCCCCACACATTTCTCATCCTCTCAGGAAGAAAATTTGGAGGGGTTATTTTTGTGCCTTCAAATTGCTTGCTGTTGCACTACACTGCTCTTTCTCCGGAGATAAAACGTCCTTGCCTTTTACACAGAATAATTCTATTTTTGACTCTAATATATTAAGAATGGCATGAAAAATAACCACGTCTGTGCTCTAGGGATGTACAAACTTCCATGAGAAAGCAGACAATTGGGACCCCAAGGGTGGCTGGTCTGAAGATGCTGTGCAACTGAGATGGCATTTCTCTGTAATTAACGTGAGGCTGGAAGAAAATGGGAAGGGGGAAGTATTCCTGCCAAACCAGGTCAAGGTGAACAAACTCCAAAGAACCCACACTAGGATGCAGCTGCAGCAGGTCTCCAGGTGTCCAAGTGGCTGTGTGAGCTGAGCTCTGCCATGTCCAGAGGGAGAGGGTGGGCAGCAGCTCTGTCCCTGCAGAGCTATCCCAGACAAGAGAAGCACAACTGTAATTCACTCCTGTTGGGTTTTGGGTTGGGTTTTAAAAACAGGCAATCCCCTGACAACATCACTGTTATCTTTCCTGCTTGCAGAGTTTGAGTGCACTGACACAGTGTGAGTGCTGGGCTGGGTTAACACCTAACCAGGGCAGGGGAGTGCAGGGGACAGACAGGCTGTTGAAGCTTGGAATGAGTTAATGGCATCTGTGTATCTGGAAAAAGAGGGAGATACTTTTTTATGGACACTCTGTGCTGTTGTTTTCCTAATTTGGTACTTGGTTGCTTGACCATTTGGTTTTGAATTAAGAAGGTGATGGATGGAAAGGGAATAAAGCAATGCCAGAAATCAGGTGCAGCTGGAAAAACTGTAACAGAGGAGCTGTTAATTTCTACATTTAATTCCAACCATGCTTCCAAACTCTGTTTATACCAGAGAACAAAGTCAAATGAGGGGAAGGTGAAGAGGACAATAATGGCAAGACATGTCTGACAGCAGCTCACTTTCCTAAGCCAGGAGCAGACACTGTAGACTGATCACAACATGTTTAAAACTATCAGTGAAGGAAGGTTTCCTTAACATGTTGCATAGACTATTTATTGACTAATTTTTATTCTCTGTGTGTGTGTTTTGGGGGAGTCAGTAAAGATATTTTGAAGATGCTGATTAGTGCTCACAACTCTGGAAGATAAGGGCATCTGGAAGATGGGATAAACCCATCTGGAGCTGCTGTTTGACAGTGCACAGGGAGGCACAGCTGTGGGCATCTTACAGCTGGAAGGGTAGGACTGTGATGTGAGTGTCACTAAGCAAACAGAGAATGTCAAACCTGCTCCAGGTTTGGAGAGTCTGGTAGGGGCATAAGGGAGCTTCAAGTGAGCCTTATCCTATGGACTGATGCTCCTTAACAGATCAAACAAAATAACCCCAACAAAAACCCCAAACCCCAACCTCCCCCTCAACAAAACAAACAAAAACCCCTAACCAAACAGAAAATCCCATTCAAAACCCCAACCCAAAACTATTGCTAGAAGAGGCTCTGCAGATATGTGTGTCTATTACTAAAGAAATAATTTTCTGAACCCTCCCCTTAGTTATATTGTCTGTGTCACAGAATCATTACTTACAAGGTACGTGGGTGCAGTTGTCTCTGTATTTATAATGGTTTTCACTCCCTCCAGGAATGCAGAGGACTGCATTTGTAAAGGCATCTAATTTATCACTGACTGCAGTCCAAAATTTTAGCTCCTATTCTGAGAATGTGCACGAGGTAAAAAAGGACTTAGATGGGGGAAGAGTTGCTGCAACTTGTGAAGTCGTTTGGGGTAAAGAAAATGCTCTGGATTAATTCATGGCTCCCACTGCCAGTGACCCTCCTGGTGCCTCCCAGAGCATCCCCAGGGCTGTGACCCACTGCAGGGTGGGAGAGCAGCAGCAATTCTGAGCCAGGTGCTGAACTCCTGCACTCAGAGCAGGTTTCAGGTGCAGATCCCAGCTCCAATGTGGCAGTGAGGAGTTCACTTCTCCTTGAAGCAGTTTTGTTCCACCCAGCCCCCATTAGCTGTTGATGCTGCTGCAGCTTTATGAGCCCAGCACAATACCAGATGGGAATGCTGCTTGTGCAAGTTCATAAAAGACCTAAGGGTGCCCTTCCTTTCTGAGCAAGAGCTGCTGATAGCATCAGTTTCTGAATGATGCCTGCTCTGGTTTCTTTTAACTCATTTGAAGTTTTTAGTTGTTTTTTTTTTAACAATTTCCTTACAGACTTCTAACAGACAATCCCATTGTGGCCTTGCTGAAACAAACCCTGCTTGCTGTTTGATCATAACCACCAGGACTTTGCAGAATCCACCTACAGTCAGTTAGTCCAATGGTACAGTTATAAATAAACTAATGGTGTTACAAGTTTAAAAGAGAAAAATTATTTTTAAATGTCATCGGCGTCTCCTTGCTGACAAGCAAAAGAGTGAATTCCTTTTCCTTGTAGTTTTCTGCAACAGAGAGGAGATTAAGCTTGTGCTATACAGAAACAGCTGCCCACATAGGAGCACGGGAGCTCTGCACACCTTTACAAGAAAATCTGACCTCAACCTGTCAGTATCCTCGAAGGAGGGTGAAAACAATGCCTTGTTTTCTGTCTAAAAGTGATCGAAAAGTACTTGTTAACAACAGCAAAGCTGAAACTGAAAAGACAGATGATGTGAATACTTAGAAGAAGAGTTAGCTGTTAGCTGTTCCCCAAAGAGGACAACAGAACTAGAAGAAACTTCATTTACTTATAGTTTTGAACAATGCTTTACTGTATGCCTGGTTATTCAAAAGAAATAGACATTTTTACAGTTGCAGAGCATTAGGTTGTGTAGAATCCTCGAGTAACTTTATTTTCCTCTTTTTTTTTTTTTTTTTTTTCTTCCCCCTGTCCCTAGAGAAGGATTAGTTGCTGGGGAGATGGCCAACCCAGATTCTGAATGGAAAACTCCTGCCCAAAGGAAAAATTAATGCTGGTCAATGCAGCTGGGATTCATCACACTCTCCATCTCTCACAAGTTTTTGTGCATCTGATTTGGGATTTATTAGTAGGAACACGTTGCCTTATGCCTCAGATGTGATCTATAACCTTGTTTTCCTTTAAAATGAAGTCTGATTTGGACTTCAATATATGCTTTGGGTGATCTGCTCTGCACTGCTTGTCTACAGTGTCAGGTCAAGCATCTGATCAAGATGCACAAAACACTAGGAATGAATATGTGATGAATTCCATCCCTGTGGAAAAAGAGACACAGGTTTATATATCTATCTATTCCGCATGAACCAGACCACCTGCTGTATTCTCCAAACTTGTCCTCTGCAATCCTGCCATAAGGAATGACCCTGTGGAAAACTTAGTCTAGGCTAATGAAAGCTGAGCCCTAGAGCAGAAGAAAAAGATTATTTCCTTTGGAAGGACAGAAAACCCAGGAAGGTAGAATTGCAGATCAATTCTGTTCCTCCTTGCTTCAAAATCTGCATGAATATTACCTGCCAAATCTTACAGTGTCTTAGTGTCTTACACCAATGAAAGAAAAAAATCCTGAATTTATACTGAGGAAAAAAAGAGGAGGACAAACCTGACTACTGAGGATGGTTTCCTTGTTGGGTTTAAACTAAATTTTTAAGCATGGCATCAGCATCTTCAGAGTGAGGTAACTGACCCACACAGCTCTGACAGGCAGAGCTCCTGCAGAGGACAAACACTAATGAAGATAACCTGGTTTTGTACTTTTACCTTGTTCATTGTGTGTATACATATTGCAAAGCACATCGTGCCAGGAGGGAAATACTGATAGCAGGGATGCTTTGCTGTCATCAGTCTCTAATAACACTGTAACAGCAGTGGCTGTAACCACCCATGGTGCTGAAGTTCACTCGAGGTACAACTCTATTTCAGGAGAGCAGAGATGGAAAAGATGCTGGAAAAGTACTGAAATGGTCAAGACAGTTCTTAGGAGGTCTGTTTCATTATTCTGAGGCATGTGAGTAACAGCAATGTGTTGTGTGGGGGTTTATATATATATATATATGTATGCACATGTATCCTCATTATATAACACTGCAGCTCCAAGGAGTCAGGATTGAATTTGCATAGGAAAATAACAAAAATCACTGCCTTTGCATTACCCACAGAAAAGCCTGACAGGACAAGCCTCAACAACAAACAACAGATAAACAAAATGTGCCATCCCTCACGGTTTCAGTTCTGTGAGATCTCTGGGTACACCCACACTGAGCTGATTTGTGGTGATGCCCGCACATGTACTGAGAGCATCCAGCTGGGGGGATGCAAAATGTAACCTCTGACTGCAGCAGCAACATCAGCCTCTCTCCAGAGGCTGCTCAAGGACTGAATCTGGCCCAGGCTGAAGCTCAGAGAAGGAAATGCAGCACAGCCCACATGCTGTCACCATCCCAGCTGCCAGCAGAGCTGCTGGGGATGGAATAACAGACCCAGGGCTCCCAGGGAACGCTGTGCTCACCAGCAGAAACTCATCCCCACCAAACAACTCACACTTCTGAAGGGAGTTTGGTCAATGTGGCCCTTTCCTGATCTCCAGCAGGTATTTTTAGAGTATCTCTGGTACCTGCTGCAGAAGCAGAGGCACTGGCCTGTTACTTCTCCTTCTGGAGCCATTCTAAGCACAAGCAGCTTCTTGAGGCTGACCTAGAAAGTTTCCAAAGGTGAGATTATACCCATATTATCTCTCCTGGAACTGACATGGTATTCAAAGACTCAACACCCTGTGGAACCTTCTCAGATAGACCAGCAGCCACCTGAGAGAAAACATTGCTTACTTTCCTCTTGCTGCTTTGTAGTACTTGGTAAATTCTTCTTTCTCGGAGAATTAATCTTGCATTTCTTAGTCCTGCCTGAGGACACTGGGTTCAGTGCTCTTTCTGCCTGAAGAAATGTGACAAAATCTACTTCTTGCTCCACTCTCATCAGTCCTGTAGGAAAAAAATGGATTTTGCCCAATCCTATGTTTCCCACTCAACTTTTTATACAACAAAGAAAAGTATTAATTCCTTTTCTGGCATGTACTGCTGCAGAGGGGCAACCCCCAGAGAGGACTTTGTCAGGCAGGGATGGGCCAGATTGCTTGGAGCCCAGTTCTTGTAACTGGTCCAATTCCCTGTAGTGAGGGGGTCTAACAACCCCTATCACACACTTGTCTAGAGAAATAACAAGATTCCCATGCTCCTGCTTTTGTAGGGTTTGGATTTTCCTGCACCAAGGTCTGTCTGTAGTTCCTGCTTGTGCTCCTGCTGTTGCCACAGCATAACCCAAGGACACTCACATCTGAGTACACAAGGAATGAGCAGAAAGCAGAGAGCCTTTTGATCAAATGAGACATTTCTATGGTTCTAAATGGAGACAGGAGCCTTAGAAAGGAATGAGTGGATATGTGTCATTCATTACTATTAATACATAAACCAAAATCATCTTGAGATTATTTCTGGTTAAAACTATTAAACTATGGGTTTGCACCAGAAAGCCTAGAGTGATAATCCAGTGTTTGTGATCTGAATGTAGATATTGCTCATAGGGAATAAACTGCTGGCGGGAACACTTCAATAAACTCTATCATCAAGCTGAATGATACTTTAAAATAATTGTTTAACTTTTACTAACAGTCATTATTAACTTAATGAAGTTTCCCAGGATGCCTTAAACCAAAAGAGAGAATGTTTGCAGTCCTCTGTATAGAGACATCACACATTACACATTCAACAGGAAAGGTCTGGAAGAGGAGCCCTTTTGTTTATTCTTATTTCCTTTTAACCAATGCTAATCTGAGCTGCAGTCTCATGCTGTTAAACCCTACACTTCAGCAGAGCTGAAGCTTCCCTTGGCAAACAACTGAGCAGCAATTTAACCCAGTGGGCCTCACCTTAGTGAGCTGGGTTTGCTGCCAAAGAGAGCTGGCCTGCTTTTCTTTTTTAGTTTTTTTTTCTTTTTCCTTTTCCCCACCCAAGTCTATTCAAATAGGGTTTTTTTGCAGCAATCCCTTCTCTTCCTCTGAGCCTGATGCTGTTGCTGAGATTCCCTTGGCATGGAGCTCTGCAGGGCTGCCTTTGCCCATCTTCATTTGGTCCCTCCCTGCCCACAGGTCTCTCAGGTTTGTTTCAGGAGCAGCACCTCCCCATTCTCCAAGCCTAAAACCAGAAAATGGTTTGCCCCTTGCCACTTTACAATATTTTCCCCCCAAATATCAAATATTCTCATGCTTACAGAGAAAGCACACGCAGAAGCTTTACCCTTTTGGCTTGCTTAACTACCAGTGCAAAATATGTCTGTGATAAAACTTCATTTTTTATGGCAAATGGGCTCCCCAATGAGCCTCTCAGACTCCCTCCCCACTGTGTGAGCTCTCATTACCCAGTGGTGGTAGTGTAATGTTGCTTCAGTGGACATTTATTTGACTTTAATATACACTGAAATTGCTTGTGGAAAGCTTTGATCAAAGAAATAAAACTCCAGATCCCAGAACTCTGTCTCTTATCTAGTCAGAGAGAGCCTATAAATCCGGGCAGCATCTTGGAGATTGCAGGATTTCTGACAAATGGGAAGAGTGGGGTAAAAATAAGAAAGTCAGTTGTCACTGTGTGTGTTCTGCTCCCATGTTCATGCTCGTGGCTGGATGATGCATTTTCTTCTTGGAACTCAGACAAAGGATCCATCCTAAGACAGCAGCTGCAGAGAGATTTGTATCCAGTGACTTTTGGTTAAGTGAGACATTAATGCTCTGAACACAAGTCTGTAAATGTGATGATTTGCCATGATTTATTCAGGGCACCCCTGGGTTTCTTAATTAAGATGGTTATAATAATGAGACTGCTTTGTCAACTGGTCAAATGGAACCTGATCAATCTCATTAACAATCTGATGAGTATGGTTTGTAAAATTCTAGAGATGCTTGATAATTGTACAGCAATCTGCTTTATTCCAGAATAAAACTCAGTCCAACACTATAAAAAGAATGTAGCATATTTCAATATTCTAAAAGTGTACACTTGGATGTCTTAGTTTGGGCATTCCTGTAATGGCTTCTTCTAATAAAAATTAATTGCTTTCTTATTTTAGATTTACCCATAAAAGGTCTTTTATTTTACAATCAATGAAACTATATGCATTTGGAGGCAGCTTTTTTCCTTAATTTTCTTTCCAAAGAGAAACTTACAAAAATTGAAATATTTCTTACCATAAGATGTTGTGGTAAGAAAAAGTTATCAGCTCAGATAAGCTACAGAAAACAAAATGTTTAAAGGAAATACTTGCATTTTGTTCTTCACAAAGGTGGAGAAAATACTCCCTCGTGGAGGAGCATTTGCTGTATCTGTTTCAGAGGGGATCTGCCTCTGAAACAGCTGGAGATCCCAAAGGTTGCACATAAACAATATTTAGGACTCCATTCTACTTCCTTGTGCATAGATAAGAATTCTTTTGCTGTATTCAGAGTTTCATGAAAGAAAGTCTTTACTGATATCAGTGATAATGGTCTAAACTGGCCAGGTAAAATTATGATGTCATGTATGATGACACAGAGATTTCTTCTTCCATGATGTGCTTGGGTTTGACTCCAACCATTTCTCACCCAAAACTGACTTAATCTCCAGCAGCTCCTCTTTCTTAATTCTTTTAGGGGGAACTCATTATTTAAAGGGGACCTAACCCAATCAACCATTACGTATTTTTGTGTGCACTTCATCACCTTTCTCAGAATGTGTTTTTGTACCAGATTCTTGGTGTTATTGTTCTGATTTCCCACAGCTACTAGAGCATAACCCTGCCTTGTACAGTGGCTCCAGCCTGAATTGATGTCCTGAATTTAAAGAGTATGTCTGTCTCATCCTCCTCGCTGGGGACTGAATCAGCAAATGAAGAGAAGGATTATTTTCTGATTTCTCTGTTATGTTTATTTTTCACTATGACAACTTCTCAGAGAACAAGCTGAAATCTTATTGTGTCTGGTCTTGCCTCATTTATCTTTTTTTTTTTTTTCTCACCACAAAATAATAGAAATCATCTGGAATAGGGGGATATAATTTATTTACATCAATGGCTAGATTTAGGAGTGACTTTTAATGGCATTATCTTTGTTACAGAAGTGAAAAGACCACAGGCATAGATCAGTAAACAGTAAATGAAAAAAAAAACAGCTTGAGAGATAGGAATGGAGAAATGTGTGCAGTGGATGCTTCTAAACCCCCGGAGTTTTGAAATACAATAGACTAATTCCACCCAACTCTAATGATTTGTAAGATCTCTGAAACTCTTAGTTCTATGTCATTTCTTGGCTGTCATGTTTATTCACGTAGGCTAGTTAATGCATTTTGGTTAAATATGGGCAACTATAATCACACTCTGTTTTTCCAGTCCTGCTTGTGCAATCTCTTTCCCTTTCTCTGCTGTAGAAGGAAAATGGACTTTCATCTTCAAAGCTTTACGTGGGACCTTTAAAAGATTCTGTGAAAAAAAGTTTCCCCTGATTCTTTGCAGAGTTTGCAACGTCACATTGCAGCACTCCCATGAATGAGTTTACTCTTTAGAGAGTAAAGCTCCTGGGTCTGCTTTTCCCTAATTGAGATGTGCAGAAATGAACTGAACACTCCAAGTACTGGTGGCACAAAGTCACCCTTCTGAGGTCCTGGGACAGACTGAGAGGGGTTGGTACCACCAGCAAAGCCACCCCCACGCAAAAATAAGTGAAAAATATAAAATCCTTCTCCTTTGAACAGCTGCCATAAGGAGCCTTTTCTCCTCAGCCAGCCCTGAGTAACCCACTGGAGTGGGAAGAAGTGAATGAAAAGACGTTTCCTTCCCCATTGCCAGAGCACAGCTCCAAGAACAGAGCTTTTTCAGCAGTACCCTGATTAGAATGGCTCCGGACTCAGGGGACTCCCTGTTGCCAGCCCTTGGCACCTTGCTGATTTTCAGCACTATTTGTTACTTTTTTTAAACCCAAAGCCAGTTGAAACTAATGAAAACACGCTTCTTTAACAGCCAGGGATTTCGCAGCCAAGCGCTGCTTAAACTCACTAATGTAAATAGCTTTGTCATTTTATAGGGGCTGTTCTGAGTTAAATGAGCAGACCTTACTGGGAAATTGAATTAAAAATATTGATCTTCCCCCTTCCTCATGTCTTTTCAAATATGCCCTAAATTTTTGCCAGTTCTAAGGTGACCCTGTTCATGCAATCTAATGTTTAATAGCTATATTGAATAATATCCCAAAGATGAGTCAGAGCGTGGCTGAAATTTGCACTGAAGTCATAGAAAAACATAACCTCTGAATCAAAAATAATTTGTGGTCTTTCCTATATCCTCTGTCCCCAGGTACAGAATCAGCCTCTGAAATGGTTTGCTTCTCTTTAAAATAAGCTAAATCCTCTGCTCTAACACCAGCACAGCTCCACCTGCACTGGCAAACTGGTCCAGTTCTACACCCAATGAGGGAGCCCTCCCCTCATCAGATTTATTTTTAATAGGTTGACTGAAGAACAATAACCACTCTGCACCTAATGAGACATAGGACAAATACTATGGCTTTATCTACTTAATGCAATTGAGAACAGGGAAAATCACAAGTTATGGGCTGTCTCTAGCATTCATATAAACTGGAATTATTAAGCTATTTTGACAGAAAATGTTGGCTGGTTGAAATACTGCTGGAAGCGCATGTATTTTTTCTAAAATTCCTCGTGATTTCCTGTCAATCTCCCAGGTTTTCAGCCCGATTTTGGCAGAAAAAGTCAATTGTTCCCTCATGCACTAGGGAATCCAGCTCAGTGCTCTTCTTCAGACTAACAGAGCTGATATTGACCTTGGTCATGTAGACTTGGTCTCCTTTTGGAAAAAAAAAACCAAACAAAACCATGAAAGTAACCAAAAACCCCAGCAAATGTGTATACGTGTATATATATTTATGCATAGGTATGTTACATACTTTTTTTTTTTCAGGAAATTTTTCATTCTCAATGACAATACAGCACCACTAGATTTTGTAGCACAAAGACTGCCTTTTAATCAAATCTAATTTTGCATACACTTATGTAGATCTCCCTAATGATAATTTCATCTCTGTGACACCAAAGGACTGGTAATACTAATTGTTTCAGCACGTTATTATTGTTTCAGTTGTTATTGTTACCTGCTGTCCAAAGCCTTTGTCATTTTATAGGACAGCAAATGCATTTATTATGATATCCTACTTCTAAAATATACAACAGAAAAATTATTGTTATAATAAAATGTTCCAAATGTCTGAAGCATGAAAGGAACAACCCTATTTCTCACTCACATAGAAGGGTTAAATCACATCCTTTGGGAGCACTGTCGCTTATTAAAAAATTATTTACGAGCTGAATTGTATCACTTCTAAATATATAAAGAGTTGGGATGGCTTCCAGCAATTACTAAAGAAGCCAGCCAAGTGATGCTTTCCAATTAAATCAGGCTGAGTTGTTTGTGGTTTTGGTTTTGTTTTTTTTTAACTTCTCAGTGTCCTGTGTTCTTGCTTCTGTTTGTTCACCATTCAAAGAGACAATGTATTAACCTCGTGCAATGAAGTCTCACACGTCTCCTCTTTGGTCTCCTTTCATGTGCTGGTGAGCAGGAGGAGCCTCTGCAGGTACTCACTACATGAAAGGTGTCTTTATTGTCCATATAAGTGCTGCTGCTGCTGGTGCTTCAGTGCTTGCTTTTATTTGGAATCAGCTATTATACAAAGCTTCAAAGCTTGTAACTTCTGATAGCTTATTTGTATTTGTAATGCTCAATCTTTGATAACGACTGTGTTAGAAAACCTGAGCAAAGAGTGTTGAGCTGAAAGCATTCACTTCCATGGCTGTGCCTGTGCAGTGCAGGTTAGACAAAGAGACAGATGAAAGCCCACGATGTCTAATTTATTAGCTGGGAAATAAAGAACAAATTAATTAAAAAGAAAAATGCTGAACAAGAACAACAAATTACTAAGCCCTAAAGTACTCCCTTTCCTCCTTGTATTGGCTGAAGCTCAGATGTTTACAGGGAGGTCATGCACCACTACTCACGTGTGGTATCACACTGGTACCAGCTCTTGATAGAGAAAAAATCCCCCAATTCTCCACAGGTTTATTTCCTGGGTGAAGCATATTATAGGAAGTCACATCTTTATATCTAAGCTGAATCCTAGACTGAAGACCTGGAGGATATACCCAGACCATGGCAGCCCATGAACTTTTTCCAAGATATCTGAGAAAAAGGTAGTTATGAAAACCTAGTCAAGCCTTTATAAGCCTAAATTGACTGTAAGCACTCTGAACTGAAAAAAAGTTACATAATCTGCAAAATTAAATAGAACCCTGAAACCACTGCAGCAGACTATTGAGTGCTTATTCCTTGGGAGTGCTTATTCCTCTCCATAGCTGGCTATAGTCATCGTTGCTGCAGAGTTCACTTTGTTCTGTGTTGAAGGAATATGTCAGCTCCAGAGTACATAGGGCTGCCTTTATTGCTGGGATTGGAAGTTTGCCACTCAAAGATCTAATCAGAATTGTTTATTTTTTTTCAGAGCTCTGGGGTAGATAACAAACTCATTTGGGTGTCTGGCGTATTTATTTAGTTCTGTTACAGGTTCATCTACTCACCCATGATCATTTGCAAGATTTAAGTAAAGGTTTCTCCTCGATTAGTGCTGGAAAATGAAACCAGCTTGTGTAACTTGGAAAAATGATCTAAAATGATGGAAATTATTCTTGGATGAGGAAGACAGAAATAGCCCAACACAAGTGCATTCTGCAGTTGAAACAGTTGAAACAGCAGCCTATTTTGTGCTGTGCCTTTTACTGGTTCATTTCTCGGGTTGTTCTCTAAAAAGAATCTACAGTTCATGGGGCTGAAGTGCTGCTTTCTGTCAAGTGGAAACTGAGTGGCTGTTCCACAGCCTTTTTCCAAAAGCTGCCTTTCAAAGCTGAAACACTGGAGCACAGAGATGTGCCAGAGCCTGCCAGTGGGAATGCAGGAATGCAGTCCTTGCCCCGTGTCTGTAAGTCCTCCCAGCTCCTCCCTTTCTGCTGTGACACTTCAGATGCTGCAATGGGGGCTGTTGCTGCCCATGCCACACACAGGGGCTTCAGCCAGAGGATTTGGGAAGCCAAATATCATTGTCACATGTCTGCATCTCCACTAGCTTTTCCAAGAGCATCACAGAAGCAATGTGCAGCAGTCCTGCAGGTAGAGCAGGGCTTGACACACACACCCTCCTTTCCACAGAGTGGAATGGCCCTGCCACACTGCCTGGCCCTTAAGGGATTGGTACTCACAGACCTGTCTGCTGTTTTCAATAAAGACTTCTCTGGGTTTGTTTCAGAACCCCAAATGCTCTGGGCACAGAAGCACCACCTACATTGATGCTGCAACCATCTCTGTGTGGGAGACCATGCAATGGCAGTTCTTGCTGAGAATGTCTTCTGCTGACAGAATTCAGGTAGTGAGTGATGTGCCCTGGGGAGAACATCCCTGCTTTCCTTTTACAGTGCACAGCCAGAACACCAGGCACCCCAGGGGAATGCAGTCCTGAGGAGCAAGCCAGGAGAGAGATGGTCTGTGAGGCATCAGCCAAAGAGCACTCCCAAGACTGTGGATGAGTTTGTCCTTATTGAAGTTGAGCTACTCCAACTCATGGTTAGTTTTACTCACAGACTAGTCCCACTTAAAAAAATGTAAAGCCACTCTGCTAGGCCCAGGTAGGGCTGTCAGTCCCTCAAGTAACATCCCTTACAATCAAATGATGCTTTAGATTTGGGAATAGGCAACAAAACTCACCATCCCACTGAGTTACACACCTCACTACGTTTTCACAGTGACATTCAAAGAGTAATGAAGTGCTTCAAACACAATGGCCTTAAACAGATTCCTGTGGAATGTCCACTGTGCTTCTGAAAACTGTACTCTCACAAGCCAGCCAGCTTCTCTGAAACTCTTACCAGCCATGATCCACCACAGACAATCTGCACAAACTCCTAGAATTGAAGATTTTCTTAATACTGGATTATCTGAGGGCAATAGGATATATAAAGAATCCCTGCAGAGCTCTTCAAATGGCTGAAGACCAACACAAGCCCTTAGCAATATACATTTTTTAGGTCTTTACTGAAGTGTATCTTTATGGCTGTCTTTTTTACCCATACGAATTTCACAGTCTGAGCTGGGATCAGCAGATGAAGGAGTGGGAGAAAGGGAAGTTTTATCCCAATTCCACCCCCAGTTCTGCTCAGTTCATTCATTTCATTATGTACTCATGGCTGCACAGTGGATCCTCCTCTCCTGGGTCAGGCTGCATCCACCCCTGCTTTAACCTCTTTCTGCCCCAGTGACAACAGCTGGTTGTTCAGCTCATGTCCAAAATAGAACTGGGCTGCTCCAAAAATTACCATAGCTTCTCCTCTGGGGCACAGCCAATTGTGGCCTCACTCAAACTATTTATTTACAATGCATCTTAAAAGCCCTCTGACATCCCAATCAGTAGTAAAATGAAATAAATATTGATTTCTTACGAGATGTATGAATCTTTCTACCATCAGGGAGAGGAAGGAAAATAGAAGCTTTAGAGACAATCAAAGCAATAAATTTACAATCCTAGTCTGGAAATAGCAACACACACAAAAATAGACAGACATATTTTTAACATATAAAGATCTAGGACATATTTTGTACATTTTTGTGATTTGAAAGCTCTCAAAGTATGATGAACACAAATATCTTTTTGTTTGCAGTGTATATCCTGCTCAATAAACCATCACACAAAGCATTTTGGTTCTTAAAAATAACTACTGAAATGCAGGCTGTCTGACAGCATAGATTGAGATGGTTATTAATGCTAACACAGCATTGAGATAGTCTGTCAGAGTCTCTGCTCAGTGAGAACTGAGAAGTTCATTGCACTTGTCTTAGAAATGTCTCTCCAGAACATCCATATTTGGAAAAGAAATAGCAAAAGACACTGAAGCAAAATAGTCTTTTCCTCTCCAAGCAGAACTTAAGGAAACTCTATACTGTCTAAAATCATACAAAGAAAAAGAAATGCTTTCACAGCAATCAGTTTCTGAGGTATTTAAAATTCTCTCACTTGATTTAGTTAAAAAACAGTATCACTGCTACCTCAAATTTGCTAGAAAGAGAATGACAGATCTGCCCTGAGTTTCAAATATCAGGCACTTGTTCATTGTTCTTTCCTAATGAAATACTAAATTTTCACTCCTGTTTGGAAATCAAATGACAAGACTGTTTCACTACAGCTATGTACAACAAAGGCACTAATTAGAAAATTCCCTGGCAAATGACACAGCCAAGACTTATTTCTGTTCAAGACCATGATGTTTACCCTTGTTTGGGTAAATGAGAAATGCAGAAGATAAGGGTGATCAGCTATTTTTGTGTATCCTAAACATTTTTAGTCCCAAATAATTTCCATATAGAATTATACCGTCAAATCTTCTAAAAAATCCTAGTAGCATCCTTTATTTCCCACCTTCTCCTGAGCTGTTAACCTCGCCCTGCTGTATACATTATCCATGTCAGAAAACAAACTCCTTTTGTTTTAATTTATCCAATCACATCATCTTTGGTTTTGTACCCACTGGATTTCACACTCAAGCTGAGAATGTTCATTAAGGCCTGTGAAAGGACAGGTTTTGGGACACAGCTAATCATCATTCCTTATTCCACCCATGTGTTACAAACCACTCCAGGAAATGTAAACTTTCCAAAGCTTTTTTACCATTTGAATATTTTGATTGAGAACGAATCCTCAGCTTGTCAGTTGTGTTGGTTTGTGCTTTTAAACATAAATGGTGTCTCTTTCTCCTCATGGTAGGGATCCCACTTCACACATGAGCTCATTAACCACAATTTAGACTGAAGTAGGAATGATTACTCTGCTGTAATGCTGCTGTTTCTTAGCAACCATGAAAGATATGGTAAAGGATGTGAGACAGAGACCCAAATAATATAATTTCCAGATTGAGAACTTCCACCTAGACTAACCTACGAGTGGGACAGTAAATCAGTTTTAAATTTCTATTTCCCTACTTCAGTGCTATGTCCCTTGCAGGCTCTTGACAGTGTGATTTTCACAGCCCATGAGGACACTGAAGCATTTAACTTCCCCAGAGCTGATGATACCTGCCAGCTACTCCAAAAAAACTTGTAAGGCTTAATTAGAAAAATATTTCCTGCATTCTTCCCAGGTGATGACTTATGTCTAGCACTAATTCCTCACTTGATAGGAATTCTACCAAACTAAAGCTGCAAGGTTAGGCCTTGTTTAAGTGTTATACAATAAACAAAAATCTATTTTATTAGGAGCAAATTGGTAATTCTGTTTTTCCTCATAATCCTAATAAGGTATTTTGAGCATTTAAACTGCCTTACTCTGATCTGAAGATACTTATTTTATGTATTAACCAACTTTGTACTGCAAGACAATTCTGTCAATGCTTTTCAAAAATATCGAAAAATTGTTGTTGTCTGGGGTTTTGCTGCTGTGAGACATCGTGTGCTGGGCTGGAAGGAGCCCTGGTCCCACCTGGGGACTGCTCTGTCCAAAAACCTCTGTGAGAGGTGCTGGCTTTGTCACAGTGCCACCAGGGCTGCACAGGGAGGGCTTTGTGGTCCTTTCTGTTGCTCTGGCAGCAGGTACAGGTGGAACCTGGGGTGGTCTGCATGGCTGCTGTAGTTTGATTCCATTATCTCATGGAACTGAGAATGGATCCAACAACTTGTGTAAGATTTTCATTGTTTTTGCTGGAAAAAGCTAAACACAAAAATCTGACGTTACATTTCTTTAGTCATACATTCATAATGGTGGTGTCTGGCAGGGCATTTGGCAAAGTTCTGCAAGAACCAAGGAGTCAATTCCACTGGCAATATGTGTGATAACACCTCCAGAGCCTGTCTGACTATGGGTTTAAAGGACACCTCTCCACCTTCTGACTTTAAAAGTAAAGCTAGTTCAGCAATGTTGGGATTTTTGTTTGTTTAGGTTGTGTGGGTTTCTTTTTTGTTGTGTTGGGTTTTGGCTTTTTTGTTGTTGTTGTTGTTGGTTGGTTTGTTGCTTTTTTAAAGCAGAGATATTCATTAGTAGTCTGAAACAAAGAGAGGAAACTATTGGATTAATCAATATAAATAAGTACATTCTCCATGCCCAAGAGGAGTTCACAGAAAGGGTATTCCCTTGTAGTGCAAGTTTACATGGTCCTTGGGAATACTGTTCTATTGCAATTTTAGGCTGCTTTCTGCTGAGGTATTTTATTTTCATCTAAAAGAGCAATGGATGTGTATCTCCTTTAATATTCAAATGAGTATCACTGAGGCTTGATAAGTTTATTTCTGGCAGCAGCATAGCTGAACATGATGCCAATCACTTTGTTACAGCAGTCTCGTTCATGTATTGCACTTCAGTAATTTGCTCTGATGTGCTTTTCTTGTATAGCTCAGAGAGACTTTGTAGCTCCCTCCCTGAGAGGAAAAATTACTTTCCCCCTTGTCTTCCCTCCAGGCAATAAAACTTTGGAAAACCTTTTTTTTCATGCCCCTCTTTCAGTCTGTTTACATTTTTCCAGGGGAAAGTTAGAGCACTATGAAAAAAGGACTAAGGCTAACTATATCTCATAGGTTCTAACATTCCTTTTTATTTCTGGTTAAAAATCAGATTCCTAAAACAGATGGTCTGTTTAGTCTATCTTAGGTCACTTCAGGAAGAATGCTACTTTAGCAAGGCTCCTTTTTCCTGCTATATATAGCTTTGTTATAACAAGATTAAAATAAAAACCTCAGATGTTTAATGTATAAAATTACATTGTCCAGTTTGACAGAAAGTGTGTCTGCTCCTCAGCACCTACACTTGGTATTAATTTGTCTCCTGGCCTCACTGCACTGCTGAGCTGTAAATCAATGTATCATCAGTTTGTAGGCTGGGAGTAGGTGGTATATTTTTAATGAAAATCCATCTTTCTTTTTTTTCCAGGTGTAACTTCTATACACAAAGTGCTTCTGGTAGGCATTAGTCAAGTTACATCTACAACTACCTGTGGGTGATTTATTTTACTATTAATTAAGAGAGGGAAGTTTGCCATGAGGTGTTAAGAGTGGCTTTAGGGTATGGAAGTATAAATATCACTGACAGAGCACCAGATCTAATCTGCTGATGATCTGGACTGGCTGTTTTTCTGCTTTCAAAGCCAGCTGGCACAGAAGGTGGCTGCACCTGGCTCCTGGAGGAGCACTGGCTGTCAGACAGGTGAGGCCAACCCACTCTGCAGGACAGTGCCTGCTGCAGCAATCAGGGACCAGCAGAACCCGAGGTGAGGCTGGGAGGAACAATCTGAGGGGAATCTGGGGAGATGAGAATGGACTGTGCAAGTGATGATAGCATGGGATACACACAAGTGGCATCTGATCCCATGGCTTAATGAAATCTATATTTTCATGGCTTGCTGCAGATTGGAGGATAAGAATACTCAAGGATGTTCCTTAATTTTTTTTATCAGCTGTCTTTATGAGTCTCTGCAACTGAAGTGTCTGCATTTACACCTTGGAAAGCAATGTTTGTGTTAAAAATCACCTGCAGTATTGTGATTAGGTCACTGATCAGTGAACAAGGTGCAGCTGGTAAGGGCTGTTTGGCTGAAGTTAGGCTGGGGCAATCTACACAGGTATTAACTGAAGGAATGATACCCTCCAGAACGACTGGAGGCTTTACCTAAGAGACTACCAGTGTTAAAATGAGATGGAGGTAAGGATTCAGTTTTGTCAGAGGTTATTCTGTCTGTTCATAAGGAAAGTGAGTCAGGTTTGGTGTAAAAAATGGTTGTTTGCATTGCTGAGCTAAGCTTTGAACTGCTGTGTATTGTTTTAGTGCCATAGAAACCTGGGGTTGAAGGAAAAAAAAAAACTTTCTGTCAATCATCTAATCCATTCCTTTCTCTGAGATAAGTCTAGCAGGGATAGTTGTCTGATCTGTTCCTAAAGACCAAAGTTCCTTCTCAGTGGTTGTAACTCTGATTTTCCTGGTGTCAGGCTGAATCTCCCTGGCTGCAAACGTGCTGAGTGCCTCTTGCTGTGTCTCCAGTAGACACTGATCCCTCTGTGCATTAACAGGGTTCAGCATTCTTCCATGTCTGAGTGTAGAAAACACTGTCTTGCCACGATTTCACTTCTAGATTAAATAAACTGATCTTGAGAAGTGAGAGAATGAAAATAACATTATCCACCACAGCTGTTTATTATCTAGCCTTCAACCTGTGTTTCTACAGGCAAGGTGACTGTCAGAGCTCCATTAATGAAAAGCTGTGTTTGGGCTGGACCTGATTTTGGAGTTTGTTGTATTTCAGGCCAGGTTTCATCTGGCTTTGTAGAACTTGAGGGTTGGTGCCAGGTTACCAGACCTGGTCACCTCTGAACAGGATTTATTGTTTCTTCCACTGAGGCAGTGCCTGAGATGAAGCAGGGTAGGGCAGATGGCTGTAAAGCACAAATTCACACCCTGGGAAGCCAGCTTCCTGCAGGGAAGTCTGAACAGACAGGACTGGAAAATGTCCATATTCCTTGGCCTGCACACAAGTGAGCTTGGCAGCAAGCACCTCTTGAGAAGATTATTGTGTAGGTGGGTTATATATGTGAATAACACACAAACTCCTTTATGTGCAAGGACTGGGACTTAGGCTGTAAAGAAAGTAGTGGCTCTGTGTGGGGTGGGAATACTTTTCACTGTGATTTATAGCAGGTTTCTCCTGGATGATGGAAGAAATCCTGTGTCCAACCACTTGATCAGGATCTTTCTTTGTGCTTGATCCCACCCTACTAAGATTTGTATCAAAGAATATACCAGCAGCCATCAGCAGGTTAATCCTGCCAACCCCTTTCTGGTAAATTCTCTTCAGGAGAATGGCTTTCCTTATTTCACTAAGAATATATTAAAGGGAAAAGCAAAACAAAGTAACACAGGGTAACTTCAAATTGTTCCTCATCTACAAACAGTGAGGGTAAAAACAGAAAAAGAAGACCAGAAATGGGAGGAGAAATAGATACAACTGAAAAACTTGCTTAAGGCTGTCATTAAGATCCTGCTGTCAGCCCAGTACTTTATCCACCAGATTTTGAAAAGTTATCATATGGGAGGTTGCACAAAGAAATTAGACCAGTATCTTTACAGTGTCCTTAAATTTCCAGTTTGGTTTGCTTTGAAATTCAGGGAGGTGTTATTTAACAGCAATCTAAAGTTGCAAAGTGTATTTTGAAAGATATGCAGATTACAGATGCCTTTTACAATGTACTAATATTAATTAATAATTAATTACTAATATTTTAATATGAAACACTGTTTAATATGAAAACAGTGTCACTTGTGCACAAAACTAACTGGGATGCCACACAAAGAAAGGATTCCTGACACTGTAGTTTTTGGTTTTGTTTGGGTTTTTTTTCTGTTTTCTTGCATATGTTTTGGGGGTTTTTTTGTATGAAGGAAAAATTTATTCGGATATTTTCTTTCCATCTTTTTTCCAAATGAACATGTGAAAACATGGCAAAGCTCCTTAAATACTGCCATTCTCTGTTACTCTGCATGTCTGTCCCCAAGTACTTTGTTAGAACAGCTCTGAATTACATAAACCCCAAATCAGCATTCCATCTGTTGAAATCTGACACATCCATGCAACATCCTCATCTCCTTCCTAAACCCTTCCAGTGCAGCCATCTAACATTTCCTCTGTGCTGTCTGCTCTACCTAAATAACTGTGCTGCTGCAGGATCAGTGCCCTGCTTTCAATGGCTCAGGCACCACTGTCCCAGGACCAATTTTTATTTGCTATAGACAAGCCCCTGCTTCTCCCTTGTCATTGTGAAAGCTGTGAAAGTAACTTTAAATACCAATTTTGTGTGTTTGTGTTCTTATTAACTCTTTTATGGTGTATCTGCTAAAAAAAAGAGACAAAGAAGGAAAAAAATCAAGAGAGCATCTAGTCGAACTCCTACCCCAGTTAAGGTCTGCCATCCTCAAGGTCTGGGAAGTTGCAGAAGGTTTGGATGCAGGTTTTTTTCCCTAAGCAGCAGCACTATGTCCCCCCAGGGCTGCAGTTTCCTGGCCATGGTGCTCCTGGGGCAGCTCTGGAGGGCAGAGACTACTCTGTCCCCACTGGGTCTGTGATTCTGGTGGCACAATAATAATGCCCTGGAGCATTCCTTCTTCCCCAGAGCTGTTTATTCCACACTGTGCATCTCAGAGTTGTGGAGGCTACACCTTCTCTGGCTTATTCAGGTTGTGACATTTGTTAAAAAGATTTAAAACTCAGTGTTGCCCACTGATGGGTGTGCAACTCCCACTGATGGTAACAGGGAATGATGATTAGTGGAGTGAAAAACATGCACCAACAAGATAAATGAATTCCACTCTGCACAACCCTGTCCTCTTTACTAGGTGTTTCTGATGTTCTGTATGTTCCTGTGAAGGAAATTGCTTTTTTATTGTTTGTCCTTCTGCCTCCCTGGGGATGGTGTCAACAAACCTACTGAAGTCTGTGACTTGAAAGTCTTCAGCTTTTCTTCTATATATAGCATTTCCTTACTTAGGGAAAATCTTTTTTGTCCACTTTACATATGTATAGAAAAGCTTAGTTATATTCAGTCACATGCTGTTTGTATAAAAAATGTTTTCAACTCAAAAAAATGCTAGACCAAGGCAAGTTTCAAACCAAATGAACTCAAGGAGATAGCTGTAAAACTTCTTCAGCAACAAAACTACTGTGAGCTTTATGATCTCATATGTATTTTTATCACTTTATCATGGTAAAGAAACCACATTGCTTTAAAAGCAAGCTAAGTACTTATTTAAAGATTTGTTTTCAATCCCTTTAATGGCATATGAGCAGAGTTTGTATTTTAGCCAATGATGAAGTGACTAAGCATAGGCCTTAACTGTCCCTAAAATAATCCCCATCAAGTGTAACTACTGCTTTAATGCCTGTAGGAGAGAGGGAAGAAGTGAAGTACTCCAGAATTGGTTGTTTAACATAATGGCACACATGCTATCTGAATTCCATCAGACCAGGCTGCGAGGAAAAAGGAATTATAAATATAGAAAAGCTTTTGCAGTGACAAGTACATAATTATTTTTTAAACAACCCCTTGCAGTCTGCATGGGTTATTTGGTATGCCTAGTCATGCTTTATTTCAGTGCTCAGCCAGAGGTGTTTCACGTGCACACTTCTGCTTGTCATTGACTGCAGCAACTTCAAGGGAATTGAATTCTGTTAACATGAAAAATATGGCAAACATTGAATAATCTCTCCCCCACCATCACCCCAAATTCCCTTCCTACACGTCACCTGTCTCTTCAATACCACTCTGCTGTTGCTAAGGCACAGCTTCCCTGGTGCAGGTGGGGAAGGTAAATACACAGAGCCCCAAATAGTGCAGGAGCAACTGCTACTCATCCTCCCCTCCTGGATGGGCAAGTGCAGACACAGCTCTGGGGAACCTGAGAGAGATTTTGGCTGCAGAATCAGCAGTGGGAAATTGTCCTGCTGCCCTGCACCAGCCAGCAGGGAAGGGCAGAGCTGACCCCCTCCCATGTCCTGCCTGGTCACACAGGGGCTGCTGCAGGTGAGCTTGGGCTTCCATCCAGAGCTTCATGAAGTTCTTATTTCCACTTGATTTTAAGAACAGAACCCTGAACAAATCGACTTGTTCAACTAAATTATTGTTTGTCCAAGGTGTACTCAATTTGACAAAAGTGGGATCATTTATGGTCTTTACTCACAGCGTGGTTAGGATTTTTTCCCTTTAAAGTTTTTACTCTTTTTTTTTTTTTTTTTTTTCCCCTGCTGGACAAGACTCCCTAACTGACAGCTGCTGTGCTAATGAGAGGTCTGTATGCAAATCAGCAGCCCAGGTGATTCCTGGAGGGAACACTAAAAGAAAAAATCCACCCAAGCAGGCTCTTGGCTCACATCCTTGCCCTGCTGGGCTGGACAGAGGCAGAAATCCAGAGAGATGCTGTGGTGGAAAATGGGGACCCTGTTTCTGGGAACCTTGTTACTCCACCCCAGTGATGGAAGATGAAAGCTGAGTGTCAGGGTGGCTGCTGATCCTGCAAAGGGCAAAATGGGCTCAATTTTAGTTTGATTCAGCTCAGGCCAGTCAGTAGCAGAGTGGAAGGGTGGATGTAGGCACTGGTGAGTCTGTACCTACCTGACAATTCCTGTGCTTCAGCCCTTTCCCTCAAGTCTCCCTCAGTGCATTTCTCTGCTCTCATCCTTGCCTCATTGGCAGAAGATAATTGAAAGAGACATTCTTGTCCCAAGTGAAGAAGTATATAGTTTACAGAAGCATCTTTTGCCTTCACTGCTTTTTCACAGCTATTTAAAGCTTCTGATTGCTTTCTAGAGGCAATTTCTGTGAATTCTCTTCTGATTTTTTTTTTAATGAAAGCATATTGTCACTTTTTAATAAATACATATTTGTAGCCTCATGTCAGGAAGATCTGCATGCTGCGATTCCACAAAATAGCAAGGCTCTGGTCTCCTTTATTCCTTGTAGTTAAGCTGTATCACTCGAAAACAGTGTCCTCCTCTGACCTCCTTTGCTCAGTGACAGTCACAGACTGCTGTGTCTGGTGACAGATGCAATTCTCCCCTGGATCTGCAATGATCTGAACTTATGGGGTGAGGATATACTGTTCCTTCAATGAGTTGTTTGTTCAGGGATGGATTCTGGAAATAGCTGGGAAGCTCTTGCTATCTGTGAAGATGGTATTCTGTTCTCACTTTCTGGCAAATATTGCATCTACCTGTTTCAGTATTTCAAAATCAAATTAACTTTCCTGGTCCCACTTGCAAGCCCACTGTCTGTATTTTTTGTTTGCCAGAGGAGGTGAGTTCCTGTTTCTAGAACCTTTAATTACAATGCCAAGTCGGTATCTTACTTCCATCAATTTCCCCTTTCTTGAAATATAACCTAACAGCATTTACTCCCTTTTTTTAGTGGTAAAAATCATAAACCCAAGAGCATTTGAGAAGAAATGAGTTAAGGAAGAAGAATCAGATCAATACTGAAGAATTGAGGCTTGAGGAGAACAGCATATTGGCTGGGAGAAGGGAGAGATCAGTTAAATGCTAGAAAGGTGTGGAGAATGAACACAAACTGTTAGTGTAAGATATGAGGATGGATATGAAAAGAGAGAATTTAAAAGTATTCTAGAAGTTAGAAGATGGAGAAAATAGACCATATCTGGGTACCTGCCTTCCTGCAAGGGCCTTAGTCCCTTTGGTGGCAGGGGCAGCCAAAGTGAGGGTGCAAGGAGACTTTAGACCTTCCTTGCCCTCTGCATGTGCCTTTTCTCAAAGCAGGAGGAATTTCCCTGTCCCCCCAGGGTGCAGTGACACCTCCTGATGCAGTGGAAACATCCATTTATACCAGCACAAGGATGTGGCAACATAACACTGAAAGTGGCTATTTTCTGGCTGTCCCCAGCCAGGCTTTCAAACACCCAGCACAGAGTAAAATCAACAAGTTCAAGAGAAAGTTGAGCAGAAATGAACAACACCAACTAGTCAGGAGCTCTGGCTCACAGTTTGGCTTCAGAACTACAGGAGATATCCTGGCCTGGGGGATGAAAGGATGCCAGCTGATTAACAGCTGAGTATTGGGACTGTTCTAAGCTCTCCAGCATTTGATTTAATCCAAACTACCAAGTTAAATCATAGAATTGTGGAAAAACATTGGTATTCATCTGTCCTTAAGACAGTTTGTTCTTGGCTTTCCATCAGTTCTGTATGATTTCTGAAAGGGGAAGTGCTCTACAGAGAAATGCCAGTGGTGACTGTTTTGGATGAGTGTATAGGTCTGGGGGTTTTCACTGGCTGTTTTCTGTTCTTGTTGTTGCTTTTGCATTTGGCTGTGGGGTTTTGTTTTGGGGGAAAGGAATGGGCAGGACTGCAGGCAAGAGTAAACTCTCAGCTATATCTGCCCCAAGGATGCAAAGTGTTACATCCTTCCTTCTTATGCAGGATAATCTGATACTGACCTTTAAGAACTGGTATAGAAATAGACTCTTAAAAACAAATGCAGGTAAGAGAGAAGCCAGAGAAGCCTCAGCTGAGGTCAGGCTAGATGCATACAACAGAAGCCAATTTCTGATACAGGTGAGGTTTAATCACTGAAGAGAAACTTCCTCTCTTAGTTATAAAGACCCTTGGTGTTTTTAAAGAGCATCAGTTAGTCCAAGGGGGTAAGAAGGGGACATACTGGCACTGTACAAAGTTTGTGCAAGTGGTTTTTAAATATACTTAGGCTTGAACTTTTCATCCCCTTTTTAAACCTGTAATTCCAGCCAATATTTTTCCTCACCTATTCTTTATCACTTTCTAATGAATCCAGTAGCTGTGCATCATAATGACTGTACTGATTACTTTTGTATCTACTAGTAAACATTCTTCCTAACAGTGGAGGTGATTAATAATGTATAAAAATAGTGAGGTACCAAGTATAACTTGCTTTGAAGTGAACATGAAGGCCATCCTTGTTACCTTTAGCCTACTTCCTTCTCACTTCTGGGAGTTAGAGGGAAATGATGCACCAAAACACAAGCTAAAATTAAATGCAAGTAAACAAAAGCTACAGAAATTCACCTGGCATAACACTATATGGCACAGAGCTTTTGTTGAAAAAACCATCTGAAAGATGGTTATCTTAATTTTAAAAAAACAAAAATACCCCCAACTTTGAAAAGGCTTAGAAACTTGTATTTGTTTGATCTGCATCTGTCAGTGATTTGACCATGTAAACTATAGGCCCCAAAAGTAAATGGAAAACTGTTTGGAAAGGAAACACTAACACAATAATAGTGTTAATACATTTCTTCAAAGAGAAAGAAAGAATTTAGTTTTTCCTGCAACACAATCTGCTTGGATAAACAAAGTTAATGCAGGAATGAGATGGTGATAAGTGAGGTATTATGCTAACTTTTACTATTAGTGCTTCAGAAGATAACCTTTCATATTAAACTAGCACTAGTAAGAAGAGCTAAGAGAATGTCTCCATGGTGAAGGGTTTGTTTCATAGATAGGGCAGGAAGATTATGCTATTTTGTTGTTATATCAACAGATGTCAGCCAAAATCTGCACCTGTACAGAGGGACTGGTCAGTCTGTTCCTCTGCAGGAAGGCTGAGCAGAGCCAACTGCTAAAATCTGACATAAACCAGCATCTGTACCAAGGAGGGGTTAGTGACCACTGAAAAGACATCAAAGTGACTCTTGCTCTTTCTCAGCCTTTTTTGTTAAAGATGTTTGCCTTAAAGAGCAGAAAAACTGACTGGCTACCAGCCCATGTGTGAGCTCAGCTTGGCTTCTCAAGATGATGTTTGAGCCTTGGGTATACAGTTGTAGTTATTGCAGCAAGCCTCAGCCTCCCACGAATCTCCTCCAGCTGCACTTGTCAGCCCATGAAATGACCTCCCAGAATGTAACTGGCAGAGGGATTTCTGCAGGCAAACAGCAAGGAACACACTTTTAATTGGGCAAGGCTCCAAAGCCAGGTCTCAGCCCAGGGAAGCTGCCCTGAGCAGGGTCCCCAAGCAGCCCAACAGCCTGGACAGCCTTGAGCAGGCAGCAGAAACCACAGCAAGAGTGAAGAACCTGTGTGTGCACCCTGCTCTGACCACAGGGTCCCTGTCTGTAAATAAACCAGCACAGAGCCTTTTGTCCATGCATTGTGCTGCCATCTGGATACAGGCTCAATTCTTTCCCACACTCCAAATGTTTAATTCATCCTGGCCACTGCTATCCCTCTGCCTCATGCCAGGACATTTAGTGGGAGGCTATCTGGCACGGGCTGAAACAGTGCCAGCAAGTGTATTAATAGATAAACAGTTTAGAGGATTGTGTACAACTGCTTGGGCTCACAGCCAGCCCCTGCTTAGTTTACCAGATAAAACAGTGAGGTCTCAGAAAGTTACAGGGTTCTCCCACCTTCCTGTCACCCCAAGGCTGCTGCTGTGGGTAGAATGCAAGCACCAAAGGTTTCTCAGACAGGCCAGGTCTTCAGGAATACTCCCTCATCTATCTGGCCTACTGTTGTCATTTTTACTGGGATTTATAATAGCTTGATTGTTCTGTTACCAGCTAAATAAGGTGACTTATTCTTCCCACCATGACTATTTAGTCTTTGCTGTAGAGGAGATGAAAGGCTAAAAGATTTATTTCTTCAAAGGGGGAGGTGTGAGTTTTTTGATGCAGTGCACTCATTGCTTTGTACAGGTCATTCCTTAGTGCCAAAATATCACTTTAAATAGAACTCATTCTCATCCCAGACCTTTGGCAAGGCAGACAGGAATGGTCAATAATTGCTGTGTGGTAGCAATTTCTTCATATTCCTACTTGGGAATTTAATATGCCATCATAAATTTCTTGTCCATAGCCACATATTAGAAAAGTGGAGGCTCCCTGCCCCATGACTGCTAGCAGCATCACAATTTCAGATGAGGGAACAGCTTGGTCATGATCTTGCACAAGCAGGTGAGCTTGGGCTTCATTCAGAGCTTCATGAAATTCTTATTTCCACTTGATTTCAAGAACAAAACCCTGAACAAATCGACTTGTTCAACTAAATTGTTCTTTGTCCACGGTGTATTCAATTTGACAAAAGTGGGATTATTTATGGTCTTTACTATCCTCACAGCGTGGTTAGAATTTTTTCCCTTCAAAGTTTTTATTATTTTTTGGTTTTTTCCCTGCTGGACAAGACTCCCTAACTGACAGCTGCTGTGCTAATGAGGGGTCTGCATGCAAATCAGCAGCCCAGGTGATTCCTGGAGGGAACACTAAAAGAAAAAACCAACCCAAGCAGGCTCTTGGCTCATGTCCTTGCCCTGGCTGCTGCTGCCTGCTCATCCCAAAGCATCCCCTGCCCACTCCCCTGGCAGAGAGACCTGGGCCTGTGCTTCCCTTTGCAGTGTGATCCAGAAAGCCCTGTGACAGTCTGGTGCACAGGTCCGATGGCATGTCAGTTCATGTCTGTTGTCTGTCCATCTTTTTTTCAATTAGCTTTGTTTTCCTTTGTTTTCCAGCAGAAAGGGAAGAGAGACCCTTTATTAGACAGTTGCTAGAAAGAACTCCACAAAAATTCTTTGCTTTTCAAATATTTTTCTAGTTTTCATACCTAGAACATGTTATCTACTACTTCTTCTGGCTTGTCTCAAGTCTAATAAATATTATTGTTTATCTGATTTGGAACTCTCTATGTAGAATCAAAACAAGGTTTTGGTAAACCAAACCCCTCTTTCTTCACACAAGTATTCCTTGGGGCAAAGGATATATTTTTCAAATGGTGTGATACTGCAAAAGGTTAAACAATGCCTACTAGCACTATACATCACATAAGCATGTTACTGATGCCTCAGATAATAATTCTTAAATGTCTTCATTGTGCTTTCTAATTCATTTTGTATTTACAAGAATACATTAACTCTTGAATGGCATTTAACTGTAAACCTGATTAAAATATGTAACAGGCTTCAAAGACTAACATCACAAAACTACAGGCAGTTCACATAACATGATAAAAAATTTTCAGAAAGAATTACTTGCTAAGCATTGCAAATTAAATAATACTACAGCTCTAGAAAAATTATTCATATCTGTAGAGGTTGTTTTACACCAGTAAATAATGTTTAAATCTGCTGGGTTTTTTACTGGGTATATATTTATTGTCCAGGGAGAAGCTCAGATAATTTATCAAATAATTTTAAATGCATTAGCATTTTTGTGCTAAGAGTTCCAAGTTAATTTCTTGGCTCTGCTGAAGATGTACTGAAGTGATAATCAGGCTCCCTCATGGATATGAGCCTGGTCATCTTCATTTTGTTATCCTTGCCATTATACAAAATTGTAGGCTTCACACTGTTAATTCTCAGAAAAAAACCTCAAAAAACAAAACCCCTGTCACCAGTTTAGAGCTCTACTGGAGGGCAAGCTGCTCTTTCCTAGGCCAAACATCTTCTGACTTCTGTGGAAGGAAACCCAGAGAAGGGACCAGCACCAGTTTGTTCTCCACAGTATGTTAAACTTGATGTGTCTGTATTGTTTCAGAGACCATACAGGCAATTTAGCCTCTGGATGTCATCTGTTACTAGTGTAGCATAACAGTTCCATTAAAACAAACACGAAACTTCATGTTGTGACTTAGTGACTTGTATAAAGGCTTACATCAGTACACATAAAAGCTACGTGGCCAAATTCCTGCCTGTTTCAGCCAGGGAACCTAGGACAAGACACACCAAATGAAGGTCTCACACCTTTTTTCTCCCACATGAAGAATTTCCAAACCCACTGCGAAATAATTTCTGATGGTGATGACCTGAATTTTTGTGAAATGTTACTCTGAAAGATGACATGGAGGATCATTCTTTCATGTGGCAGGATGACTGCGAAAGAGCTGACGAAAAGGAGACCATTACTCTATTGAAAAGGGCTTTTTAAAAACCCAACCTCTCAATAGGTGGACATTAAAAATGAGAACAATGTTCTATTTTAAGATTACCTGTTCAGGTCTCAAAAGCTCTTCTGTAGGACAAGAAAAAGAATGTGACTAGTCACCTCCACAGTAAAACTAGAAATTTCACTAGCTAGTAAGCATGTAACTTTTCTTCTTTTGCACCACAATATTTAATTGTTTCAGAATCATGAATACCTGTTTAATGTTCTTAATAGGAGTCTGTCTCATGAGTAACCTTTTTTGAAAACCAAAGCTTTTTGACCCTCTAGACACCTCAAGTGCAAAGCAGTAATAGTTGGGCGTGGGAGACTTGTGGGAGCCAAGGCTGTAGAGCTGAATGTTGTTAAGAGGTGTGGTGGCTTTTGCTGTTTGTTTGCTTTCAAGTACAGCTGACATCTTGCACTTCTTACATACAAGGAGCTTTTTGTTCACACCAAAGGAATATGAAGATGCTATTGTGACAACATGTTCGGAATAAATACAGAAAAAATATTTCTGCCTCCTTTGAGACTCAAGTTTTGAGTGGGCTCTTAAAGCAAACGAGGCTGCTGGGATCTTGGAGCAAGACTTCAGCTGGTTCTTGGAAGCCACGTGTGTGTGGCAGATGGTGGGGGTGCACCAGGTATCCTCCTGCACACCCATGTGAGCCCAGGGATGGCAGGGGTGCCACTCCCCTGGGACAGAACAAAAGGCTGGGGGAGAACTGCAATCCCTGAAACGGGCTGTGCTTTAAACATCTGTGTTGCATCAGCCCTGTGGAGCCCTGGAGATAAAGCAGGCTGCATCACACTGGGCTCAAACAATTGGACAGCCTGAGAGCCTGAGCTGTGCCAGCCCCGGGAAGTGTGAGGACTGGTAATGAGGAGAGCAAACTAAACATTGGGGCTGCTGTCAATTCCACTGCAAGGTTCTAGCTGCACTAAAATCGGTGTCCAAAATCAACCCATCACCAGGACTTCACCCCGAATTTCCCTCCAAGGCACTGTGAGCTGTGGGTTACTGGGGTCTGTGGGGTGTGCAGCTCCCCAGGCAAGGCTGAAGCCCACCCTGCAGCCCCTCAGCTGCTGTGCCTGCAGCAGTGACTGACAGCCTGACTACTGAACACCCACGTACAGAGAGAGCCTGCACTGTACATATGGCAGAGTACAGAAAAAAGACCAAAGGAAACCTAGCAAAAAAAAAAAAAAAAATCTATTTTTTCAGAAGATGATGGGGGATACAAAGAGCATGTAATTCTTTAGTGCAGGAAAAAAAAATTGCAGCTGGGTAAGACAAAACATCCAAGTTTTCTCTCTATTCCAATTTTATTCTACTGCATAGGCATCGGCCATGTAGGGCCAAAATACCAGATTTTTCTTCTCTTAAATAGTACAAAGAAGGAATAGAAAAGAGGAAAGGAGACTGATGAATATCAACTCTTGGCAGCCAGCAAGTGATGACATGAAAAGCACTTATGGTGATCTCTAAGGATGGTTATTTTAAATTTATTTAAAAGAAAATCCTACTCAGAACAGGAGTAAATTGTTGGCAGGAGCTCTACTATATTAATTTATCTATAAACATAATGTTTGTAATTTGCTCTTCATGCATGGCTTGGAAGATTTGTTTGGATGAAAAATTGTAGCTGTTGGTGGTCCTTGCAAGTAAACTCAGCCTAACAGAGCTCTGTTGCTGGTCTTCTTTTAATTCTCTAGATCTTGAGTAAGAAAACAAAGCAAGATATCAAGAGTAAATACCCCTCGTATTTAAAATTGTATTAGATTTAAGATTATGCTATAAAATGCTCTGCTGGGAGACTAGACAACACATTTATGACTTCCTACTGTTGTTCATCACTGCTGTGAAATAGGACAGGTGAAATATTTCACAAAATATTTGGTACTTTTCTGCCTTTGTAGTTAGAACATTTTTTGATGCTCAAATCTTTCTTGGGGATGCAGGAGAGTGTTAGCTGGGATGAAGTACATGTCCAAACTGGACTGGTTATAGTGGAAGGATTTTTCTCGAAGATCTAATAACATAACATAGCAACTTTCTACTAGGATTTATTATGGGGACTATTTCAGGCATCATTCCAATTGCACTTACTTGCATCTGATGCCAGTTAAATGGCTTCAGAGAAAGATGTCTGTGACTTCCACTGTGGGAAGGTGGAGGTCAAACAGGTTCCTTTCTGCACCTGGTGTCAGTGACAGCCCAGCATCTGTCACGTGCCAGCTGTGGGTGTGACACCCCTGCAGCCCTGTCCTGTCCCTGTGTGTGACACCCCTGCTGCCCAGTCGTGTGTGCATCTGTATCACCCCTGCAGCCCTGTCCTGTGTGTGTGTGACACCCCTGCTGCCAGTCCTGTCCCTGTGTGTGTGACACCCCTGCTGCCAGTCCTGTCCCTGTGTGTGTGTGACACCCCTGCTGCCAGTCCTGTCCCTGTGTGTGTGACACCCCTGCAGCTCAGTCCTGTGTGTGTGTGGCAACCCTGCTGCCAGTCCTGTCCCTGTGTGTGTGACACCCCTGCAGCTCAGTCCTGTGTGTGT